>CM044565.2:10240541-10283041 GCA_024416835.2 Perccottus glenii | reverse complement strand
GTGTGTCAAAGTCAACACTCAAGAGAAGACTTCACCAGAGTGAATACAGAGGGTTCACCACAAGATGTAAACCATTGGTGAATCTCAAAAACAGGATGGCCAGATTAGAGTTTGCCAAACAACATCTAAAAAAGCCTTGACAGTTCTGGAACAACATCCTATGGGCCGAGGCCAAGATCAACTTGTACCAGAGTGATGGGAAGAGAAGAGTCTGGAGAAGGAAAGGACAGTGGGCATGTATGGCTGCCAATGGAACTGGTTCTCTTGTATTTATTGATGATGTGACTGCTGAAAAAAGCAGCAGGATGAATTCTGAAGTGTTTCAGACAATATTATCTGCTCATATTCAGCCAAATGCTTCAGAACCCATTGGACGGTGCTTTACAGTGCAGATGGACAATGACCCGAAGCATTCTGCGAAAGCAACCAAAGAGTTTTTTAAGGGAAAGAAGTGGAGGGTTATGCAATGGCCAAGTCAATCACCTGACCTGAATCTGATTGAGCATCATTTCACTTGCTGAAGTCAAGACTGAAGAACAAGCAGGAACTGAAGACAGTTGCAGTAGAGGCCTGGCAGAGCATCACCAGGGATGAAACCCAGCGTCTGGTGATGTCTTCAAGACTTCAGGCTGTAATTGACTGCAAAGCATTTGCAACCAAGTATTAAAAAGTGAAAGTTTGTTTTATATGTTAATCTGTTCCATTACTTTTGGTCCCATATACAAACTGTTTTAATTCCTACACCGTTCACCTGATTTGGATGTAAATACCCTCAAATTAAATCTAAAAGTCTGCAGTTAAAGCACATTTCGTTTCATTTCAAATCCATTGTGGTGGTGTATAGCGATAAAAATATTAGAATTGTCGATGTCCCAATATTTATGGACCTGACTGTATGACTATGGTGTTAGCAGACATCGCTGTAGAGGTTTTTGAGGCTAAGATTAGCGTGCCGGATCATTTCAGTCCATTCTACAGGATCTTTTGGCTGTGTCGAGTGGAAAATGTTTTCATCGTTGTTTTTGGCTGTGGATGTAAAGTGCTCATTGTTAACAGATCCTTTTGTGTTGCCGCCCACGAAGAGATGGCTCTGACTTCAGGATTCTTCTCGTGACCTAAAATGTTTTGATCCGAACACAGCGTATTAGACATGCACCGTAAATCTATTGAATAATCTGATAAAGACAAGTATGTGAGAATTAGCATGGGTAATAAAAGTGTGATAATTCTAGCATTAACTCTAAAGCATTAGTTCAGAATGTAATGTAAATATCTGTGTTTGTGTTTCCATAGTGACCAATAAGAAACCAGCCCACTTATCCCTAACCAAGGTGAAGCAGTTCCAGGGATCGTCTGCTTTTGTAAAAAGGTCACAGTGGACTATTGACCAGCTCCGACAAGTCAACGGCATTGACCCCAATAAAGTATGTTTTCCGTGGACTGCTCTCTTCTACACACACACACACACACACACACACACACACACACACACACACACACACACACACTGTATTTGAATTCTGTTTAATTGTTTACCAGGACTGTCCGGAGTTTGACCTGATGTTCGACAATGCTTTCGATCAATGGGTTGCGAGTTCAGCTGGAGAGAAGTGCACCTTTATCCAAATTCTTTACCACACCTGCCAACGCTACTGCTCAGCTCGGAAACCAGACTTTGTCAACTGTCAGTCCAAACTGCTCGGAGGTAAGTGCAAAGTATTTCGTCTTTGAGTGCCTCATCCGTGCACTAACAGACCCGGCGCTGTCACTGTGCTGTAAACCGATTTGAATTCCATTATTCATGACAACAACCAGCACCTGGTGTGTATGAAAATTCATGTCTGTTCTTTGTACACAGCATCTGCTCAGTGAGGTCACTCAGATGTCTAAGCACATTTATCAGCCCAGATCCAAATCCAATCAGTTGGCTTTACAGCACACAACAGCCCTCAAAGTCATTCCAGTTCACCATTTCCCTTTGTTTTGCTCATATTCCTACTGTCGTTGTGGGAAACCATTGGAAAACTGACTTATACCTTAACACTTTTTTAGCTTATATTAATATTAAATACCTGCTTATGTAATGATTATTTTACTAATTAATTTTGAAGATTCCATAAATATAAACAGAAGGAATTCATCTTTTTATGGTTTGATTCATTTTAGATTTTTAGTGTACACAGCAAAGGTTGGCATTGATAAATTATTTATTTTATTGTTTCTTTCTAGTGATGTGCAGCATGTTAGAGCTAATGATTTACCACACAATTTGAATTATTTATTTCTTAACAATTGATCTGAGAACACACTGTAAACAAGAGGGTTGCTTGTCCACAGCTCACAGTCCATACGTTTTTCTTCACATAATGACCTGAAGGGCAACATTTTTAAGACACAACCTACTTAGTTGATTAACTGCTCAAGTTGCTGAAATAAAGGGACATACACACAGTATAGTATAACGTGACTTAAATGATGATGGGAGTGGAGTTCAGTGTTGTTTCTAATACTTTTACTTAATAAGGCTTAATAGTGTCCTATTTCAATGTACTTTTACAGTCTTGTCATAACCTTTTACGTTGGTAGGACATGACCCAGTGGTAGGGATGAATCAACAATGCTCTTTGATGATCAAGGGCATGACTTAAATTATACTATATATATACACTATATATGTTTGAGTTGCCTGCCTTGCACTCTCTTGGACAACATATAGCGTTTTATGAGCCTTGTCACGTCAGGAGTTCTGTTCTAGGTCATAAAAGTAGAATACTGATTGAAAAATAGGAACAAACGCAAATGACTTGATGTAAATGGTTTTCTAATGGCTAAATGAAACAATGATGATTCAACATTGTAATGTAATGTCAGGCTGTAGTGTTGTGGACCATGAGCAGTCGAATGCTTCACAGGAGTTGGAATAAATCAATATGGGTAAATTACACTGCTATTATTGCATTGTATTAATCACACAGTTCTTTAGTTTAAGTTTAAAGGTCAGTTTATACACAAAAGTCAGAATAATGACAAAGGGGAGTCACGAGGCCAGACTAAACTACCAAAGAAGTGTGTTTCTCCTTGACTTTCACACAATTAAAGAAACACCTATACAAAATATTGAAAATGTATCATTATTGCAATATTATTAATTGCAATATTCATATCGCAAAAAAAATCGACTTTTGTTCAATACATTGCCCAGTACACAACTACCTGGTCATTCAAAAGCTTAGATTGTTATCTTTAAAATGCTCATTTCTGCAGATATTGTTTTCAATTTGAAAGTCAAGACCTTATTCTGTAAGCCTATTGAATGTTTCAATCCATAGACAGTATTTCAAATAGATCTGTGCAGCTTTCTTTTTAGATAAAAAAAATCTTTAATTTCTGTCTGTTCCAAAGTGTATCGATATTTACCAATTGCTATTTTCAAGCTTTAATTTGAATTTGGGTATGCTTTTTTTTTTTTTGGCAACTTAGGCAAATTTACCCGGAATGATAAGGGGCTACATCAAACTACTGTATTGTATTTTTGATACTGATTTAGTGGAAGTGGAAGTAAGTCCAGAGTCTTATGTTTCTAGTAAAAGAGCATTAAAATATCGCAGGGAATCGCACATTTTTTTCGATATCGGGCAGCCCTCATGTACATCATTAGTGTGCTCTAATAAACCAGCTGAAACAAGATCATCTCACATACGGTTTATACAGTTGAACAGTTTATATTTCTCCAGGCTGCTCTGGTTTGACACTGAGGAGGTGCAGGTGGACGGCTCCTCTTGAGTAAATCTCAGCAGAGAAGGCAACATCCTGCGCTGCTTAATCAGATATCGATCAGTTTACCCCAAAGCAGTCATCTTCCAACACCCTCTGCCTGTTGTATTATTCATATTCATTATTTATGGAAACAAATGCCTAATCTGCAGAATGTCCATCTGGCTTATCTGAATTTTAATTCGCAAATACCGTTTAAATTTTTCTAACAAGGCTCGGAAGTGAGTAATTAGAATTTGATGGATTGTCACTGTGTTTCTTCTCGTTGATGCTAAAGCTGTTCCATGCACCTCCCTGACCCGATCCCACCCTCATCCAGATTTAACTCGTTTAACCTGACCCCGAGGCTCCCCTGTGCTTGTGTGGGACGGAGATGGTGGGTTCCTGGAAAGGCCCTATACCTGGGATATGTCAGTGTAGGAGGGTTCACAGTAGAATTATTAACCATAGACTAGCATACGGAGCCACAGTACAAACACATAACTCATGGCAACTTAGATAATATTATTTCAAACTTGTAATCCTGGTAATAATAAGTGAGGTATTATAATTGTTATAATAATACAATTAAGTGGCTTGAGTTGTTTTACAAGTTGTTGGAAAATCTTATTTTAGGTGTTTGGGGTTAAGAAACCCATTTGTGGTAGCTGAGGGAATCAGGCTGCAGCTCTGGGACACAGTTGAATTTTTAGGTAAACAGAATCTGAGCTACAAGAACAAGTTAACCCTTTAGACGCCAGGGTTTATTTTTAAAAAATACAGATTTTTGAGATCCAAAATTGAAAAAGCTGTGGTTTGAAAATGATAAGAGATAGAGTCCTACTCTAAACTAGAATAATGTCAGGTATGACCCAAAGTATATGAGTGAAATAATTTTATGCATCTAATTTGCCATTAGATGCATACAATATATACATTATATATATTGGTGGTTATATTATTTACAGTACATACAGAATATTATAAAAATATATTTTTTCTGTCTTTTTCTGAAAATAAATGTAAAACACTAACTTGTAAAGCAACATTAGTAAACTACAGTATAACTACAACTTCTAATTTACCACTAGTAAAATGTATAGAAATATATATTAGAATATATACAGTACATGTACATGAAGCTTTTTCTGTTCTTATCCATCCAAATGGCGTAGTTTGGAGTTTTGTGCAAGACACATGTTTACCCCTGCCTCTCCCTCCTCGACTGGGTAAAGTGTCCGGATGACCAACACGTATTTGTCCCACACGGCTGACACTAGACGCTAGTTTCCTCCCTGTTTCTTTCACTTATGTTGGACAAAGTGTGCTTTGTGTATACTGAGAGATGCACTCTCGCTCATTCTCACTTTCACTCGGCTGAAAAGACCCTCAGAATCAGAGTCGGCCATTAATAAAGCCAAAGCTTTATCACAAGTGTAATTTTTTTGGGCCATTTCCACGTTTGCGAGCTCTTATAGAGAATGAGGATTCCACTGAGCTGGTCATAACACTCCCACTGAGACGCAGGCTTGAGGTCTTCTTCTACGAAAAAATTTAATGGCAACACATGCTAATAGTGGACTAGAAACAAACTACAGAGTTACATTTGGTGTAAGGGATTGGAAACATGATTTTTTATTATTATTATTATTATTATTATTACATCAATTTTATATAGCGCTTTTCCGGGGACGCAAAGACACTTTACATATCAATTATTCATTCACTCCACAGTCACACACTGGTGGTGGTAAGCTACATCTGTAACCACAGCTGCCCTGGGGCAGACTGACAGAGACGTGGCAGCCATTCCGCGCCTACGGACTCTCCGACCAACACCAAGTACATTCACTAAACATTCTTACACATTCATACGAGGCAAGGTGGGTTAAGTGTCTTGCCCAAGGACACAGCGACAGTATGAACTGTGGAGAGTGTGGGAATCGAACCTACTACCTTTAGCACATAAACCGAAAATAGCGGCTGTTTTTTTTCAGTTGTGTTGCTTTGCAACTTTGTCGCTTAGAGATTTAACAAATAGCTGAAAATGGGCTTGAATATTGGATAAAAGGCTCAAAAAGACATTGAAATGTAACACAAATTTGTAAGTAAATGGCTTTAGGACTACTTTGAGCTTTCTACTTTGATAGTTTTCAGTTTTTGTTTGTTTTTAGCATTGTTGCTACTGGTCTATTTCTTTGAAACATTGTTACGGCCCAAAAGAGTCGAACATATTTAAAAGAGGACACAGGAGGCAAAACAGTTAATTTCAAAAATGGTTTTTATTCATTTATTTTTAGACTGTTAAGCTTTTGTTTTATCTTGATGTTTTAATCTGTAGAGTTAGAAAAAAAACTCCAACCCTCCCGTGCCCAAAAAAGACTGAAAAGTATCAAAGAAAAGGTGGACCTGGTGAGCCGGCCAAACAAACATAAAAGAAGTGACCCCGGGCCAACCCTGTACAGGGCCGTAGAAGCTGGGGCCAACTCCTCTATCACCCTACACAACACAAACCCACATTACTAACCTGAACAAAATAAAGAACGATAAATCACACAACCGGTCCCATCAGGCCAAACAAAAACAAGGCTAGGCTAACAAAACTACAGAGCATGGAGCAAGCCGGCAGCGCTCAACAGCGTTGTCACCGGAACAGCTGAGGCGGAAGCGAGAGAGCGAGCGAGCCTACTCAGGTGACTGACTTATATACTCTAATGAGCCTCAAAAAAAAAAATCTAAACATCTAAAATATTTAAACTATGAAAACCACCTAATACCAAAAGATACAAAGAAGATAAACAATTAACAAAATTACTACACAATATAAAGAAGAAAAAAGAAAGGTGCACCGGCACCTAACAAACATCAACAACCTCCCAGTGCTGCCAAGATTTAATATATTCCACATCCACACTCTTACGTTTTTTTTTAAAGCATCCTTTATTCGCTTTACCCGCTACAGACTATACCACTTGTACATAATTTTCAGGATATGACAAAACCTAGCTGTGAAAAATTGGCGGGAACCACAGAAAGGACAGATCAGAACGGGTAGACATTGCAAAGGGTGAAACAAGAAGAACAGAGGAAAAGACTTCAACAGCCAACTGTGTCTGCTTCAGTTTAAGTCTCACACCAGTGCAAAACAAAACTCATGACGCTGCTCAGGTGTGGGACCATAACTGCGGAAGACTCTTGTCTGCGAATGTAGACCTTCAGCTGAACCAGACTAGGGATTCCAATAGTGTCCACTTGAGCTGTACTCACTGGCCTGTGGTGAAGGAAGTATTTGCTCAGTTTCTTTATGAATTGGGTCTAGGTTTGTCTTCACTACTAACTTGTGAACCCTCAGTTCATTATTAAAACCCCCATTACAGCCCATTACTACATTTTAATGAGTTGACTTTAATCAGTAACCACATTGCGAGCCGTGTGCACCCTTTACCTAACTAATGGACATATTTTGGAAATTTAAAATGATAATTAAAATGCCTGTAATTTTTGATATATTCCATCACAGAAGACCAAGCTGTAGAATCAGTCTTATTCCATTGCAAAAGGTATATGAACAGAGTGAGGAAAGCACTTGTTTCACATCACGGTCATCTTCTAAGACAAGGTAAGCTTAAAAACATGCTCTACCAATAGATTATAATAATATGAATAACATGTTGCATAAGGGACCATTTCAGAATAATTGAGATAAATAGTTAATGAAAGCTCACAGGTCTCTATATTATGTGTGCTTGAGAGATTGAAAACCAAATGGCTCTGAGCATAAAATCAGTCTGTCCCAAAAGTGCAAAATATGGTAATTATTTATGTCTTAACTTTCCTTGATCTTGACTCCAAACTGTACAGTTACTAATGTTCTCGCCACAGTGCTTCTCTCTGGAAAAACTCCTTCAGGATTATACAGTATACCACTGTAAAACATTTTGTACATGAACGTTTAAGTCCGGGCGAGGAGATTAGGGATGTTCAATGCTTTGTATAAGGATGACATTTATCTGCTGATTAAAGGCTTCCAGACAAGACCCTTTGAGAATACCTAGTAGCTACTTTTTGTTGGTGTCAGCACGGCTCTGAGCCACATTTGGAACAGAATGTTCCATGTGTATCACTATTAGTGTCCTTCCTGTGCTGCACTGAATCCCTTTTTACCAGCAAGACAGTGACTAAACTAAAGGGTAAGTGAGCATGCAAGGTCAAGCAAGCCTTATTCCTCAGAAGAATGTCACGGGCGCAGAAATCTCTCATTCTCTTTACACTTGGATAATATATTTAAAGGGCATCCACTTGGTCATTAACTGTAGGATTGGAGTTGCTATGACACAGTTGTGGGTATGTCAAATAAAAATGAGCATGTAGCCCATACCAAATATATGCATTTTATCACAAACAGGTTCTTATTTTATCAAATAAAAGTGACCTAATATTTATGAAACCATACAGTATTTAGAAAGATTTCAGAGCCATTGTGAATTGTCATGTGTATCAGTTACTTGTTTGTTGGTATCTGGATTACCTTAAATCAAAAGATCCATTAAAAAACTGATTAAACCATGGTTCAAGTTACAATTCTGTTGCTTTGACTCTATTTAAATATAATGTAAATTGAGCTTACTTTCAAAAAACACATTTTAAACAGATCTAGGTTCAGTCCGGTGCTTAAGGTTTGTCTCTGAATATAACTGTAAATATGAGAAAGAGATTTGGAGTGGACGTTATTTGTTTTTTTCTAATTATTGATCATCTGTCTAAGTGCATCTACATGTTCTTAATTCTACGTCTGTTTATATTGCCCCCTGATAATCCTAATTCTTTTTATATCATAGAAAATAGAAGTAGGTAGGCTGACCAGGCTACTAATGCTTAAATTACTCTTAACAAGTCAACCAACAAGCTTTGCACAAAAAACAGAGATTCCCCTGCCAAACAATTGTGAAGTGTTGACTTTTCTTTAACCCTAGAAAAGTGATGACAGCTAGTCCACTCTTTACTGAAATTGAAATTGAAAAGGGGAAAATGTGACTGAAGTGATAGAGTATGAAAAGTGATTGGATAGACTAATTGAGAAATATAATGTGTGCTGTAGGGATGTTATGTGGCTGCTATAGCTGCTGGTAATGTCTAGATTTACATTAATTAAACTGCACGTGGCTCTGGGCCTATGCGCCGCCTATACATGCCATCTCTTTCATTTTGCACAAAACCACATCATTTTAAATCTTGGTATAATGCTATTTTAGTGTATGCACCGAAACAATGTAGAATTATAAATTCAGGTCTACTACATTTGAATCCACTTATTTTTTGCTTTGGAAATACTGTATGTTTGAAATATTATGCAATATAAAATAATTATGTATTGTGTTTTTTATCATTGCCGTATGATAAAGAAAAAAGGAAAGGCATGAGGCTTGTCCTTACAGAGAAATTACTTGGGGCACAGAAGCTTGTGTTGTTTGCATGGGACTTTGACTAAACATAGGATGTTTTCTTCATGACATAGTTTCCTGTATGTCTGGACTCAGAAGGACTTTCTATGATCTTTCCTCTTGTTGCGTTCCCAGCCGTTCATCAAACGTAGCATGTTGAGCAGGGTCCAGCTTTATTATTTTTTTATTGTCTCTGACTCCAACCATTTCCTGAACAGTGTCCCCCATCAAAACTGAGTGGGAAGGCCTTAAATCTCATGCTCAGGTTGTAGGGGTCATCTATCTTGGTTTGGTATAGGCAAGGCAATTTATTTATATTGCACAATTTATACACTGGGTCATTAAAGTGCTTTACAGAAAATATATAAAGTTTACTATTAAGTCCCACATAGACAAGTATATTTACAGTACATGGGAAGTGCTTCAATCATAATTCCACACCTTGGTGCTGACTTTAATTTTGAATTATACAGACAACTTTTTGTCATTACAACCCAAGACTTTTTTTCTTTTATCAAAGGCTGATTGCTAATAAACACCGTGCCGAGATGCTAACCGGAGACAACAGAGGAACAAACTGTTAGCATTAGATCTTTTGACAATGTCAGCTTCTCAAGCTTTTGCAGAAAGAGTATTCAGTGTCACACGTGACCTCACTAGAGTAAAGAGTTGATTAGCACAAAGCGCTTTCCTGAAAATGAATCGAAGTAAATAAATATTTGCATTTGATGTTTATGATGCCAGTGTTTATGTAGCATAAGGAATATCCTCCTGTTCAATGTGCTTTAAATTCAAAGATGGGTTAGATCAGGGGTGTCACACTCAAATTCACAGAAGGACAAAATTAAAAGCTGGGACTAAGTCGTAGGCCAAACTCAATATTTATTTAAAAGTTTCAACAACATCTGCATGTTTTCTCTTCTTTCAAGAAATGTAATGTTAAACCTTTTCTTATTAAAATAAATTTGTAACAATAGTTTTGTTTAAACACTTACTTTTTATTAACTTTAAATAATGTCTATAGCCTATCTGTAGCTTTTGAAATCCTTTTAAATGTTTTTTTTCACAAGCCAACAACCAGTCAAAAACAACAACTTGCTTCAATGAAAATCCAATCTTTCAACTATGAACAGTCAAAAGTCATAAAGAAGTTTGCCGAGAAACCAGAGTACTTTTCATCTCCTCCACTTCTGGAGCTTTTGCGTTTCGCTCAGATCCTTATACTTGTCCTGGTGTTTCGTTTCATAGTGTCGTCGTATGTTAAATTCTTTCATTACAGACACGTTGGCTCCACACACAAGACAAACAGGTCTGTCTTTTACAGTGATGAACATATAATCTGCCTCCCACCTTTCTTGAAAGCTCCTGTTTTCCCTCTTTCCTTTGGCCATTTTTCGGAAGGGGTGAAATAAATTTGAGTGAGGTGACAGGTAGCAGATGCTAATGTGTCAAAAGGAGCGGTGGGGGCTATTAGCGGACTGACGGGCCGGCGCCAACACATTTGCAAAGCATTCCGGGATTCGTAGTATTAGCGGCATGCGCCACACTGGCGCAGCAGCCGGTGGGCCAACTCTAAATACATATTTGATATCATCTCGCGGGCCAAATATAATTATATCGCGGGCCAAAATTGGCCCCCGTGCCTGAGTTTGACATGTCTGGTTTAGATGGTACGTTTATTATTATTATTTAGCTTTCTTGGGCTGTAAGGGCCTTTTGTTGATAATTGCACATTTATTTCATTTAATTTAAAATAGGCTATGAATGTGTATTTTGCATCTCTTATTAGATTAGAAGAACTTTATACACATTGATGTCTTTTTGTTTATATTAAAATAGACAGCAAAATATTATTTTACTATTGGTATTGTTTTTCATTGATTAAAACAATTTTCAATAAGGGCAGTTGTGTTGAAATAAACAGTGTGGAATATGTTTGCACATTTAAATCTCAATTCTAAGAAAGTATAGTTTTATGTCTGATACAGAAGGTCAAAATTATTACATCAGAAATTTTTTTTTAGTCAACTAAATCTATTTTAATTTTAGTCGACTAAAATTGCATGACATTTTTGTCGACTTAAACTAGACTAAAACAAATAAGTTGACTAATATGAGACTAAAAATAAAAATAATTTTAGTCAAAAGTCTAAGACTAAAACTAAATTTAAATTTCTTGTCAAAATTAACACTGGTGCTGTGGTCTACTATTTGATTACCTTGCCTGTAAGCATTAGTCCAGTTTCACAACAGATTTGAGCTATGAGCGTAGCCTAAGCTGTGCATATAAATGTAGTGTGCGAGAAAACAGTTATTAATTGGTTATGTTCCTTAACAAATTGACTATGATGTCTACAGGTCCCGCAAGGAATCATTTCACACCAATGTCATGATGTTCTAATAGGCTCTGTGACAAAGAAACCTCATCATCGTCCCTCTGATGCTACAAATTAGCCCAGCATAACATCAAAAAGCACTTTCTGAGTTGTCTGGTTTATGTCTGTAATGCTACATAATTACTTGTTACTTAGGTATTATGATGACTATTTCCCAAACTTGCATTTCAGATTATTTTTAGAATATGAGAAAATGGAATAAAGTAACAACTACTGCATTTTTCCCAGAGGTGTGTCCCAGCTGTAAGGAGGATACTAGTACCATTAGGAATTGAACACCAGAACCAGTGATAGATAACAGTGAATAAACTCCCACTCACTTTCTGAACAGAGATGCTGGGGCTGCTGCTGGTTTTTGAAAAACACCAGAAGTACCACTTAACCATGTATCTTTTTGAGGCTCAATTTATCAGCTCTCCAAAGTGCATCCACCTTGTCTCTGCTGTGATTGAGAGCCCTTATTGTGATTAACCACAGTTTTGAGAAGGAGAGGAAATGCTGCGCTGACAAACAAAGGGAGGTGTTTGAGACATTTTTGCTTTGGGAGTTCTGTTGAGTCTGATATGAGTAATGTTTCCCACGTAGGAGCTCATGATGAGGCAAACATAAGACATCCTTGCAGTGGATTTCTTTTACTAATATCCTGTTTCAGTCACCCTTGTGTCCCATTTATGCTCAACAGGCAATGTTTCATGCTGAGTCTATGTTCCTTAAAAAAAATCCTAGTAAGACAATATATTTTTGTACATGCCACACAAGCAATTTGATCATTCTGTCTTAACCCAACAGTCACAAGCTGTCCAACCATCCACTGCGGTTGGTTCATGCAAGATTTAAGATATGGCAGCATTTTGTTTAGTATCACTTCTTGTTTAGGAGGCACATATTATCATAAATTAATGTTGATTAATGCAAAATGTTTGGGGTTTTTGGTTAGGGTTAGGATGAAAATATGATGAACTCATGATAATTCCTGGTGATTCATGAGATTTTAATGCGTGAGTCATGCATGAATTAATGCATGAATTCATGATAAAATGTGCTCCCTTCTCTAGTCTAAAGTGTTACCAATTATTCTATGCATTAAGACCATGGCTACAGGTAAAAGTGTTTTTATAAATGTTATTTTACATTTTCCTGTCCACACAACAACTTTTGCCCTGTCTACATGGCACACGCTCCCCTACTAAAAAGTAACAAATACTTTATGCTTTTTAAGCCCATCAACTTGTTACTAGTCCAAAAACCTGGTATCATCATGGCTGCCACTTTCTGTTTTTGTGGTTTCCATGAATATGTAGATGTTTATTTACACAAAATAGCATGTGTGAACAGAACTAAGATGTCATCGTAGTTTTTCCTGTCAACACATCTCTACTGTATCTGCAGTATTTTAAAAGAAAGGGGTTTTAAAATTGCATTTATAAAAATAGGTAATGTCACTATGTCAACACAAGACACTGTAACATTTTTACTAAAAAGTATATTTAATTAAAAAACACTATACAGTACATGTCACTATATCCTTCCTGTTGTGTGACTAATATTACATAAAAAACACAAGTTCAACAGTGCGCGGCTCATTCAGTCTCTCCTCTGGACGACTGCTGCGGGACGCTCCATTATCAGTGCATTGTTAGCATGTGTTTCCAGTTAACTGTGAGTGCGTAGGTGTGGGTGTGAGCCGCCACTGTCTCATCTGCGCACGAGGCATGGGTGTGTCACCTCATAAACTTCTTTGACTTTATCAAGTCAGCTTGTTTTGAAGGAACACCAGCTGGCCTCCCCATCTGCTTGAGGGCTGTCACGTACCCGCCGCAGTAGAGCCGTCCCAATTAACTGTCACTCAACTTACCTGCGTTGCCGCAAAAGGACTTACAGCGGCTATATTGCACTTTCCTGGGACATGTCGTTATACTTTCAGTACCTGCAAGCTTTTCTCTGTCGGCTCCTTCAAAGTTATTACAGTATGTCTCAGGATGTAGACCTAGGAAATTCAGTCTTGCTCCTGGTCCCACTGGATTTCCTCAGTGTGTGCGGATATAACAAATCCATCTTTGATCACTAGTCTTCACTAGTCTAGTTTTCTATAATGCCACGAGAAGACATCATAGGTCATATTCAACTTAGATTATGCAAAAATGCGAAAATAAAATAAAACGCATCCAAATGGATAGAAGCCAAAAAGTAACATAGTGTTACATTCATATTTATTTTAAAGCCAATAATGTTCTTATACCAAACTGTTTATTGTAACTTTTAAGGGTCCGCCAACACAGTAGAGCTCTGGGGTCTTCTGGCCAGCTGTTGTAGAGGTCCCCAGGTTGCAGTACAATCAGTGGAGCGTATTGTTCATTTGCTGTTGCTGCGGCACCCAAACTATGAAACACAAAACCCTTAGAACTGTGTGCTTTTACTGACCATGTTCAGACTAAAGATTGTATTAGTTCATGAGGGAAAGGACTTTGTCACAGTAGCTGGACTGAACTCAACACACTTTGAAATAGAAACACTTGAATAATAATAGTGTGATAATAAAAGAGATAGAGTTTAGTATCACTTGTATTAAATGAGTTCAGCTTTGGATTAAAGTTGAACAGGGCTGGGTTTTACGTTGTCAAATTGATGTAGGTTTCATCTGAGTGGCATTAAACACAACTGACACTGGTGGTGTTACAGAAAGTACATTAACAGGAATGAGAGCACTCTGTTTAAAGTTTAGAATAATAATTCCATGTTCTTTTCTCTCCAGTGCTCCAGCTTCCAAAAATTGATGTTCTCTGTGAATTGATGTTTTGAAAATATGTAAAAGTAAATGCAGATGCAGTATTTTGTCTCCATTCTGCTTTATGTAACAGAAAAGTAATTGTCTTTTTTGTATGTTTCCTTTTTCCTTCCTTCCTCTCTTATCCCTGCCGCCTTCATTGCTGCCTTATCTGCAGGTAACAGTATCCTGCACTCGGCGGCAGACAGCGTGACCAGTGCGGTGCAGAAGGCCAGCCAGGCTCTGAACGAGCGTGGGGAGCGATTAGGTCGGGCCGAGGACAGAACCGCGGACATGAGAAACAGCGCCGAACAGTTCGCTGTCACTGCTCACAAGGTAAGGCCATATGTCAGAGAGATGCATCACCATACTTCGCCTCAGGTGGGAAACAGCTTCCTAATTTAATACAATGTATAGATACTTGTACTCCAGTTGACTGGTTACAACTCACCATAATGCTAATACAGGCCTGTGCCACATTAAGAACAATCTGCATTCACACAGATGTGCTCGGCTGATGAAAACACTGTGGTATGTCTACAACAGGATTACACACAAGAAGTATTGGTGTAACTTTTTGAACCTGGAATTTCCTGGTATATTATCAAAACAGTATTTTGCCATCATTGATCAGTGTGTGTGTCTTGCAGCCAATAACCTTTTGAGACAGTTTACATAATGCAGTATAGGTGGCCTTATCGTGTTCTGTATATTGTAATTGTGTAAACGGCCTCTCAGTTTTAGAAGTCTGAGAGCAAGCCCAAAACAATCTTGTCTAAATAGAAAAGTAGTCATCTCAGTTGTTTGTTTTTTTTGTTTTGTCTTAAGCATGTGTAATAAAGTGTGTATAACATAGATACATACTAAAGTGCTGACTGCTTTGGATTTTTTGCACGAGTAAATAGAGAACTAGTCCTTGTTGAACAGCTATTATGTTCAACCGACTCAGAAGTCCTTACGCTGGATTGGAGTCATGTAACAAAACCATTCAGGCCAAGGCCTAGACTGAATACTCTGAACAAACTGGAGTCTTAGAAATAGATAAACAAAGTAGATACATATTTTCATAATAGTAATCTTCAAAAATGACAAAACAAAGTACTCTTATTAATACGCAAGTCCACAAAGTAAATGTAACTTAACTCTCATCTGATTAGTTGACAGTCCAGAAGAGATGGTTGTTTAGTTGTTTTATCCCTGATGTTAAACTCACTGCTTCTTGTATTCTGTATAATACAGGCACACTGTTTTCACTGGTGTCCAGAACAGATATCTTGTCACAAATAAGACAGCCCTGTGCCTTTTACACAGAGATATGATGGGATATCAAGGACTTAATGAAGAAAGCCATCTCTTCTCTATTAATCTGCCTATTTTAAACCGAGCGTAAAGCTGTACCAGTGATTGTTATATCACCGGGAGATGCGTAGGAACGTACAAGGCATTCCAGCTGTTCACAGATGAGCTTTCATGCAGCGAGGAATAAAAAAAACAGTGATCTGCCAAAAGATACATTTGCTTCTGAGGCTTCAGGAGAGATTGATTGCAGAGCCCCCCTTGATGAAGCACTCATTTGCAGGCACTTGCTATTTGCTTTCATATCATTTTCTGCAAAGCTTTTCATTGTCTTTTGTTTTATATTATCTCGATGTACTCTGCATGTGCCAAGGCCACAGCCACTCATATAAAGACATAGAATGTGAATAGAATTAACAAGGCGGCCTGCAGCGTTATGACTGCTCCACTCATGTGTATAAGTCTTGATTGTGCTGTACTAACTGTCTGCAGCACTAGTGCATGTTGTCACTTTGATCAGGTTTTTGTTTTGCATTTCTGTGGCTTGTTTTCTGACATCGGCTCATTTCACTGCTTTTTTTTGTGCTGCTCTGCCGTTCTGCCCTGCTCACTAATTTTTCCATATTCCAATATCATATTTTGTATTTCTTGAGCTGCTGGGGTGTATGTGCAACGTTTCTTCCTCACGTAATGTATAGCTTTGAATTTGGTGGCTGTGATTATCTACGTTAGCCAGGAAGTAAAAATTACAACATACAGTTAGATACTCCAGAAATTAGGTTTAAAAACTAAAATAAATGACCTCTTTGAATTGTCTCACTTTCCTGTTTTCCAGCTCGCCATGAAGCACAAGTGTTAGACCACTGCCAAACCCAACTGGGCACCGTTTGATGTACAGAATGATTTCTAATTTGAAAATCTTTTTTTTTTATATGATCACTGTTTGTTAACAAAGTTAACCATTTACTGGGTAATTGTATTAACACATCCACAGTGAGCCAAAGGAAGGGGAAACAATGTTAGCACATCCTGTCACCAGAATGTTTTTCACTCGTGTCACCAAGCGCTACAAGCAGCAGCCATGACTGTATTAGATCCCCGTGTCCCCATATGCTCGTGCACTAATGTGAGAGTGCACATGCCGACAGGTTGTTATTAGTTATCACTGCAGAGGCCTGCCTGTCTGGAGTTATTTATGAGAGCACTGCAAAACCAGCCCAGACACAGCACCTCAGCACACACAGTGACAGTGCATTAATATTCTTATTTACGCCAAAACATTCCAATTATAATCTTAATCATTCACATTGATTACATTGATCTAATAACTCACTCATTGGCGCTCCTATTACATATGTCCTAACCATTATTTCAATGTTTCCACACATAGTATTAATACATTAAGACCATTAATGTGATCTATATAATATTGTAGTCCTCTGTGACATACACAGGAAACCAAACGTTTATGGAATACTTATGCCAACATCTTAGAAAGTCTACTTGAAGAACCCTGTTTCGAGAATAAGCTTTTTTACTGACTTAATTTATGTTTGGGAGAGGTAGCAGCTCAGTGAACCAGCTTCTGCATTGTAAAAAGCTAATGTATCCTTGTACTTTCTCAGTGTATCTAGAGTATATTTGTCCCGTCAACATGGGACGTTTTGTAACGACTTCTGGCTGTATTCTGATTTGAAGTATTCAGTTGTTAAACCCTGTGCTTTTTGTATAATTTGAATCTATTGATGTGTACTGACTATAATCTGACCTAGCAGCAACATTGGCTAGTATTTTATTTCCACCATTCACAAGGACAATAGAATAGACTTCACTGAAAACACTTTACTCTGAGATGTATTTCATTCTTTTATACTTTTCCTTTTTTAATTCATTATGTTACAATGCACTGATATCTTTATCTGACATAACACTGTTGGGCTCACAATGGATCTCCAGTTGCCTAACTCTTATTGTGCTTTTTTTCCTCTTAACACTTTGGATGTTTATTGTTTTAATAAAACGCTTTAGAAAATGTACTTGGTGTCTTTTTAATAACCAGCGTGATCCACTGCCACTTCAATAAGTGCTTTTATCTTCATTACTTTACTATTGCATTTATATGGACAAACTCAGTCCAGTGTTCATTTTCCTCTTCATTCCCAATGTTCTTGTTTGATCTGTCTCGCTCAGTTCAGGGCTGGTTTAATACTGCCCTCTTGTGCATCACTTGTAGAAGCAATATTTCACAACGTACAGTGTGGCTAATTAAAAAAAAAAACATAAGGATTAGTATTTATAGTGCATCATCTGTGCCATCACATTTTGATCTTATATTAAAGTATGTATAAGCTTGTCTAAATTAAAGAACACTAATGATATAGAAATAGGCTGTGGCTGAAATATGCTTCTTTTAAGCAACTATTTAGCCTACTGGATCTTAAATTAATCAGTGATGCACCCTAATACAAGACATAACAAAGACTATTAAAGGTGTAACATAGGTCAAGTTCAATTTGTAGAGCAGCACCTTACAATTATTTATTTATTGAGTTTAACAGCGATTAACACGGCTCAGCTACGTACTGTATGCTTGCAATGGCAGTACAGTTTCTTCCTACAGATTGGCTGGAGGAAAAAAATGAATCCATTTAAGTTCATTAAAGATTGATTGTTTTCTTTTCAAACGTATCATGCTAATTTAAGCTATAGGGTATAATGCCATTGTTCATGTTCAGAGCCATAAAAGACAAACATGTCACTTAAAAAATGCCAGACTCACACAACATTTAAGGCCTTCCAAAGACAAACTGCTATATTCCTCGGTTTTGATTTTCAATGGACTAACATTGTCATGGTTTTCTCTCATTAAAACAGCAGTTTTTTTTACAAGCATGTTTTAGATATTTTAATGTTAAAGCTAGGTGTTGAAACAAAATTGTTCACACAGACTTAAGTATCTGTGGTTAGCCGTGTTAGCTACATCTCAATAGCAAACTAATCTATTTGACAGAAAGAATATCTCACTATCTCATAATCAGGGCCCGCACTCTTCATCTGGGGGCCCTAAAGTCATGGGGCCCAAGATCTCACAGTTCCATAAGGATTAACAGAAGAACAAGCCCATCTCATGCCTAGGCCCATCTGGTACAACAGTTAAAATGTTAGCATCTGGGGTTAGCCATGTTAGCTATGTCTTACATTGTAGCATCCACCTTAGCTTTTGATAAATAAAAATACAATTATAAATAATAATGAGGTGCATTGTAAAGGCTTACAGCTGGTCTGTGCTGTCAGTAAGAACATGGTTTATTTTTGAATGTGGTGATAAATGAAACCATAAGATGAAGCTGGGGGAGCGCCTGGAGAGGTGCAACAAGAGGGATGTGTGGAAAGGCCAGAGGGACAGCGGACGGTGACCAGTGTTGGGCCGATGAGTTAAATCTGTTCTTCTACAGATTTGACTCCAACCCTTTTTCACTTTTTATAGCTCTGTGGTAGCCTCCACTATGCACTACACTGTGGTCTGCTGGGGGGGCGGGCAGTACGGACCAGGACAGGAAGAGACTCAACAAGCTAGTCAGGAGGGCCAGCTCTGTTCTGGGCGGCCCACTGCACCCGATCGAGGAGGTGGGTGAGAGAAGGATGCTGACCATGCTGACTTACTCAAAGACAACAGCTCTCAGCCTCATCAGACTGTAGAGGCTCTGAGCAGCTCCTTCAGTGGCAGACTGAGACACCCTCAGTGCAGTAAGGAGTGCTACTGCAGGTCCTTCCTACCTGCTGCAGTTAGACTTTATTACTGTAACAATAACCTAGTCCATTTTTTTCTCCCTCCTTTACTTTGTAAACGTGTATGTATCGATGACTTTTGTTTTTGTTTAATTTTATCTTCATATTTTATTCTATTTAAAATGCTGCTAATATTGTAAATAGATGCATGTATTCTTTTACTTTTTGAACTTTACCTGTATAAGAGCTGCTTTGCAATTGAATTTCCCCTCTGTGTGATCAATAAAGTCCTATCTTATCTTAAACATAACACCAAACCAAAAATGAGGGATGCCAGAAACAGGCACCTCACTGATGAATTGTAGCCACTTGTTTGTATTTCTTTTTGTCTATCAGATATTTACATTAGAAAAGAACACCTAACTCACAGACTCACAATGCATCTGTGTTCTAATGCCTGCAGATACCACAAGAGGGTGCCCTGGCCTTAGAAACAATCCCTCGCTGTCTGCTTTCTGTGCTTTATGAACCAGTATTCTCTTCTATTGATTAGCAGGACTGATTATTACTGTGTCATTAAGGTTAATGTACACATTGACTGCAGGGGAAAGACATGAATTAAGAGCAGTTGAGGGCTGTTGAGTACCAGTGAGCAGTAAGTGCTCTGCTGAATGTCTAGGCAGAGGCTTGAGATACAGTGCGGTAAAGCAAACGGAAAACCAAGCAATAAAACAGTATTTGGATCCTGCAGACTGTGCATGGTAGAATATTGCTGCACAAGACACTGCAAATGTATACTTTCTTTGCATAATTCATGTTTTCAGAAGTACCAAATTTCAAATCGCTGCAAAATACTGCTGTACTGTTTTAATGTATGTCAATTCTTGGCAAAACTATTATTTTTTTTTTTTCAATTGTCCAAGGCTTTAACTGCTTTTCCTGCAAACTGCACCAGTAACTCCTGACATTTCTTCTGTGATTGGAGCTGTCACCTTGAGCTGTGCAGTGGCACTCTCATCACTGAAGGAAATGCTCAGTGCAAGTGAAAGACTGGTCAGCTGGCCTCGGGGGCAGCTACTTTTTAATCTGCCAAAGCCTTCAACTCAACAGGAGTAATTACAAGTTCACCCAGAGCTAAGCGTGGCCCTTCCATTCCTCACACACACTCACACATCTCTGCAGTGATGCCCCCAGCAGCATAATTAGTCCAGGCTAGATTTTGGACCCAAAGTCACTGTGGCGCAATATTGTTAAGGTCCCAAAGGAAAAGACAGGAGCTGTGCCAATTTAAAACTGCACATAGTTATAGTATAACAATGTGGTTATGTTTTATGTACAGATTTGTGGCAAACCCTTGTTTTGGCCTTAATTTGTCTGACTGATATCAATGGTCATTGTTGGCAATCAACATCCTTTGTTTGTTTTTTAAACCTGTTTCAATAAAAAGACATGTTTTATATTGTTTGTACTGCACTATTGCACAAACTGAATATTTCTAGTCTGTCCAGCCAGTTTAATCTTTTTCTATTCTGTATAAAAAGAATTAGTCTAATCTCTGTAGTGACTGTTTCCAAGAAGAAGTACCAATTGAAAACACAGCGCAAACTGCCTCTGAACGCATTTAGACCGACATAACCAATCAAACAAATCAAAAGGCCATACCAACAGATGCAAAATAAACTGCCACTTGATGGGATTAAATAGACCAACTACCAATAACAGGAAATAAAGATCACATAAAGCCTGTCCCTCACAGGTCTGGCAGGATTCCTAGGTTCCTTGCTGTGAATGGAAGGGATCCTAAGTCAAGTAAATGGGTATGACTGGCCAGTCTAGCAAATGTAAATGTAAGTTTAAAGTAAGTAACCAACAAAATATTGTGAATTTTGGATTTAATATTGCAGAAATGCCAAGAAAAAAGAAGCACAAATCTTACATTAGTTAGCAACAGCCTTTTCGTGTGTCCCCTCTGTGCACTCTGTGCAGAGTCTTTCTGGACACTTTTTTCCAGTTCAAAGACATAAAACGGTAGCTCATAATTACCCATAGCGAATAGCTGTGTGGTCTGTCAGTGTCTGTTGTCAGTGTTACCTTTGCAATTTACTAGCACTACTTCAGACCTTACTCCCCTTTATACCCAAGCAGCTGGAATAAGCTCAGCTTTAAGCATCACGTGAAGGATGAAAGAACCAAAATAAATAAACCACAGGGGAGTTTTTTTAAATACTGTGTGAGTTGTTGTTGAGGTAGATTCTTTAATCATCACAGTAACAGGGAGGATGTGGAGCCTGGGAACACCTCCGAGCCCCCTGCAGTGACTTGTCAGAATGTAGTGAGGTGTTCTGCACAACAGCTGCTTGCCCCGCCTCCGCCTGCTGCTCACTTCCTGTCAATGTCAGCCATGTTGGAACATTGTACGCCTCATTTTCGTCTCCTTCATTTCTCGCTCGTGGTCACTATCTTTATGGCTGTTACAAATGTGTTAATGCTACTCGAGCAAGGATACACCAGAGCATCCTATGCATCCTGCCCAGTCCAGAGATAAGCATGACAAGTATGTCTAGTGTCCATCCACAGACATGAGAAGTTTGATTTGCACTAATAACAGTTTATTAAGTTATATAAAAGCTCTAACACTAGTCGTTTCATAGTATATTATCTAACATTCAGCTACCATTCAAGGTCATAATGCCATAATGAAGCCATAATTTGTAGTTTTTATGTAAAAAATAGTTTTTTGTTGTTTATGCCAATTTATTTGTACAGCACATTAAAGAAATAAACAAGGTTGCGCCAAACTGTTTCACAAAAGCGATTTGTGAGCGATTGCGGTCTGTATGTCTGATTACATTGATCCACAAATCCACACTGCATGAGCCTGTGTCAGTAGAGTCTAATTTAATTTAGAGCATTTATTAAGACTTTCCATGCTAATAGAAGGGATAGTTGAGTATTTTGTAAAAAGTGCTTTATGAGACACTTGAGGATAGGCAACCTATTATTAACCCACAGTTTGGAGAAGCAAACAGGATCTATTTCTAATTAATCTAATTAAATAGTTGTAGATTAAGAAACAAATGTTTTTGATCTATTGGTTGAAATTTTATACATGGACCAATTATGCGATGTTCTGAGCTGGAGCTATTTGTGACCTCACAAATTCTTAAATATCCTGTTGCAGCTCTGGTTAGCCATTAGCCAGTGGGAGTTAGACATGCTACTTAAAGAAGAAGCATAATAGGTGATCTTTAAGAAGATAGTGTTTGCTATTTGCAAGTTTTCCATCCATGTTCATGTGAAAGCATGTTTAACCCTGGATATACAGTATTTGTTCTTCATGAATGTTTGTCTGAAGTACATTTCCCAGCTGGATTGTCTTTATTGTCCAGTGATTGTGTTTGCTCCAGAGAAGCCCCTGTGAGCCTCAGTCATCAATATTCAGACTACAACCTGCAGTTTTGAGGAGCACGCTGTGTGAAGCATCTAAATCAGGGCGAAATATGCAGGAGGGAAACTTCATAACTTCATCTGTCACTTCCTGTTTGCGTATGATACATCACCTGCGTCTCGTTAATATTCTTCATTTCCCGCCGGGGATGGGAGGTCATAGTAATTCTATGTTTCCTTAGTGTGTCTGGATGGAGTCAAGCGCAGTGTGAAGCTGTGAAACCTAGCGACTCTGTATCTGTTTCGATATCGACTGGACATTTATCTTCTGTCCAAGGAGCTGGTGCTAAACAGTGTGTATCAGCAAAGTAACAACAACCGTGGCAACGACAGGGGGCAGCAATTAACGTGAATTAATCATATTGATTTAGGCCTTATCTCTGCAGGGAAGAACTCTGTCTTCCTCCGAGACACTGAGACATATACAAAGGACTAAGTGGAAGAACGGCAGTATCAAGCTCAATTATAACATTGGACGCACAGCTACAGTCAAGATAATATCATGTTTTTGATCGTTCTCAAGTCCCTAGTGTAAATTTTGTAATTTACAGTCAAACAAAATGAAACACATCAGTCAAGACTATGTTTCCTGTAGTGTATAACCATTACTTCCCTTTCCTACAAAAGCCCAAAGCGGACAAACTGAGCACTGCTGGAGAAGCACAATAGAAGATACACAGTACGTAGCTGTTGTACAAAAAAGTAACCTCCATTTTTTTTTTCTTACTTTAACTTTTAACTTCAGACTGTTTGTGTTGTTTGTTTTCATTTTTTTTATCCAAAATGACAAGTTTGGAAGAAATAAACATGTCACACATTGTTATTAATAATAATGTTTTTTATTTGAGCATTTTCTTTGAGTAGTGACAAACGAGAAATTTCATATAATTTACATTGTATTGTACTAAAATTGTTTGCAGAATCCTTAAGCTTGTTTTTTTTAATCATTACAATTCTTAAGTTCTTTATCAAGGTGGAGTGGGAGGTTTTGGCTTTAAAGCCACATGTCACACTCCTTTTTTATAGCATGTGAACAGCTATGGTGCAGGGATATTCTGTAAAAAATGTGTGCCAAAAAGAAACATGAGGGATCTTCACCTCCATGCTGTTCCCTTGTGTTTTTGGCACGTCTTTTCCTGCCTTCAAATAAGTTTTTACTGTACACCGAGTTGTGCTAGCGATGCCCTATCCCACCACTGAGGGGCACTGCCGCTCAGCCTTATTTTCAAATCTGGGCTTAGTATCAGTAGCTCACTCCAGCGCCGGCCCCTGAAACTCACCCAGGAAACTAAATGTGCTGAGCTGTCTTCTGCTTTTTTCTTTCTTTACCGCAATACAACTTTTTACACCCCGGACGCCTAACAAAACTTCTTTATATCTGCATTATCTTCTTCCCTTCTAACCCCTACCCCTCCTTCCACTGGCTTCCTCTGTGTCTACTTCTGCTTTCTTTTCTTGGAGGCATCCCGTCCAATCCAGCTGTAGTCAATCTAATCCCTCTAATTCAGTTAATCTAATTTCCACGATATAGTCACACTTCTAAACTTCACTGCTGCTGCTTCTCGACAAACTCACTCTCATTTCAGCCCAAAGCCCTGCACTTCTCTTCTTTTTTTTTTACTGCAGTAAGAAGCATTGGCAGATTTTCCGTCAATAAATGTTCAGTTGAAATTATTTTTTTCTTTATTTTTTGTAATGCCCCTAATTAAGGCAAGTGTTATTGAATATTGAATAATGCTTCAGAAATTAATATAATGGTTACACAACAAACGGCAACCATGTAGGATAATTAAGTATAATCCTATATGGAATTATCCCACTCATTGATATGTGCATAAATAATAAAAGCAATATACTTCTGGGATCATATTTACATATAGCCTCCAAAATAGTGACTTTGTTAATGTTCTCTGTGCTTCCATTTTTAAGATTAGACATTTCATTTTCAGTACGTTTTCCACCACATTACACATCCACTTTTTCCCCAGCTTAAAAAAAGTATAGTTAATTGTTAAGCTGCTCTTAAATACTACTGTTACATTTAATGTCAGTAGTAAGTCATTTTCAAAAGGGAAATGTCCAAATATTAGAAAGAACATGTGCTCAGCTGTACTTGGGAGTCCACTTACAGGTTTAAGGCTCTAGGCACCTGCCTAATATGCCCACCCCATAGCAACGCCCCTGGTCAGGTGGCAGTAACTATCTAGGTCTAATTAAAGTAACTCATTGATAGATTTGAGGCCTATGACAAACAGAAAAAGCAGCTGCAGTTTTCTCTACTTTCCTATCTCCTACTAAAATGATTATACCTCACTGCAGCTTGAGGCAAGGCCAATGTAAAGTTCTAACTCCTTTTTTTAATGGCTCTTACAGAATACATTTTCTCTAACGTCATGTAAAACAGTGTTGTAATTGTTCTGTTTCAGTAGAGACTTGTCTCATATGAGCTGCTCATGCGTGGCATCGAGATTATGACAGCCTATTAACAGATAACAGGACTTTTTTTTTGGCGATAGTGATATATAGGTTGAACATAATGTGGCCCAACACTTCCTTTTTAATCTCTTTTTTTGCATATTTCCATATTTTCTGATTCCCTCTCACAGCTTCACACATGCCACTTGTTTCATCATGCCACTCTGCTGTCACTCCTCCCTTTCCCCTCGACTATCTCGGGCTCCTGACGGCGGCAAATACGGGCTGCCATTGTCGGAAGAATGAAAGCTTTTTATCCGCGTGGAAAATCATCTCCTCGGCACATCCTTCTTTAACCTGGGCTGGTGTAAGAGTACAGGAGGGGGGCGTCAGTCTCACAGAGAGGATTAGAGCCAGGACGAGGAGACATTCAAAGGGACTGCTCCACAGGACACACCCCTGTGTTTCATCCGGGTGGGTTTGTCCTGTGTGCAACCCTTTATCTTTATAAAATTATTCTTATGTAACATTTACAAAAATGTGTAAAATATAAAGGATACAAAAGAAAACATATAGATTGTATTTTTCGCAAAACACATGATGTGTTTAAGTGGTTGCAGAAGTTAATAATAATAATTAAAAAAAAGATGATCTCAAGGAAAAACAGTAGAGTTTTATGTAGCATAAACTGATCAGCAAAATACAATACAAAACCCACTTGCATCATTGATTTTACAGACCTCATCGGTCTATAACAATATCAACAAGGACGGAATGACTACCAATAAGTGTTGGGTACATCTGCTTTCACAGATTTGATGTTGTACTATAATGCATTAGTATTTTCCAGTGTTGATTTATTCCAATTTTATCTTTTTTGATTAAAGAAAAGCAGGAAAGGTCGCTATGCCGTTTTGGATAATGCATTTTTAAGGCTGGAGTTTGTCCGACTCTAAAGAGACACACAAGTTGCAGTGGCTGTGTACCATAAAGAGATGAGGCATTATTGTATTGAGTTTTTGAAATTTTCACATTCCTGCATTCCTTTTAGTTCTGAATAAACTGTGGACTTGTCATATAACTGTATCATGAGACTGTGACTTTGTTACATCTCTATCTGCCAGTGTGAAAAAGTAATCCTTTTATTTCCTGTGCACCAAGGTCATGCTAAAGTCATCTAGCTGCTACACTCTAGTGGCTAGTAACATGAATGAATTGAATGCATGAAGACAGACTGTGTGCAGATACTTGTTATTTCAGAGGAGCACAGGTATAGGGAAGAGTTGTTGACTGTGTGTGCATTTATGTGATTTTTAAATGTAATTTTGTATCCCCTGAAAATGTGACATGTGACCAAAACTTCGAGACAGTTTGGTGTGACAGCTGTGTGAGTTACGTAATATTCCTCCGTGTGTCTGTCCTATGTGTCCTGTCACTTGAAGCCTCCTCTCTAAGTCCCTGATCCGTTCAATTGCTCTTATTGCTCCCCGTGGCCCACTTGTGGATTTATAGGTCAACTGCCTGACAATTTTAGGGTCTATCTTGTTTAATTCCCTCCCAGTGGGTTGGTGGGTGGGTGTGGGAGGTGGGGGTTAGAGGAGTGCTGGTGAGTTACCTGTCGGAGTGCTGTCCAGATGCACAGTAAGTCAGTGGCTGCTGTCGGCTCGGGTGATGAGCAGCGGGGGTTATTTCTGCAGCGCTGCATGTCGAGAATGTGGAGGTAAAATGCCATGTTACATCCCACTGTGAGTAAAAACAAGGGAAAAAACACCTTTTAATGAATATTTCAATTTGTAAGAGTATGTATAACCATTATGTTGATCACAAACTGGGGTAGGATTACACAAATGATAGTTATGTTGCGTTTGCTCCTGTTGATTGGCACTTTTTTGTCTTTCCTATTAATATTTCATCATCTTCCTTTAAAGTGTTTTTTGTGCATTCATTTTTTTCTTGAATGCGATTGTAATCGTCACAGAATCCAGGTTTATTGTCCTGTAGAAGTAGACACTAAACAATCTATATAATAAAAAATACAGCAGTTTAGGTTGTAAGCCTTTAAGTTTATGCCTTTCAGCCTCAATAGACAAGCTCTACTATGTTTTTTTATGCTGCAAAAAATCTTGTTATAGATGCAAAAAGTGGGTTAAACTGAAGCACATGGCACACTGCGCTATTCATGTTTACAAATCCAAGCCATATAATAACCTTTCTTAGCACTACAAAGCAAGAAAGATCTCTGCTGTTGTATTTTTCTCATATTCAATATGAGTAACACCAAATATGACTCACATCCCTGGTATTATAAACCGGTTAGCGGTTAAAGTTCATGAATAGGTGAATAGGTAAAATGCCATGTTTTGTCAGTGATTATGCCTAGTGAATTTATATATAGGGGTGTATACTGTATATAGGGGTGCACGTGGCTGAGTGGTTAGCACTCTTGCCTCACAGCAAGAAGGTTGTGAGTTCAAATCCCAGCTGACTCAAACATTCTCGGCCGACTCCGGACTTTCTGTGAGGAGTCTGCATGTCCTCCACGTGTTACTGTGGGTTCTCTCTGGCTTCCTCCCACCGTCCAAACACATGCATGTACAGGTTAGTTGGCAACTCTAAAGTGTCCCTAGTGAATGTGTCTGTCTCTAAATGTCAGCCCTGCGACTAACTAGCCACTGTCCAGGGCGTACCCCGCCTCAGGCCCAAAGCTGCTGGGATAGGCTCCAGTCACCCGCGACCCCTAACGGGACTAAGCGGTAGAAAATTAATGAATGAATTTTATTTATTTATATATATATATATATATATATATATATATATATATATATATATATATATATATATATATATATTTTTATTTTTTTTTTAACTGTACGTAGGCTAGGGTGGTGGAAGGCATATAAAACATGGGTCTTTGCCACTGGGGTTTGGGGCCACTGTGGCTTGCATCCTTGATATGTCTCTGTTTCTGTTTTTATTGTCTGTTCACAGTGATGTAAAAATGAAACGCTCTATGCTACCCATACAAGTGCAAGTTCTAGCCAGTGAAGAATAGTTGTTATATAAAAGTAGATTTTTTTGGTCAGGTTATTAAAGAAATAAAGCGTTGGGTTATTTCCAATAGATGAAAGAATTATTCACTTAAGAGGAAAGTTGCATGACAGTGATTTACTGAGTCAGATATCTATCATACTCTATACTTCTTATACACAAAAGTATTCTTCTTATTTCTCCTAATCACTCTTTGTTCTGCATAAAGTCTTTTATAAATGTCTGGGTTATGAAGACTTTTCTGGATCTTGTAAAGGGAATTCTTTGAAGCAGCTATTAAGCCTTGATTTGAAACTGTGGTTCTTGTTTTCTCTCTTTTCAAATAACCAAGGGCTTTGCCAACTTTGTACAAAATTGTGCCAAGGCTTATTGTTATCTGTTTTATCAGTATCTTGTGTATTCTTAAGAACTAACTTCAGAGTAGGTCAAAGCCATATCACTTTTAGACTTTGTTAGCCAGATTTTCTCTCTGTCTGCATCTCTCTGTCCATTCCTATTTCATCTGCTGTTTTATCCGGGATCTTTGTTGCCAGGAACCCATGCAGAGACAGGAGGAGTCCTCTCTCATCTCTGCATCTTTGAGGATCTGTTGGCAGACCCGTTTCAGCTCAGATCCTGAAAGCACTGGAGCACTTTAAACCCACTCAGACCGGGAATGACAGGCTCTGACTCCCTTTGTCTCACAGCAGACCACTACTGTTGTTTCAGCTGCAATGCAGTCATCCCCAACTCCACTGGGGTTAACAAGAGGGATTGAAGAAGTAAAAGCAATCAATGACAGGGCCAGGAACAAGATGAATACAGGAGACTACTGGTACAAGATGTCAAAAAGTCAGACTAACATCGGAATGAAATTCAATAATGAAAAATGTTATACTAATTAACAAGTATAGTCAACCTAAACAATAGGAAAAAACAAACACTGCACATGGTTTAACACACTGGATAGAAACGTGGTGAAGGTCTTTAGTAATGTGGGCTTCTGGCCGTAGGGTTTGTCCAGGACCCCATCAATTCTGTCAGCGGCCCTGGGTGAGTCCATGCATATGTTTCTTTACATAGGATATTACACAATGGATACATAATAAAGGGCTTAGTTAGATTTTGCATTTATCCTCACTTATGGCCTAGATTTAAGCTGTCACGTGGATGTGTTGGTTTTCCCTTGTCAAGGCTGTAGCTAAATGCCATTCTCTATCAAAACTGTATCTGAAGAACTGACTCCCATAATTACATGTTACGTTCATTCTAGTACAAGCAGTACAAGCCTTTATAAACCATTCCCTGTGAACGCATAGCCAAATTTAAAGTTAATAGTGTCACTATGTGTTGAGTGACCAACTGTCTCAGGGGCCCGTACTGAATAAACTCTTACTTATTTACTTACTCTTACAGTCTCCAGCCTGTCTTTTTAGGCTCACCCCAAAACTTTCCCAGCACAAGAGAGTGGTCCAGTAAAATATAAGCATCTGAGGTTTGCCATTTTAGTGATACCCTGACAGCCCAATGTGCAGTACTTGTTAATGTGGAGTGTCACCAAATGACCTTTCTCAAAGGAAAAAGTAATCTTAGACACCCTGTGACCTTTTCTTCATTCACAACACTATTGAGTCCCTATTGTCCTTATGATGGAGTTATTATTGTGCATTTGTCGTGTTTATTTTACTGTGTGTTGCATTAGTTTCCAATTAACTGCCTCTGCTTTAAAATCTTCACATAAGTCTGAGTCACTGTGCATCATTAAAATAACTGCACCAGCTCTGTAAGTGTTTATCTGGGATCTCCGCTCTCATCTCAGTATAGTTGACGGTGCAGTAATAGATTCTGATAGTCTCTCGTCAGAAATCTTATGTAAATGAAGCCACACTGTCACTCAGCTCTGACATTCACAGCTCCATTTGACAAACTCCAATTGTGCCCCATCGGAGCGATCAGCGCGATCTGTTAGTGTCCTGCTGCCTATCGTCCCTCAAAGGGACACAATTAGCGGCAGCAGAAAGGGCTTTTTGAAGCACACCCATTCTCCTGAATTCCCCTGTCACAGTCCATTGTGATAAGACCATGTCTGCTGGGAAAGCACTTACGGCATTCATATTTGAACAGCCACTTGGACAGGACCGCCTTTAAGACGAGCACACTCTCCTGTATAATGTGGACAATTGTGACATGTCCTACTTCATCATAATGAACTGCTATATATAGAGGCTTTAGCGTGCTTAAATACTCACGTCAATGCATCACTTATTATACAGCGGCATTAAAAAACCAAAGGCTGTTTTTGTAGTGATGTTTGCTAGGCTGCTGGATGAATATTTAAAGAGTAAAGAATGTTTCTGGGGAATTGTGACACATTATATCCGTGTACCCGTGAGTACTTAAACTAAAGCCAGAGTAAGCCCTTTTTATTTATTTGATTTGTCTGACTACTAGACTTTCAACAGTTATCGTGACATTGTGATTTTTAGGCAGCACTTTTATATTCCATCTCAGAAAATAGCATGGTAATCATGGGATAGTAAAATAACAGATGGAATACTATCGAAATTTTGGTCAATGCTCAAATTAAAATCTCAGTTATTATGTCATTTAACAGCTATGTATTAACCACTAGACAGTCATACATGGTTGAATTGCTGGTTACTATATTATTGTAATGGATTCTCTCTTACATATCTCTTGATTTATAACCTGTCTAGATAAAATAATTTTGTAATTGACCTAATTAAATCTAATTAAATATACTTTATGACATTATTAGCTCTTCATTTTATTATTTTTAACAAACCAGCAGTAATATAAAACTGTTTTTCACTTATTACAGAAATGGGGCTAAACATATGTCTATTTTCAAATGACTTTAACAGTATGTGTTTTAGAGTTGCTGGTAAAACTTTAGGTAATCCTGCTTCCATCAGTGCGTGTGACGTCACTCTAGGCTGGTTCTGTCATTAACCATCGGGCTGTTACTGGAAATGTCATATTGTTGTTTATGAATACATGCAGGTGACATGTCAAAGGGCCACTCCAGTCAATTAGTTTGACAGTTCTGTGGATCGTACTAGGTTAGTAATTAGTGAACATAAGGTGTTGTGTGTTTTATTTCTGTATTTTCCAGTAATAACCTTGCGCTCTTTCTGTGTATCACTATAGATGCTTCTAGTCTTCTACTACAGTTTCCCATGCCATTGAATGAAGAGTTAGGAATAAATAGTAGGCAATAGACCAGGGGTGTGAAACTCATTTAAGCTCAGGGACCTATGGACCATTAATGTAGATTCTGACATTGGAAAATATTAGGTGCATATTTGGTGGCATAGCAAAAAAAATGTTGATGAATCCAAATGACAGCACCTTACTGTTTGCTATTTAGCTGAATTTGATAGGTCCCATTCAAACTAATCTATCTATTATTTCATTCTTGAGGGGGATAAGAGTGTTCATTAATTTTTGGTATTACACTCGCAAGTGTAAATTAATATTATATTGACTCTGAAGAACACAATGCAGTTCATAAAACAGGAAGTTGTGACAATGGCCTACCTCTAAAATAAACTGCTGTCATGTATAAATTGTTGAGGTCATGGATTTAAAGCCGACCTCCGCACCTTGACCTTAGCTTCTCTGAGTCGGCAGAGTTGAATCTTGCGGACTAAGAATCAGCGCCGGGTGAAGAGGAGCTGAGGAAGAGCGGAGGACTTTAAAGTAACTCTCAAGAGGTCGTAGGTCAGAGGAGGGCCTGTGAGACCCACCTTGATCTAAGAGTCTGGGCTCTGACTGCGATGCACTTGGGATGCGAAGTGTGTGTGGTGCTCTGTGAGCGCTCTCATTACACTGTGAAGATCACAAACAAACACAGTAGTAAAATAGATAAATGCTTTCTTGACAAATGACTTTGCACATACAATTGCATATTATGTAAATGCTGATTACTTGGCATAAAATGCATTGCTATGTTAATTATATCTTATATATATATATAATTGTATTTTATACATAATATAAAAATATCCTTTGTGTTTTCAAATATATAATTAAATTAAAGCCAAAACAACTGGCTAAAATGCAGTTTCTTTTCAGTTGGTGTAAGACTAAAGAACTCTACCGCATTGCCCTGACTATACTCTGCACAAACTATTGGATAGACAAATTTTGTTTGTTTGTTCTTTGCACAAGAAAATGTAATTGAGATTATTAAATAAATGAATTTTGTAAATACTATTCTATAACTTATTCAAATGCTGTGGCCTATTCAAGGCATAATGAAAGGACAAGTTGGACAATCACCAGTTAATTGCATGGCTAAGGACGCAGCATATAAAGGGGAGATGGCTTGCATAAGAGACACACAAGGCGGTGCGAGAGAAGGTTTGTGGAAGAAATTCCCACCAACATCACGAATAGGAGCATAAAAGGGGCTTTACATAAGTCAATAATTGTATATCTTGTCAAAAGATACTAAGATAAACCTATAATGCCAAAAATCATGTTGTCCATTTTAGGACCAGGCTCTGTTCTGAATTTACAGAATAATGCGCCTTTTTCGACAGAGTCTTATATCAGCAAACTAGCAATTCTTAAGTGAAAGTAGGTTTTGTTCATAACAGCGAAACACTGATTAAATTTGGATGGAATACATTTCCCACATTGCCTTTGGCCATCACAAAAACAATCCAAAAGAATGAGCATTATAAAACATATTAGCACACAATAATATAGTCTTACAGTGCTGTTTAGTTTCCACATATTGTATTTTGTTACACCTCCGGCATCTAAATCCTCTGGCGGTTCTAAAATGCCAGCCTGAGAGGCTGTATGTTTTCTGCCCATTAAAGCTGTCTGTCTTGTGTAATGGTGGCTTCAGCCTTGACCCTGACCTGGACCAAACACTTTGACAGAGCTGTCTACCTTTAACGAACTGCTTGCAATGTTTCAGAGCAGCTCTAACCTTTAGCACCTCTCTTGTCCTCAGTGAAGTGATGGACAGTTCTTCAGCTCATACAGCTCAACAGTGTGGATATAGTCTGACTAAAACTAGACCTACATATAGCTACTATACAGGATTTAAATGCATTTTAATTAGCATGACATAGCAAGAGAATGTGGTCCATAGTCAAGCCACTATGAGAGGTTTATGGCTTTGTTGTACTGGAGCTGGACCAGACATTCCAGACTGGTTCCACAGTACCTTGGTCCATGCAGCAGAACATAAGAGAAGTGGTACACAGTGGGAATTGACAAACAGGTGGTCACTATTAGTGTGAGACCTCAAAATATTTGGACCAAATGGACATTGTTTAAGCTAATATGCTTCAAGCTAAGTTGTTGGTTTTGTTATCAAAGCATCTGTGGCTACAGTTGTGGCTTACCATCACCAGTATGACTGTGTATGAATGAATAATGGATGACCTGTAAGCGCTTTGAGTCCCTTGGTCCCTTGGGAGAAAAGTGCAATATAAATCCAATACATTATTATTATTATTATTATTGTAGGGTCACGTGTAAACAGGCCTATCACTCCCCGATTTATGTCACAATTTGTTCTGCTTGACTGACCATATTTGCCTGCCATTTTTGGTATCCACTACATTCTATTTCACATTGACTATATAGATTCTTAATATAGATTCAAAACACATATTTATGTGCTAAACTAAGCTAATCAATTAAATTCAATGTTTGTGAAACTCTGCTGTGTTAGCATTGGTTGTTTTTAATCAATAGTTGCTAGTATGTTTTAATTTTTTTAGGACCGCGTACAATGTACATCAAGCCGAAGCAGAGATGCTCGTACCAGATTATAGCTTAACAGCTAATTTCCATCTGTAGTCCTATATTGTACATGTTTTTGGTGGTGCACCGGAGCACCCAATGCAGACACGGGGAGAACATGCAAAGAACAGGGTAAATTACACAAACTTATTAACAAGTTTAACTCATAGTGAGGCCTAGGACCTTGGCATACACAGATGGAAGGAAATTAATCAAGTTAAACAAAAGTAAATCTAAATAGTTTTCAAGCTGTAATAGATTTTTTTTGTGTATTCTCCATATTCTTAAGTTTAACACTCAACCTACAGAAAGGTTACCTCACTCAATTTTTCAAAATGGCACCCTCTAAAAGTGACTACTGAATGTGTTGCCATGTGTTACCCTTGCTGTACGGCGCTACCTTGATTTCTTTGTGACAAATGTCAGTCTCTCCTATGTCTTAGCCCCAGCCTTTCAATCTCTGCCTCCCCTTCCCGACCACCCCCACCCCTCAAGCCCCTGGAGCGGAGCTACTGCTGATGCATCACCACCTCCACATAATTAGTTTAAATGACAGATTAGGCGGCTAACACGATTTGTGTCCGATACAGTATGTAGTGTCTGTTACCAATCTAATAAAGCCTGCCTACTCAGCCCCTCCTCTGTCACATCGTCAGTGAGAAGAGCGGCGGGGGTAGCTGCAGAGTTTCTGGCTGTAACATGATCGCGGGCCGGGGCATATTAATTGAATTGTAAGGCTGGAAAGCTGCAAGGTTTGGCGAGGCGCTCATTGATCGGTGCAGAGGGGCTTTAGAAATATGCCTGCAGTCGTGGTCAATCAATCAAACAATTAAGCCCAGTCTCTGTAGCTGGCCGTGCTCCATTCAGGCCTAACCTCCCAGCTCCCAGTGCTGCACGTTACAAATTAATTGCTTCTTACCCAAGAATAGGCTGAATACCTTACCCCGTCTCCATGGATCTCTTGGTTTACCTGGGGGACAGGGAATGGGAGTCTGCATTCTTCAACAATATGTGTAACAGTGTACTGTTTAAAGGGATTTTCCAGAATTGTTCAAGTAAGAGTGACACATGAATAGTATTTCTGCGAGGCTCTGGTGCTTTTTTTTGGTGCAAGAATGAAACAAAATAGCTGCCAAAATAGTGGTTGTTTTATCCAATGTTGTGTTCAAGTGGGTACATCTTGTACTCTCTCCAGCTCTCCATCACCAAAAAAAAGGGATCCTTATTGTAGAAATTTGCTTTTACGGGGCAGCTTATTGTCCCTAGCATTTAAACCGGCATGTTAACATCATATACCAACCCATTATGAGCAAAATTCAAATTAGCCTTGTCTGGCGATTGGTCCAACAGATATTTCACTGATTTGCTGAAAAAGTCCTTTAGCGCCAGGTACCAGATGCTTGTTGGCTTATGTTGGCGGAGTGCACGAGGACATGACCATGACAACAAATATCACTATAGTACGAGAAGCTAAATTTCTGGTTTATCAGGTTTTTAATTTGTGTGCTCAAATAATTAGCTTGAACAGAGATTTTGCATTATATTATAATATAAAGTGTAACGAGTAGCACAGGACCCAAAAACGCAACACAGAGAGGGTTTAGGACAAACTTCATTGAATATTAGTGAACAGCAAACAGCAAGGAATCCGGACTGGAGCTGGAGCGTAGGTAGGACCTGAGCTGAATACCTGGCTGGAGTCTACTACAGGACGCAGACCCGTTGAACAGGCACGTTGAACAGGTTCTCCTGGCTGTGCTCTTCTGGAGTCGGTAGAACACTCAGAAGAAACAGGTAGTGAGCCGGCTGCTTAAGTGCCGAGCAGACTGATGAGGGAATAGGTTACAGGTGTGCTGACAGGTGTGACTGATGAAAATGACAGGGAAGATCTGGAGTGAACTCCGTGGACTGTGACAACAAAGTAATAATATTTGCTTTTTAAGGCCGCAAATTAGTCTGAAAACTTAGCACTTATGTTGCCATTAGTATTAACAAATCCAAGCGGCCGAAATGAGCAGGGTTTTCTCCGCAGGGTGGCGGGGTGCTCCCTTAGAGATAGGGTGAGGAGCTCAGTCACTCGGGAGGAGTTCAAAGTAGAGCCGCTGCTCCTCCACATCGAGAGGTATCCCCCCGGAAGAGCTGGAGGAAGTGTCTGGGGAGAGGCTTAGACTGCTGCCCCCGCGACCCGGCCCAGGATAAGCGGTAGAAGATGGATGGATGGATGGATGGATAGTATTAATGTTGTTGCCATAGATGCACAAGATAACAAGATAACAATGAGCATGTGCAAAATCCCAGACAATTATACTGCGTGGATATGAAAAGCTCAGTTTGTCTGTCTGCACCATTCTTTGAGTTTGTAATAATCTCAAAATTTTAGAAATCTACATGAGGACAAGTGTGTGAACAGAAATCAGTGCATGTGCACAAGTAACCCAAGCCTTACTACATTTCTTTTATGTTAATAGATATTTTGGTTGGACTACGTTTTCCTCCACCTTGTTTTTGTTGAGCCGGGAAGTATAGGTCATATCCCAGGATGTCTTCTTATCATGTATTGTGTATAGAGCATGTAGCAATACAGGACATTCTCCACTTCTCTACTAAAGAATGAGCTTATCTGTAAGTGTCACTGCCAGTGACCCATGATCCCCTTCCCCCCTAGTCATCCTGTTTTCCTATACCCTACCCTCTCTGTCTGGAGACAGACCTACAGGGAAATAAAGCCATGTTCAACAACAATGCCAGGATGATTATTCCTCATTCATTCTTCTGTGACAGGAATCCACAGCCTCACCTCTCTGGCCATATGGCCTTATCAATTTTGTTCACTAAAGCAGAGCCTGTCACCTTATGACTGTACCTCCTTGGCACAGTGCCCTAGCTAGCATCTGTTGGAGGGGGTTAGTGCATGTTTAATATCTTACTCTTTCTTTCTCCATTGTCTCTCCCTTCATAGTCCTCATTATACTGTTTGTCCGCATATATTTTTATACCTACTGTGGTTAACCTCATTTCCTAAACTGAATGTTTATATTAACTTTTGAAGAAACATGGATTACAAAAATCTTGTGTTGCCACCTGTACATTACAGGTATACTTAATGTTCACTGTTCCAGTGCAAAGATTTGAATAGCTCAAGTGACAGCCAATCATAGAACAAGATTTGATGGTCTCACAAAAGAAAAAGAAGTAAACATTCTGAAAATCGCTTTACATAAACATAAGCCAGTGTAGTTTTGCATACAGTGAGACCCAATCATATGATTGCAATCTAAATGCAATGAGTTTGCATTGTTTTTCAATGACAAGGTTCAAGGCATTAAACATGCGATACAATCCAAAGGGCATACAACAACACTGCAGCCACCTAGGAGACACTTGGTTGGTTTAACACATTTTACACAAATTATGACAGAACAATTGAAAAAACTGTCTCCAGCCTGAGTTCATCCACCTGCTGCCTCGATGTTTTACCCACTAGATTTCTAAAATCAGTACTAAGCAGTTTGTTACCACAACTCACTGATATAGTCAATAATTCCTTATAGTCTGGAACATTTCCAAGGGCCTTAAAAACTGTTGTCATTAAGCCTCTCCTAAAGAAGAGCAGTCTTGATGCTACAGTGCTCAACAACTATCGGCCCATATCAAACCTGCCATTTTTAGGGAAAGTCATCGAAAAAGTTGTATATCAACAACTTAATGACTTTCTATTACTTAACAACTGCTTTGATCCTTTTCCGTCAGGATTCAGGCCCCATCACAGACTGAGACTGCACTTATCAAAGTCACAAATGACATCCGTATGAACACTGATGCAGGCAAAGTCTCTGTCTTAGTTCTGTTGGACTTGAGTGCTGCGTTTGATACAGTGGACCATGAAATCCTGACACAAAGATTAGAGGAATGGATAGGTATCACTGGAACTGCCCTTAAATGGTTTCAGTCCTATCTTGAAGACAGGAAGTACTTTGTTTCGGTTGGTAACTGTGTGTCAGACCAAATGGCCCTGACATGTGGGGTTCCACAGGGGTCTATCTTGGGACCTCTATTATTCAATCTCTACATGCTTCCTATAGGTCAGTTAATACGCAGCTGTGACGTATCATACCACAATTATGCAGATGACACTCAGATTTACATTTCACTCACAGCAGGTGAAAATGGACCAATCCATTCACTGTGTCACTTGAACAGATAGACATGTGGATGCAAAATAATTATCTCCAACTGAACAGAAACAAGACTGAACTAATCATCTTTGGGCCACAGAAACAAAGAGAAAGTGTCAGCAGTCACCTCGAGTCTCTTTCTCTAAAATCTAAAATTCCGGTTAGAAATCTAGGGGTCATCATGGACTCAGACTTAAATTTCCACAGTCACATTAAGTCAATTACATCATCTGCATTTTATCACCTTAAAAACATTTCCAGAGTCAAAGTGATGATGTCTCAACCAGACTTAGAGAAACTTATCCATGCTTTTATCTCCAGCAGGTTAGATTACTGTAACGGCCTGCTCACTGGTCTCTCAAAACGAGGGTTAAGACAGCTGCAGCTTTTTCAGAACGCGGCTGCTCGGGTTCTAACTAAAACCAGGAAGTACAACCACATCACGCCAGTTTTAAAATCTCTGCTCTGGCTTCCTGTTGCTCAGAGAATAGACTTTAAAACAGCACTGCTGGTTTAGCACTAGAACATATTTCTGACATGCTAGTTACTTATGAACCTCCTCGGACTCTGAGAACATCTGGGACAGACCTTCTGCTCGTGCCCAGAGTTAGAACTAAACAAGGTGAAGCAGCGTTTAAGTTTCATGCAGCAAAAACCTGGAACAGCCTCCCAGATGAAGTAAAACAAGACTCAACTTTAACAATGTTCAAGGGGAGGTTAAAAACCTTCCTCTTTAGCTCCGCCTACATTACAACTTAAAGTGTTTTTTAATCTGCACTCTTCTTTTAAAATGTTTTAAATTTTTCTTATGTTTCTTGCAAATTGTCTTTTATTCCTGTAAAGCACTTTGAGTTACCCAGTGTATGTATTGTGCTATATAAATAAAATTGCCTTGCCTTGCCTAGTGCAGACCCATGGAGGATGCATCTAAATGCCAAGTGTGATTACAAGTATATCTAGCCACATGTTTTCAGATACCTCAAATACAAAACTAAAATGCAAGGTCTGAAAAGAGTGCAATGAGGGAAACTGTGTTATGTAACATATAAACATTACAATATGCACACTGGCATATACTGTACTTAAAACATAATGTAGTAATAACAGCTCTTGGACACTGGTTGGGTAGCCTGAAGAGACTCTATAGGTGTTGCTATTTCTTTAGGGTCTGTTGAGCCTCTGCCCTTCTTGAGCACACAACATGGCTACCGGCCTGATACGATAAATCAAAGGTGTCTCTTTTTAAGAAGATGTCCTTAATCTCTCCGAGCGGCCACCTGGCCTGATTTGTGACCTTGAGGATACGTGTCTGATGCAGGAAGCGCAGTAGGATGCTGACACACTTACACATGCATGCACACATGCACTGGCGCTCACATACATCCTAGTATTTGTGGTGGAGATGTCCTTGGGCTGTAAACATGGACAGAGAGGCACCGAAGGACCTGGGGTGTCACAGAGTAAAGATTGAAGGTGTTGACGAGTAATTCTGTCATGTGAGATCAGTGACCAGGGACTCACATGGTCATTCATGTCGCCATCTTGACAGAACCTTGTCAACAAGAAAAGCAAATGCAACTGCTTGGGGAGCCCAGGTTAGTATTCAGGACCCCCAAGTGACAAACGCTGAAAAGATGCACGTCATCAGGAAAACATTTACTATGCACTGTTGAATGTTGCATTGTGAGTATGTGAAATAGGTTAATATTTCCTTGGACCAAGTAAAAGTTTAATTGACTAACACTCCTAAAACTGGTGCCACTGACTTTTATTTTTTGCATCACAATGGGATTTAATTTATATTAGCCATACCCAGCCATATTGACTTTGCAATTATCTTCTTGTGCAATAGGTCTGGAATCTCATCCATTAACAGTTATTTCCAGTCGGAAAAATACATTTCTAGGCAATGCTTTGTTTCTCTGATTCTGATCTGATCCGTTGCCCAAACTCAAGACAAGCAAGCAGGCTAAGAGGACATTGCTATGCTAAAAGTGTTAGCATTTCCTTTAACCTGGCAATATATGCTAACAATACATGGTGTCATAAGTCACATATAACACCCTATTTCAAAGAGTGTTTCAAAAGTATTTTTGACCAAATACATCCTGTTCTACACATGGATCTCTAAACATCACAAGCAGGTCTTTGTAGCTGAACCAAGAATCTAGTGTGTATTGTAGGGGCCGCAGTAGCTCAGTGGGTAGAGCGGTCGTCTTTCAACCGGAAGGTAGGCAGTTCGATTCCCACTCTCCCCACAGTTCATACTGTCGTTGTGTCCTTGGGCAAGACACTTAACCCACCTTGCCTCCAGTGACTGTAACACTGGTAATGTAATGTAAGTCGCTTTGGATAAAAGCGTCAGCTAAATGAATAAATGTAAATGTATTAATATCCCATTTCCCTAAGCACCATTCATCCTCATACATTTACAGACACTGATACACTTAATGGGTCTCTAACCTTCAATATCTCGACTATTAGCTGTTCAATGGAATGTGAGTGATGAAAGCCAGCTGGCACAGACCACAATCTCTGTCATCAATGAGAAAAGTGATTCATACCATGTCACCTAATATGTCTTTCTATATTCGTGTCTTTTATTAGCTTTCAGAAATTCCTATCCAGTATTCTTACACAATGTGTTCTCACATAGCCTTCTTGTACCATGCAGCCATGACATGAAAATGGGAGCCGCTAATGACTATCGCGCTCCCAATCTCCAATTAGCTAAAGAGGGAAGCCGCTTAATTACTTCTTCTAATGTTCGCCCAGCAGTCCTTCAGGCTCCCAGATATTTTATGTTGCATTGGGAGAGCAGTTTAGTCCACGAATTATACTGCATTCGTGAGTAAAGGCTCGATAAGGGCCTGGGTATTACATTAACTAACCATTAGACCTGAAATGTGTTGTGGATCATGTTTAATGCATTTGTTATTAAAATCTTGTTTCCTAACAGGCCCGATGTGCTGTGTTTTTATCTTGGCTTTTAATTGTTTGCCATTAATAGTCCCATTAGCTACTTTTGACAAAGCCTTAGCTGTTAAAATGTGATACTAGGATGCACATAGCTTTTGAGATAGTGGGTCTCAAAATGGAAACAAATACAGACACAATTACTCTTGATAGGTAAACATTTCAATAAGCCACAGTAATTATAACTGTCTGACTCATACAAACACCAACCTTAATGACACATGCAATGCGTTACACTCAAGTGTACTAATAAGCCGCAGAAGCAGAGAGATACTAGAGACAATAGTTTGTCCTGAGTTTAGTTTTAGCAGCAGCTTTTGTCAGTGCTGACTGCTGACAGTGTGAAGGTCTGCTGTGAGAAGCTGCCGAGGAATCCCACAGGGATCCTATTAGGGCCACTTCATCTGGAGCTGAGGCTGCACTGCAGGCACAGACACAATGGTGCATACGTATTTTCTGGACTACTGGAATCCACTCGAATAAAGGCGTTTCAGTCTGGTGCATGGAATAGCAAAAGAGCACAGTTGTGATTTTAATAACATTTGATAACTCATCAGGGCATTCTTATATTTGCATGGAAAATCAAAAACCTGAAGTGTAGAGGCACATCAAGGCTGGACTGGCACATGCCACAAACTCAAATTGGCCATGACTTCCATGTTCCACTGTGACCTTAGTCAGGGTGTGAAGACCCTGCGTTCCCCCTGAGACACCTGGACTGAATACTATAATTAGTGTGTCAATATGAATCTGTGATTTATACATATCAACTAATACAGCTTGACCAACAGCTTTTAGACGTAAAGATATAATATAAATACATCATGCAAGATTGTTGATACATTGGCTTAAAATGGTTGCTGCAGAGACACACCATACAGAGCTTCTTACAGCCCAAATATTGGTAAAATGCCGGTTATGTAAATTTAATTACAGTGGATTTGTGGCCAGTAGCGTCATGTCAGCACTATTGTTTGATTTATTTATGATCCTTCATATTATTGATTTAGTGATTTAATTGTAGCCCCAGACTGATACTAGATTGTCCAAAACTGGCACCTTGTGTTTTGGTGCAGTAACTAAGACAAAGAGGTGCAGGAGGTGGATGCAGAGCCAGTGTACTATTGAACAGTGTAAAGGGCATTGATCTGAGTTGGAAGACATCAATAAATGACCGTCATGATAATCAAAGGCAGCTCAATGTGTGACCCTGTTGCCAAAATGCAATACACACGTCAATACACAACCTTGTTATTATACTTTAATGATTTAATCAAGCATGACATGTGCC
>CM044565.2:9828041-10235541 GCA_024416835.2 Perccottus glenii | reverse complement strand
GCCGGACGGTTTGCCAGAATTTCTTCGAGGCCGACCGATAGTCTTTCTCCATGGCCTCACCGAACTCCTCCCAGACCCGAGTTTTAGCCTCCACGACCACCCGGGCTGCAGTCCGCTTGGCCTGCCGGTACCTATCAGCTGCCTCATGAGTCCCACGGGCCAACCAGGCTCGGTAGGTCTCCTTCTTCAGCTTGACGGCATCCCTTACTTCCGGTGTCCACCACCGGGTTCGGGGGTTGCCGCCACGACAGGCACCGGAGACTTTACTGCCACAGCTTCGAGTGGCCGCATCGACAATGGAGGTGGAGAACATGGTCCACTCGTACTCAATGTCTCCAACCTCCCTCAGGATCTGGTCGAAGCTCTGCCGGAGGTGGGAGTTAAAGGTCTTTCTGACAGGGGGCTCTGCCAAACGTTCCCAACAGACCCTCACAGTACGTTTGGGCCTGCTGAGTCTGTCCAGATTTCTCCCCCGCCATCGGATCCAACTCACCACCAGGTGGTGATCAGTTGACAGCTCCGCCCCTCCGCCGGAGGTCAGATGAAACAACTACAAAGTCGATCATCGATCTCCCTGTCCTGGTGCCACATGCACTGATGGACAACCTTATACTTGAACATGGTGTTCGTTATGGACAAACTGTTGCTAGCACAGAAGTCCAATAACAGAACACCACTCGGGTTCAGATCCGGGGGGGGGGCGTTCCTCCCAATCACGCCCCTCCAGGTGTCACTGTCGCTGCCCACAGCGTGAGCGTTGAAGTCCCCCAGTAGAACGACGGAGTCCCCGGTCGGAGCACTTTCCAGCACCCCTCCCAGAGACTCCAAGAAGGCCGGGTACTCTGCACTGCCATTTGGCCCGTAAACACAAACAACAGTGAGAGACCTATCCCCGACCCGAAGGCGCAGGGAAGCGACCCTCTCGTTCACCGGGGTGAACTCCAGCAATATGTAACAGAAAAAAAAAAATTCTTATGCCCCTACAAATAATACGTGGTAAAAAAGACTAAAGGTAGCGATGCAGGGACATTAATCTCAAATCTTAATGAGTTTCAAGTGCTTGCTTAATTAAGAGCAAGATGGACTTCCCATATGATAAAAAATGATGAAATACTAACATAATAAGTTGTTGAACGTGTCTCCAGCTTCAAGTTCCTGGGAATCACCATCTCGGAGGAACTGTCCTGGACCACAAACACCTCCAGCCTGGTCAAGAAGGCCCACCAGCGCCTCTTCTTCCTCAGGACACTGAAGAAGAACCAGCTGTCTTCAGCCATCCTGGTGAACTTTTACCGGTGTGCGATCGAGAGCATCCTGACCAGTTGCATCACAGTCTGGTATGGAAACTGCTCAGTGGCTGACCGCAAATCACTGCAGAGGGTGGTGAAAACTGCCCAGCGCATCACAGGGACACCACTTCCTGCTATTGAGGACATCCAGAGGAAACGCTGTCTACGTCGAGCTCGCAGCATTCTTAAGGACTCCTCTCACCCTGACCATGGACTGTTTAACCTCTTGCCCTCCGGGAGGCGCTTCAGGAGCCTCCGGACAAGGACCACAAGATTCAGGAACAGCTTTTTCCCTACAGCTGTCTCCTTACTGAACTCTGCCCTCTGACACCACCACACACACAGACTCCTCCCCCACATCACCACTGCGTCTGACTGATTTATTTATTATTTACAACAAGCAAACAGTAAACTTGTTATTACTTCCACTACATCCATTTGCACACTGTAATATTTTCTATGCACTGTACTGTCCATTGCACTAGTGTAAATTATGTTCATAGTTCTGCCTATAGTGTACATACACTTTTACATAATCCATCTGTATAGTATGTTCATAGTACACCTACCTGTATATCATGCTTATAGTATTTAAAATCTGTCAATTATGTCCATAATACTTATCTGTATAGTTATTGTACATATTATAGACCTTGTATATTCTGTACTTACTGCTTATTGCACTTCTGGTTAGATGCTAACTGCATTTCGTTGCCTTGTACCTGTACTTGTGTAATGACAATAAAGTTGAATCTAATCTAATCTAATCTAATCTAATCTAATCTAATCTAATAATAAGACTTGAATTGTAACCTTTTATCTGCATCTATTTCAGCTTTTGACTATATTTGATGTTTTTGTAATAAGCAAACAAGAGTTCTTAAGTGTACTCAATGGATCTGTTACCATCAGAGCCAAGCACAAGGGCCACTTTGCAATCTTTGATTACTTACTGAAGGCCAATAAGACTTCTTGACTCACATCAACAACTAAACAGTTAATTTAGAGGCACCTTTCACATACCCAACTGTATCACGTCCACCTGCACTGATGCACCATATGCACACCTAAGCAGAGAGACTTTTATCAGTGCCGCACAGAGAACCGTCCACAGCTGAGCACACACCGCTTAAACAAAAACCCAAACCTGTATTTGATTTTGCAGACGAGGACTAGCAGTGTGTCTGGCACAGCGTCAGCTACTGAGATGACCTTCATTCACATGTATTTGAAGAGCTGGGATCCCTGTGAAGAAGAGTGAGGCAGGGCGGGGAGAGAGGGCTGTGAGTGGAGGTTTCGGTTTTATCCACTCGCTGCTTTTCTGTGTGTTCCTAACTCTGAAACAGATCCTCTTTCACACAGGAAGGAGAGGGGGAGGAGGCGCACAGTACAGGAGACTCTCAAGGTGAACCAGGCACTGGGTTTAAAGTAGGAAAATCCAAAGACTGGGCTAAAAGAGATGAGATGAGGATGGAAGCCAAAATAGCAATCCTATCTCGTAAACTAAGTATATACGTGTTTTAGAGGAAGATTATGTATCATGTGTAAATGTGTGGTTTATGGTCCATGACCTGTTATGAGAATGCCTTTTAGCTATGAGAAAAAGACTTAATTATATACTTTGTTTTAGGTCATTAAACAGACCTTCAATGAGGAGTGATTTGTGAAGAAATAAGACTTTGTATCGTTATTACAAGGGTTTTAATAGCTGAGAATTTTCTGTCTGTACCAACAAGCTTTGACCAATCACATGTTTGCATACATTTAGATCTGCCCGTATGCTTCCATATTCAATCCAGAGTGTTGTTCCACTCAGACGTAAAACACTGAATTCATAGTTGTCCAAAAATCTTCCTGGAAAATTGTCTATTGTCAGTTGGGTATATCGGAAAAGAGGACTGAATATAGTAACAATTACAATGCATTTTGATGTTTAACAAGGTAAGAGGAGCAGCTTTAGGTGGGAATTCTCTGCAATTTTACATGCCATCCCTGCCCCAACTTAGCTCATGTACCCAGAAAAGGCTTTGTTACTTTATAATAATGAAATCCAAAAAAGAGAAATCTCCAGATCTGAATAATAGATGACAATGACTATGTCCAATTAGTTTTTATTGTAAAAAGCTGGTTAAATTGATCTGACATGAGCTTTTTGGAAACTATGCCACTATATTCTAATTAGCCTGAGACCCAAGTCATAAGGGGTGGCAGTAGCTCAGTGGGTAGAGCGGCCGTCCTTCGACCGGCGGGTGGGCGGTTCGATCCCCGCTCGAAACATCCCATAACATCCCGCTCTCCCCCACATACTGTCGTTGTGTCCTTGGGCAAGACACTTAACCCACTGTGCCTCCTCCCTCCCAATACACACATTGGGGTGTCAGGACTCCCCTGCAAAAGAGATTTGTAATCTCAGTGGGACTTTCCTGGTTAAAAAAAAATAATAATAATAATAATAAGATACTCTGTACTGTACACAGTGTTGTGCAAGTTACTTCCAAACTGTAATACATTATAGATTACTTGTTACTGTTATTTAAATGTAATACTTTACCTTACAATATTACTGTCTCAGAATTGTAATACATTACATTACTCCTGTATTACTTTTGAGTTACTTTCACGAAAATAACTACAAGGTAGAACGTAAAATTTTAAAATGACAAAATGTAATACAGAGCATTTTACATCCAGTTGAAGGCAATTTGATGTTCCATGATGACTGTGGGCTATCCAGGCTACTAACAATATGGCATATAATTGGCAAAGTGAAGGCTCAAGACAAGAAAGGATGACAGACAAAATCACAAATGATTAAAGTCTGTTAAAAGTATGGTAGAGGTAAAATTATTATCTGGCAATATCCGTGAATAGCTTGGGTCTTTTAATATTAGACCCAACATAAGTAAACTCTAATGCCATCGCGATGTCGACAGTTCTTTCGGTTTTACACAAAGGTTGCATTTGACTATTACGTTCTTTTTGTCCTTATCTCTGACAAATTCGAAGTAATGAGCATAAGTCCACCTTGTGAATGTACAGTCGTCTTCTGCCATCTTCATTAGCCGCTTTTCCACTGGAAAGCGCGACTCGCGAGCACAGCAGGGGCAGAAATCATGCCTCGCGCCACTCCTGTAAAAGCCGCCTTCACTGGACTATGTCACGCAATAACAAAGTTACACCAACAAGAGGGAGATTAATGAAATCTCGCGGTCTCGCAAAGGTTTTTTTTTTTTTTTGTAATGCGAGCTTTGCTGAAAATGGGCGGCAGTAGCTCAGTGGGTAGAGCGGTCGTCTTTCAACCGGAAGGTAGGTGGTTCGATTCCCGCTCTCTCCACAGTTCATACTGTCGTTGTGTCCTTGGGCAAGACACTTAACCCACCTTGCCTCCAGTGACTGTAACACTGGTAATTACATTAGAACAATGTAAGTCGCTTTGGATAAAAGCGTCAGCTAAATGAATAAATGTAAATGTAAATGTACTGAGTAAAATATTACTGAAAATTAGTTAGTAATGCCTTACACTACTGCGTTACAGGAAAAAGTAATAAATTACTGTAATGCATTACTTTTGTAACGCGTTACTCCCAACACTGACTGTACAGTATATGTAACAGCCAGGCTGCAAACTACTCTCTGCATAATTCTTTGAAGGCAGGACTGAGCTGTTACAGTAGGAATGAGAGTGAGAATATCACATTTATTCCAGACACACATTTCCTTACTCTGTGTGCATTTATGCATGAAGCATCCAGCCCTCTCGGTACCACCCTGCATATGGAATTAAGAGATCGGATTTATTAGTAAAGACGTGCTCACATGTGGCCTGAGAGCTGATGTCTCTAACAAGCCTGTGAGGTTTGATTAAACTATACTGTACAACCACGTCTTCAGACACACTACATGTCTTAATGCCTTAAAGGGATGGAACACACAGCTGTTGGCCACGCATTGACTTTCACAAATTGTCATGTTAATATGCAAGCATTTAATTCTAACTTAATTATGCAACATTTCTCAGCTCTTAGATATTTGATACCCATGAAGGTAACACTGTAAAGTTAGTTTCTACTTACCCTTCCAGCCCCCCTCACCTGGCGTCTGTGTATCCAACATGTCTCTCATATCTCTGCTTTAGATTTTTTGATTGACACTTCAGTTTTTTCTTCCTCATCTCACCATCTTCTATTCTAACATGAGTGAAATTTATGAGGATAGTCCACATTTGTAGTGCAAACTATGGAACAGTCATGGATTTAAAAGGCAGCAGGTATTACTTTAAATACTGTCTATGTTCTTTGTCAGAAAACTGAAGCACCTGTCATCCTGTGAGCTTTTGCCATCTTTTATGATTATGACATGTCAAACTGTGCAACTCAGTTTGGCTGGAGTACTTGTCCTGCTGTCAAATTAGACATGCAGAGTGCATTATGAAATAAGATTCACCAATAGTCAACAAGACACCCCATCGGGGAGTGTCAACGTGAGTGGTGTTGATGATTACATTGTCATACTTGTCTCTGTTACTCTTTTAATTCAAATGTATCATATACTGCGCTCTTCTTCTCCAGCAAATCGCAAAGCATTATGGTCTAATATTGCACATAGTAACTATCACTTAACACATAACATTTGGACACCACTTCAAAATGTTGTAGTTAATATGGTGTGCTAAAGAGTGATTGGGGAGTGGTTTTGAGGACAGCCGGAATGTGGTAAAAGTATTTGGTTTGGAAAGGGAAAAACTAGGTTTTGGTGTTGAGGTGAGTCATTTGAATAGGTTACCGCTATTAAAATATTTATTTTATTTAAGAAAGGGGGGACAATGCATATTAATGAACATTTACAAAACAAATGTAAATATGCCAGATTATAGCCTCAGGCTAATTTCCATCTGCAGACCCCCTGGCAGGTACTGTAGATGCTACACACAGAAATAAAAGAAAAAACAACTATATACACATATAAACACAACAAGGACAGATACATACAGTACACCCTGATACAACAAAGTTAATATTAGTACAAACAGTTGTTGTAATGAACGGAAACTGGTGGACCAAAATGGCAGACCGAGACAAAATGGAAGTTCAAAATGTTTATTTCAAAAACTGGAGCAGAAGGTGGTGATCCAGAGGATGGTGGAGCAAAGTAGGTGCTTGGAGTATGGACGGAGTTCTGCACAGAAACAAACTATTAAGGTAAGTTTTCCAAAAACACAGAAAATCCAAACTATAAGAAATTAGAGCCATGCAGTGTACCACGAAAGTGGAGGACTGACATCTTATGATGTTGCAGGTGAGTAGTGTCTGATGCGCTGCAGAATGCAGGCTCCAGGGACTCCGCCCAGCTTCAGACACACACACAGAGACAGACACAGAAGAAAGGGGGAGAGAAACAGGAAAAACACAGGGCTCCTGACAACAATAAAACAGCTTAAGTTAACAAGTTAATAAGAGGAAGAGACAAAACATAATTTACAATTCATCTGTACTTACAATATTTATTGGACTGAATCTAAGAAAACCCACAACTTTGAGTAAGTATAAATTATGCTCAGGCCCATCTTACAAACATAATTTGGTACTAAAGTGTAGAGACCTGTTGCTAGAAGCTGGTTTAGAGCCAGATAAGTTCAGACTGAGTTTTCCGTCTCCAGAAAGTGGTTTGGTTTCATCTCCATTGTAACTTACACCACACGGCTACCCTGCTCTTGAGCAGGTTTATTTTTAAATGAAGGGTCTGCAAAACAAAAGTGGACCAATCAGATGAGAGAAATCAGTCTTTTTCTCCTTCTGTTTTCAGCTGTGACCCTGTTACTTCCTGTTTCTCAGCAGAAATAGCCCCGCCCCTCTCCCTCCATGTTGAATACTATTGGCTGTTCACTGCACAGACACACCCACTAATCTTTGGTTTAGAGCAAGTGTCTACCATGGAACCTCTTAAATGGTCCTCGCGTAAGGGCGCCGCCATACGGCGAAATACAGCAAAATACAGCGATATACCTCCGTCCACCAGAGGGCAGGCTCCAAAAGCGGAACTATAAGGAGAAATCCAATGGCGACTTTACAGGTGTAAAATTCACGTATACAGCCTGGTACAAAAGATGGTATTTAAAAACAATAGTTTTTAGATACGTCCGTTTATGTTATCTAAAAACTATTGTTTTACTATGGAGTAAAAGCCGAAAAGCCCGGATGTAACCGCCATTTAATTGCCTTGTCGTAATGACAATATCGGTGAATAGGTGACAAATGGGCGGATAACATTCATATTTTTTTACAATCTATGGTTTAGAGTTTAAACCGGAGTTGATAAAGAAGTTGATAACCAGACTTGTGCAACAGATGAACCCAAAGTTACCCAGTTTAGATTTGTTTGGTTTTATCAACTCAGGACTTACTCTGCAACTCTGAGTTTGTTCAACCGGCTTCTAGCAACAGCCGTCAGGCCATGTTGCATTTGATTGCATGTTTGGGAATTCTTTGCCATGGATATGCAAAAATTGCTCAAAGGATTTAGAATATCTTGTCAACTCTTGTCTTGTCATGTGCAAATTGACTTCTGACATCTGTGTGTGTAGAAGAAACTTTGTTTTAACTGTACCTACTTAATGTGGTAAGCAGAGTTACTGAAAGTCTAGGGTGTGATGTACAGTACATGAGGCCAAATGCACAGATAAAGCAAGCTTACAGACAGGGATCCAGAAAGCAATTTCATTGGGGCCGAACGGCCGCAGAATAAACTGCCAACTGGATAGATGTAAAAACCAATCAGAGAAACTGAGCATGTGACAGTATCAGAGCAATAACCAGACAAGTATCAACACAAATATGAGTCATTGCATAAAGCCCATCTCATTTTAGATAACACTTATGATTGGTCTGACGGGATTTCCACAAAGTAATTGTCACAAAATAAGTAGATATAGGAGGCTAGGTTAAGACAAGTAACATAGTATAGACAAATAAATATTATATCTATTATCTTTGCCTATTTCTAATAATACCTTTTTGTACTGTGTTGTTGCTTTATTACATAATGTATAATATAGTTCTTTTATGTTCAAATAGACATAGAATCACATGGTCTGGGGATCAGCCAAACTTTGGGTCAAAAAACTGTACTTTAGAAATACTATCTTTGTGCAACTATACACTCATACTATTACTAAGACTATAAATACAATGCAAATGCAAATATTTTACCTCTCTGGTCCCGGCCTAGTTTGTGCTGCTTTTACTGCTCGGTGTGGCTTACCTCTGAGCATAAGCAGATTGTTCCTCATTAGATGTGTGGATTAGACCAGGAGTGTAAACCTGCTCAAGGACTCCATGACCTTCTACTTATTGCTTTTTCAGTTTCAAAATGAGTCGCTGGGTCTCCTTTTCCTTGTCGCCTCCCTCTGCCCCGAGCTCACACATCTGCTCTGATCTGTATCTGCGAGTGTGTGGGAGATGATGACAGTGTTAATTTGGGCCGTGCTAATTGACCAGCACATAATTTACTTGACTCAATTATTGTATTATTCAAATGTTGTTTTCCAGCTGGAAGACATCAGAACTAGTGGGCAGTGATGAAGATAAAGTGTGCAATGTGTGAATAGAGCTTGTTTCTAACCCTGACAATATAAAATATTACTAACAAACCTGTGGATGCTTAAAGACAGATGAGGAAACCCACTCAGAATTAATAAATACTTTGACTAAAGCATACACCATTATTTCTAAACATAGCCATGAATTAGAAGTGTGTTTTGCTTACCTAATAAATATAAGATTATGTCTGGCTTTATTAGTTGTATGATTCAGGTTCCATAACAAAGGCACATGTTAGGTCAAACTAAATCGGTTTGGTCCAATCCATTTGGTAAATCGAGGCTCCGTTATCAGTTGTGTAGTGGACAATACTTATTCTCGTTTTAGTCTAAGAGAAGCAGTTCAAGACTAGATAAGCGATATAGTATTGTCAGGAAATTTATTTGTGACATCCAACCATGCACACTGTCAGAAGGATTTTCTTGTACTCTCAGTATCTGAATATTGTAACTGAATATTTTGGTTGAAGAGGGAAACAGCAATACCAGAAAAAACACTGGGATAATATACAACACAAAAACATACCCCATATAAAGACGCCACCCTGACCGGGAATCAAACTCAGGATCAGTGTTGTCCACCTTGCCTCTGTGCTGCAGATGCAATTTTGTTTAGCTGTAAATTGTCAAACCAAATATATATTGAACAAATATTTAAAAGAAACACTTTTATTTTTGCCCCCAATTTTCATTAACTGAACTTAAAGGGCTAAGACTATTTGCACTATGTGCACAAAAAGCCTATTTCTCTCAAATATTGTTCACAAATCTCTCTAGATCTGTGTTAGTGAGCACTTGGCCGAGATAGTGTGCCTTAGGCTGGCCACAATAAAAGGCCCCTTTAAAATGTGCAGATTCACTGTATTCTTTTCACCATTTGTGAAGAGAATACCTCTCCAAAGTGCCAGACAACATCGAATGAGAGCATTTGCTCACTCAAGTGCAAGTCAATTTGCTCACTGGTTACAACAACAAGCTGCAGTCAGGTCGAGATCCCGATGAGGAATGACAAACATGCAGATGAGCTTCCCTGAGACGGTTTCTAACAGTTTGTGCAGAAATTCTTTGGTTTAGCAAACCGATTGTTGCAGCAGCTGTCCGGGTGGCTGGTCTCAGAGGATCTTGGAAGTGAAGAGGCTGGATGTGGAGGTCCTGGGCTGGTGTGGTTGCACTTGGTCTGTGGTTGTGAGGGCAGTTGGATGTACTGCCAAATTATCTGAAAACCATTTGGAGACGGCTTATGGTAGAGAAATGAACATTCAATTCAGGGGCAACAGCTCTGGTGGACATTCCTGCAGTCAGCATGCCAATTGCACACTTACTCAAAACCTGCAACATCTGTGGCATTGTGCTGTGGCCTTTTATTGTGACCTGTGCAATAATCATGCTCTCTAATCAATAATAATAATCTCAGCAAAGAAGTGCTGACTAACACAGATTTGGACAGATTTGTAAACAATATTTTAGACAAATAGGCCTTTTGTGTACATAGAAAAAGTCTTAGATCTTTAAATTAAGCTCAGAAAAAATGGGGGCAAAAAAAATGGTGTTGCGTTAAAATTATTGTATATATGGACAAACTAACTGCTTCTATGTTTACACAATCCAATACCCACCCACGTGGGTTATGACAGTCGCTGTTTTCATGTAGCTATACGCTAAGTTGCTTAAAGCTCGTTGAGTGGCAGTGTTGTGTCAAAAATCTGTTAAGATGACAGATAACAAGCCTTGGTACAGTTTGACTACAGAAAAGAAATGGATAATTAGCTCAAATTAGCTTACAGAATCATTGGGCCCAAACTGTCATCATTAGTACTAGTAAGGTATTTGGTGGTTGTCCTCTCTTCTTTTGTGCTTTGTGTCACTTTTATTATACCACTATTAATAGCGTCTTAATTTTGTTCAGGTTGCAGATGTCATTTTTTTTTTTTTTTTTGTCATTTAGCAGACGCTTTTATTCAAACCGACTTATATTGAGGTTCCATTCACCAGTGTTACAGCTGGAACACCACTGGAGGCAAGGTGGGTTAAGTGTCTTGCCCAAGGACACAACGACAGTATGAACAGTAAGGAGAGCGGGAATCAAACCGCCCACCTTACGACCGCTCTACCACTGAGCCACGGCGCCTATTCATTTACATCATGTTTATTTTAATCTGCATGTACTTCACCACATGCCGTTTTATCAATTATTCTTTGTTACTTTCACTCCTCACACAATTACAGAAACAGTTTGAATTTATATGGCATGCAAACAACCCTGGAGCTGGGCTGGATATAAAAGAAAGCAACCTGAACACGATTTACAAATGCTTACTTTAGATTTATGGGTAAGGGAGAGCTGGTACAACATTAGTTATGCAGTAATTTGGAAGAGAGATCATTAACCCTGGAGCTGGCCGTTAACACGTCCTCCCTCATTTCTCATTATAGCTCTAGCTCGTTTTCCTCCGGGTTGGCACTTTTTCCTTGTCTCTGTCAAATGGGTAAGCTGAACATATCCTCCCCTCTATTTTTTCTCTCTCTCTCTCTCAGCCTGTTTGCACCTTTTGTTTTCGGCAGCTAGACAAGCTGTTTCCACATCTGCAGTGTGTGCTGTTGCTGCACGTTTACAATCCAATACAGTTGTCTGTAGATGTGGAAAAATAGCCCTGTCTAGCCTCCTACTACTGCTGCTGCAGGGCTGCAAGTCTTACTACAAAATGTCAATTTACAGTAAGCTATAATGTATTTCACTATACGCACAGTTTGTTTTAAGTAAATGATGTTAAAGTTCGGTGTGGCTAATTTATCAAGCTTAGATAATGTATTGTGCAAATATTTTAAATGTATAAGAGCTGTTTACTAAGTTGAAAAGTACATGTGTCCTGGATCTCTGAAATTCTCTGAAACTTAAGTGACTTAAGGTCAAAATATATTGCATTATGTTTCTGTCTTTGATTAAAACACAATATTCTGTGCAAAGGTGCATTGTGTAAAATTCTGCAGCTGAACAAAATGGACTAAACAAAAATAGTCCAAATCATGATCACACTATATTAAATAGACCTTTAAAACTCCCAGTGGACGGAGCCATTAGTTCCATGACCTCCTGTTCCTACAACTGCCCAAAGACTACAAACTGAGCACAGCTGATGGAGAAGCACATTCAAGTTTCTTTCTTAAAAGTTAAAGGCACTTATATGAACTCATCATTTGTTCCATTTCTATTGAGCTTGGTGATCAACAACAGCATGTCCCTGCCTAGGCCAGAAAGAAGTATGAGATGCTAGGTTGCAGATTGCAGTTTCACCTCCAGATGCCACTAATAACTACAGACAAAACATTTACATTTGATTAACTTTCATTAATAGGAGATTTTACATTGTGAAATTCACCAACCTGACACTGACACTTGGTTTACACTGTCAGAAACAGAATATGTTTTTGTTGTTGTTGTAGGAAATAATCTTATAAACAAATGGAAAACTAAATACACCCTGCATGCACCAAAGATGATGTAATCCAGTTGCCAAGGGAGACAAAGCAGAGGCAAGACGGGCTTTATGTGCCTATACTGACTAACGTGGCTGTCAGCAGTGAGCCAGGGGGTGGGGGTGAGAGGTCATGGGTTTTCAGACACGTGTCAGACAGAGAAAAGACTCCAATCCCCCTAAACCTGGCCCCCCACTGCTCCCGTTATCAAACCCCAGTATTAGCAGAGACTCAAGACCTCTCAGTGGATTAGACAGTTATGTGACGCCAGGGTTATTCAGTGAAGTTAAAGAAAAATCCAGAGCAGGGATGGAGAGCAGGAGGAAGAAGGACTGATAGAGACTTGGGTAGTGCCTTCAGGTCTGACTGTGTATTCAGTTTGGTTTGATGCTGGGCCTCTGTGACAGCCTGTGTTCAGCTGCAGACCCCATCACTGTGTGTGCATGTGTAGTGCTAATGACTAACCTCTACCCTCATCATATGCTGGCTATACATTCAAGTTGTTACATAAATAGACAATAAAAAAATCATTCAAGTTTACATGAAGGGAGAAGCTAAAACTTGACTCGTCACTCCTGTCTCCAAGTGGGATATAAATATGAGTTGTTTTAGCATCAAGGCAACTCATTAAAAATGTAATGATTTTGTTTTCTGTTTAACTGTTCACTTTAGCACCTTTCAAGGGAATTGAAAGGAATCCATTCCCAGCTGAAAACGTATTGGGGCAGTAAAACAACTCAAAAATAAAATCAACAACACAAAAGTCAACACAAAAAGTAAGAAAGAGGAGTCAATGCACATATTTATTCTACAGAGCAGTAATGTTCCTGTTTCCTTGATCTTGGAAACTACCAGAGCACATATTCTGGGAAAAATGCTGAAACTTTGAAAGAATGTACGTCAAAGAAGCCTTGGTATTTACTTTGTGAGAGCTTCTAAGGCTTTTGAAACAAATCACATTTGAAGGAAATGACAGCCTGGTGGTTCTAGCATTAAACATGCACATATGTCTCTATTGAAATGACACTGAGTAATTCCCCTCTCTCATACAAATACACAAACAACTTGTACTTTGATAAGTTTACTCCCAAAGAAAGAGCGACTTTTTGCTGTACCAGTGCAGCTTAATTACTCAAGCCTCAGATTTAAGGCTTTCCCTGTTTACTTGAACTCTGAAAGACTTTTGATGTGTCACTTTGTTGGCTGTGCACATGCCTTCAGCAAAAGAGCACATTTCTGCTACTCATCTCACATTACAAAAAAAACTAAAGACAGTGTATTTCAATGTGTACAGAAAATTCAACAAAATATGTAGTTGGTGAATGTTGTTTAGTAGAGCATATATCCAGCATGTTGAGCATTGTCTAAGTTCCATATAGTGATGTTATGTATAGAATTACTCCATGTTGAGAACACCATGTAGATGTAGAGGCTGATATAGTAGCATATGTAGACTGTGGATCATGACCTAATAGTGGGTAATGGGCATCTTAGCAGTGCCCTGAGCATGTGGTCAGGTGCTGCTTAGCTAATGATTATGATTTTTTTTGACTATAATGTACAGTTAGGTCCATAAATATTGGGACATTGACACAATTCTAATCTTTTTGGCTCTATACACCACCACAATTGAAATGAAACAGCAAGATGTGCTTTAACTGCAGACTTTTAGCTTTGATTTGAGGGTATTTACATCCAAATCAGGTGAACAGTGTAGGAATTACAACAGTTTGTATACAGTGTATGTATGTTTGCTATGGTTTTACTCACTGAATTTTGAAACAGGCTTTAGAAGTTATGCAATAAAAAATAGGAGGAATGACAGTATGTAGAGGACGGTCCATGCTGTTTAGCATAACATATTATAAGTTGTGGAGTAAAAGCTGTTGAATAAAAGGCCCGTTCAACCAGCATGTTGTGGATAATTTATGTAGTCTAACCCTTTCATGCATGAATTATGAGAAACACAGTAAAGATTTTTTTTTTCTAAGTGTTTTTCCACCCCATTCAGAGTTTCTTTTCCATTTCTTTTCCTTTTTTTTTTCCCATTTTGTTGAGTCCCTCAACATTCACCCTTTACTCCCCTAGAAAACCAGGCAGGTCACCCTTAAACTGGTTGTCTTTAGTTTTCCAGACATTTCTGATTTTTTTTCCTGTCATTGAGCTTTGTCTGGTGGTACATCCTTAGCTCCCTCAGCATCATCAGCTACCTGACCACCCACAGCTCCTTCAGCATCCTCAGATCCTTGATCACTACTGCTAGTACCAACTGATCCTTATTTTCCTAGTTTTTCTGGCAAACATTCATCATTACTGCCACTGGTATCAGCCTCATTTGTCTCAGATGGTACAGTATATGCTCCACTATCCTGTAGGCTTTTCAATCACATGCTGCAGATGAACTCTAGAAAATATAGACACTAATTGTTACTCACATTGCGGAAATAATATGCAAAACATATTGTGTTTGTTTTAAAAATCTGCTCCAGAACATTGCTGCTAGTAAACTGCTTCTTAAATTCTTATAACAAATATTAATTGATAAGTACTGTTCCTATACAGACAGGATCAAGACAGTATGTAGAGCAGGGGTTGGCAATTATTTTTCCCCAAGGGCCACATTAGAAAATGGAACTCTTGTGGAGGGCCGGGCCAACACAGCGAACTCACTTATGCTCAATAAAAACATGTATTATTTGCCTATAGTAAAGGTATTTGCTGTTTGGAGCATGTCCTATAGTGAAATCAACTTACTGCTGCAAAATATTGAAGGAAAAGGCAAAATATATGCAGTGTTTAATCATTCATAGAATATTAGTAAATGCTTGGCGGACCACATTGAACAGCCCAACGGGCCGCATGTGGGGGGCCTTAGTTTTCCCACCTCTGATGTAGAGGATGGTCCATGTTATTCAGTATACTATAAACTGCTTTATTACAAAGGTCTATGTAACTGTGATGCTATGAATGGACAAAAATTGAATTTGATTGTGTATTAATGTCTTGCAGCAGAATGATCCTACAGTGGGTGGTTCAGGGACCTGCTCTTCCTGCCGTGGCGGCTCATTGGCTTGTTGATTTGGATTTTCATGGTGCCTGTCAGTCTGTCTCTGTGTGGTCTGTTTGGCCATTCACCAACGATAACAGACCATTTAGACCAGGACATACAGTGGTCTGCATATGCCTTAACCACAGAGTTTAGCAGTTAACTGGAGAGAATGCCAACAGCATGCGTTTTATTTTATCTAGAAAATATTTGGATTTCAACGTCTACAACGTGGTAGAAGGCAGGTTATGTTTTAGTTCAGGCATGAAGAACATTTCAAGAAAATACTTGCTTAGTCTCAATCTGTGAGAGACCGACAAAGGGGGAAGATAGAGAAGTAAAATTGAGAGATGTATTTTGATGGGCTTAATGTGAATATCAGTAGAAACCAAAGGCCTGGCTCTAAATCTGTCTGTGCTGAGGGAGGAGTGTGGTCACACCAAATAAGGTAACACTTTGGTCATTAGTGATATTGACTACTTTACAATTTATTTTTAGTAATTTAGCCAAGGATTTGGAAATATAAGTAGTTAGCCTTTAACTTTGATTAAGTCCATTGGCCTTTTTATTTATGAAGCATTTCTCATGTGAGATTTTAATGGTAAAACACACAAAAGAAAGGCCTGCTGGCTGAAACACGGTCAAGTCAACTCATTTTGCATCATGATGAAGTGAAAAAAAGTAGACTTTACATTAATGTATGGCTATACTATATGTAACAACACATCTGTCCACATGTGCAATCATTTGGCGCATGTGCATATCAGTTTTTGATAAACAAAATAATACAAATACAAATTGTGCAACTGATGCAAATTTTGGAGTGTTAACCTGACCATCACGGGAGCTGTACTTTTTTAACACACAATCTTTAAAAAAGTCAATGTAAATGTCATGCCCAGTGGATTTTGTTTTGGCATAAACTCATTTCCACTGGGTTTGTTCATAAAGCATGTATTCTAATTCTAATCTGCAATATTTCCACCATCCCACAAAAAACTGCACAAACCACACATTTAGATTTCGGTGAACTAAAGTGACATTTACTTGTATCTAAAAACTACAGACGACCTTGAACATACAGACTGGGTTCTTCTGTGCGTGTGTGTGTGGACATTCAGGTTGTGTGTGTGTGTCCACTGCTACGCTGCCCTTTAGCCTTTGGGCCCGCATATTTCACACAGACCTGCACTAAAACTGCTTGTTGTGCATTCATGTAAAAGCTATTGATTTTCTTCTTCGTCATTCCTCAGCAGATCAATAGATGGTCCAGGACAATGTCTGTGAACACGCAGCTCAAATCAGCCAACAAGACCTTTGATGTCTTTTTTTCTGCGTTTCACAAGAAAAAGACTAATTGCAGTCATGCACTAAACACAACAGAGCACGTTTAAAGTGCCTCGCCAATTACAAGAGGAGGATATAACCTAACCTTTGAGACCTTTGAGAAACTGTTGAATCAAGACATATACACATGTTGGCGTTTTCCACTATGTTGAACAGATTTAAAGATGCACTGTGTAAAATGGTGTAGTATATAGTTTAACAAAATAGAACCCTACCTCAGCCAAACTATGTCTGTTTGAAATTAACAGTGCCTTGTGGAAGAAGCCATTTTAGTTTCATTCCTTTCAGATTCCTTTTCTACATCTGCCTAGAGCAAACAAACAGAGTACGACTAAAGGAGAAGCGCACTCATTGTTTCTACCTCATTAAGTACAATGTAACACACTGTGTAACAAACTGTAATAACATGTAACTACAGTTACTACACTATTATCATTATTATTATTATTATTATTATTATTATTATTATTATCATCAATATTATTATTAAAGTGTGACCCATCTTTGTAAAATTACCTAGCATTTTAGATATTTTACCTGCCTACAACTGAATATTATGGCATGGCACTGTTGCAATGCATTTGCAGTGTTATTAATCATTATATTTTTCAATTTTTTATTTTTTATTTCAATGATTGGACAACTGTATACATTCCAGCTTTTGCAGGATTTGTGGGAAGCCATGAAGAGTTTGAAATTATACAATTAAGTTCATAATTTACCTCACTTTTAAGTGAATGTAATAGTACTGGTCGGGTTTTAATTATTTTTGCATTAATATACTTCCCACCTTAATACCCTGCAGTACTATAGTAAATAACCATATTTGTTGTCATTGCTGTGTGCCGCTAATTTGACTTACTCATACATTTTTCATTATTGTGTTCCATTAAATATTCATAAATAGTCAATAAAAAGCAGTTTAGTGTAATTAGGTGTGTGTTAATGCTCCGGCTAATCCTTTGTGGATCATAACAGGCTGAATGGCAGCTGTCAACTGTTACTTATCACACGGTATACAGTGTGTTTTATTTCTGAACGCGTGACACTGCAGATTAATTAGGTTTAGGTATGTGGCTTCATATACAGTATCTGATCATGTGTGTTCCATGCGGGCAGGCGGGCGTTCCATCTGGAGGGCCATCATGGAGGAGGGCTGTGGTTGATTGGACGTCTTGCTTCCGTATTTATTTTCCAGCGGTCTAGACGTGAGTTAACAGTGAACAGATGCTGCTTAACAACCTGCATGGCGTCAGTATAGTGATGATGAGTTTGGTTTGAACCTGACAATCCTTTTCCATTCCAAGAGGATGCACCAGTTGCTGTATAGTGTTTTGATTCACAAAGATTCTTCATGTGATTAGTGAAGAAATGTCACATCTACAATACAATATCATACAATACAGATGAACAAATTACTGTCTAGCTACTGGTTCTGTCGGGCTTTACAGATAATTGTGGCAGTTTTATCATTAGAGATCACTGCTCCAAAATTTCTCAGGATCTTAAATTGACATTATTCTCATTCTCATACATTCATCATAAAGTAGATGCAAATGAAAATGAGATTCCCTTTTATCTTTTTTAAAAATTGTATACGGTCTGTTAAAGCTTTACAGTATATTTCTAGGATTCTTGTTAATTGAGCGAATAAATACTGAATCTCAATCCTGATTTCTCATAAAATTCATACTTGAATAGTTCTGGTTGTATCATTGTTTATTCATCCATTTAGCTTCATCAAAGTATCTAATGGCAATCTGAATGTAAGTGACATTTTGGGTAAAACCGCTTGATGAGTCCTTTTTACTGCTATTAAGACAACAATAATATTGTCTGTCTGTGGTGTGGAGCCAAAAACAATAACCTAGTTAGTATAATCATATTTGAATCAGTCAGAGCTAAAAAATGTGTAACTGCTAAACTGTTTATGTTGAAAATTACATAAAACATTGAAGTGATTTTTTTTTTCCTAATTAAAAAATGGAGAAATATATATTGCTCACACTTTAGATGAGTTGAAAGGTTTTTACCCTTTTGAATCGAACCCCTCAATATGTTACGGACATAAGAGAGCATGATTCCCCGCAGCACAAGGAGAACTTGTTATACGTCAGAGTCTGGAATATAAAGCAGTTAAATGTGTTTATTTTGAATATTTCTCTCTGACTCGTTTGTCACCAGAGGTGTAAAGAGTACCTGAAAGCCATACTTGAGTAAAAGTACAAATACCTTACTGTAAAAATTACTCCACTACAAGTTACAAGTCACCAATTTAAATACAACTTGAGCAAAAGTCTTAAAGTATCCCATTTTAAAAGTACTTAAGTATTTTACTCGTACTGAATGTTGGCTCAGATGCACTAGTCCTCAAAACAAAGAGATATTGTAGGTCAGTGAAAAAGAAAGTTTATTTATGAGGTTTTTCTTCCTAATATGAGGAAATTGAACACCTCAATATTTGGACATGGCAGAATAAAAACATAGATTTAGTCGTCCAAGTCAAACTCAAGTGCTCAAAAAAGGCATACGTAAAACATTTTCAAAAAAGGTATTTTTTAGTAAAATGGACAAACAAAAACAAAACAAAACAAACTGCATGAAGAGCTGGCTTTGGCTTCATCAGTGGCTGCAGCCATCGATCATTTTTGTGAAACACCTGGCGTTCGGCAGGCTGCTAATTTACGTTCACAACGGAGTAACGAATTTAGGCAAAAAGCATCCAGTACCTTCAATAGCCTGTAGATGGCGGTATCACCTCTTACACCCAAGAAATAAGCTTGCAAGCAACAAAGTTGACTTGACGTGCACAAACACAATGTAGCGAGTAACTGTAAGTGTCAGTTCAAATGTAGTGGAGTAAAGAGTACAAGTATTCAATCAAAAATGCAGTTGAGTAGAGAGTAAAAGTTGCTTATATTTTTGGTACTCAGTACAAGTACAAAGTAGCCAAAAAAATACTTAAGTACAGTTACGAAGTACATTTACTCAAGTACTTTACATCTCTGTTTGTCACACAAACAAAAAAAAAGAATGGCTTATTTTCAAAGCCGGCTAATGATTGTGATTTACTCTTGTTTCTTTACTTTGCACACAACTGCAAACACTTCTCCCGGAGAACCTTTACTCTTTGAATCTATTTGTAAAAGAAACAATGGTTTATATTTTACACTATATGGAAATCATAAAGGGCTGAACTGATACAAATTTTTGAAAATAAGGTTATGTGGTATATAACTTTATTTATGGTGTATTTTTGTAGGAGGCTTAAATCATGGTACTCAGAAAACAAAAGCAAACAGGCAGTGCAGAGGACGCAGCAGATGAGGGGCTGACAGAGGGAACACAGCGGGCTGACAGCACCTGCCGCAGTCTAAAGGACTGTTGTCACCGCTCCGGGCCCATAACCCCCTTTCCCTGTCAACACCACAGAGCACCGTGCCACACAGAGCAGGTGACACCGCCATGGCTCATCACAGTAGGGCACGTATGCACACATTTTGAGTGTGTGTCCTTCTGAGTACTAGGACACGTCATCTTTACACCAGTGACTGTATGTTATAGGTGCCATAAAGTGACGTCTGACCAGTCCACTCTAAAACCCATCCTTGACTTCTGAGTATCTTTATGTAGTGCAAATAGATAGTTCTTAATAGGAAGTCTCCACTGGGACTGTGACACAGCTTTTTGTTCATGATACACCAAACCTAGAATCAATATTATGCTAAAACAATTCAGAATAGCATAAGGATGAGTTAATAGTTAAATGTAAATAACTCATCAACAATCCCTCAAACAAATAAAAATCATTACTAGGTATCAAACAGTTCACTGGTCTTCCATACCCACCACATCCATAAAAAACCCTGAAGTTTTTTAACATAAAGCGGCCCATTTCCAAGTGCCGGTCTTAGCTTAAGAATCTCTGAAGTTTGAACTCTAAAATGAAAACAAAGAAAAGTGTTGATTGAAATTGAACATGTCACGGTAACCCAGCAGGGACATCCTGTTGTCTGTTAAATAACCCAGAGAAAATACATTACATTCAGAGTTTTATTGTTTAATATATATACAGTATATACGTGTATATATATTTTAGATCATACTTTACATATATGTTTTAAGCCTTCAGGAAAGATTTACTGTATGTTCCTAAAGAAACACAAAGATGTGTTTCTTTGCCGGCTGCTCAGTTAGGGCAGCTGTAGAAACAGAAATGAACAAAAGCATTTTTGGCCTCAGTGAGTGAACACTGCCAGAAGTGTGCTCAAAAGTGTGCATACTTTGATTTTCTTTATACAGTATTTTCATCATACAGTATTCTCTACTGTAAAAATGGTTTAGACTTGAACTTGGACTTTTAGCAATACACAATAGCTAGCTTCACATGTCATTACTATAATAATTCAAAGCTGGTAGGGTGTCAGTATGCACAAGAGGAACTGTAACGAAATAAGGCTTCTGTGGTTTAGAAAAAAGATAATAACAAACTAAGAGACTACTTTCTTGCTCTACTAATATTTCTGTAAATTTATTCATAAATTTACATTTTATTCTTGCTTTGTCTAAATCCAAACGATTGAGACTGTCCCACACACACACACACACACACACACACACACACACACACACACACACACACACACACACACACACACACACATATGCAGTGGACTCACACAAAGAGCTGTCCAAAGCTGACGAGCTCAGCAGGACGGCCTTTCTTCCTCTTCATCATTTATTCACCAACACAGCACACTTTGGCTGGCACATCCTATAGAGCAAACATTTATTCTCAGCATTCTTCAATTTCCCACACAAAGCTCTTTTCATGCCCGGCTTGGCCTCGTCGCTATGCACTGGACCGGCCATATTGGTTCCACAGCCACATTGGCTGTTAGATTGTGATCCGGTGAGATAGTGCTGAAAGGAGCTATAGGTGTAACTGAATATATGCATGGACAGTATTACTGTGTATGAATCTGCAAGATGCAATAATGTATTTCCTCATTTGTCCCTTGAAGATCTTCATCAGTCAGCTGTGACGCTAAATCACATACAAGGACCTTCTGGCAACAGAAATTAGGATTACCACAATACATTTTTAATGAGCAAAAGTGCATTAGCCACCAAAAGTAGCATAAGCCAATATTTGCAAATGGCAGCCTGTGAGTGCCACACTGTCAATGAGTGAGAGAACATTGGTTAGTGACTTAATATTTAGCTGATCTATTTATACAAGCATTAAGGTTCCACCAGCTAAAGGCTACATGCTAGAAATCACTGTTTGCTTAGGACTATGTTGGTTTTAGGACTTGCTTCCTCATCAAAGTCAGTCTAATCAAGGTCTGCCTGATGAGATATGTTTGTTTTTCTGACGGAGACTATTCTAAATAAACCCCACCTTTCCCCTCTCCAAAATGCCCGGCCCAAATCCACAGTACCTTGTGACCTCACAAACCTTTGAAAATCAGCAACACTAGGCTGAGGCTACAGGTTTGAGACTTTTATGCACTTGTTATATGACCTACAACAGCATCCAACATAATCAGCATAATTTTTTATAATTTTTTTTAATTAATTGAATTTAAATGGGCAAGACACTTCACCCACCATGCCGCCAAGTGTGTGTGGCACTAGTGTATGAATGTGTGAGAATGTTTGGGGGTTAGAGAGTCCTTAGTCCTTAGCTGCCACTTCCCCACCATCAGTGTGTGACTGTGGAGTGAATGAATAATGGACTCTGTAAAGCGCTTGAAGAGCCATGAAAAGTGCTATATAACGTAAAGACTAGCTTTAACTAGTTCACTGTTTTGTATATCATCTCGCACTCATCACTCATCCAAATAGCCATATAAGGGCCAATCAGCTTCTCACTGTAGTTTTTACTGACCGCAGCCCTGTGTATTATTGCTGTTTTAGCCAAATTATATTGCCGTTGCCATGCTGGCAGCAGCAATGTTCTGGAATGCAATCAGACCCAAGGCTAATATACAACACTCTTAAGAAAGTGCCGGGACTAGTTTCACATCATCAACATTTTCTCAATTCATTCGAACTCATTCCGTACTTTTTTACCGCTCGTTGTCACTATCTCCTGAGTTGTGTCACATCATTCGAATGCCATAATGATCTTTTTGTGCCTGTTAGATAGTTTTCCCACTGCAAATGAAATTATAGCAATGGTTGCCCATTAGCGAGCTACTGGAGGTAATAAGTGACGGTTCGTTGACAGTCTGGTGTATGAGCCTGGGAGACAGACGCAGGTCAAATGATGGAAAGAGACAACTGTAACTGTATCTCTGTACTTTCTTCAGGCTAATATATATTTTCTTTTATGACAATTGCTCAGGAAATTGCATTGTACATCAAATTAACAGTAATATAAATCAAAACAAATAATAATGGGTAATTTCACCTTAGAGATTTTATTTTATGTAGTATAAAAGTGTCTTGATATAGTGTTCATTATGTTGCTGCTGCTAAATATGATCTAAACTCTTTCTACTTGAAGATATCACATTGTTGTATTTACATAAAGGCCTCATAGACAGAAATTCTATATTGTCACATTATTGCACAATGGCCATTTATAAACCTAAGACTGGATCTGAAAATGATTAGATTTGACTTATGTCTTGTTAAAACATACTTTTTCTAAGTAACTTTATGTTGATTTGGTAAGCTTTCATCTAATAACATGGTTTAGTAGAGTTTACTTACTTACTTTGAGCAATCTTGGAACTACATTACAGACTGTGAACTTAAAACCAGGTCTGAGTCACAAATGGCCAATCAGAAAACCCTCTGGAGCAGTGTGATTAAGACACTGAAATGTAGCGGCTTGGCCTGTGGGGGGCTTTATGAGCTCTGCATCAGTCATCCACCCAGTGCCCACCCCAGGGCAATGCAGCAAGTCTGTCCCAATTCAAGTCTCCCTGCCTGGATACAGAAGAACTTGACTTGAACAAAAAGGTTCAAGTAAAAGAATCTGGATTCGGTTTTCAAGGTGAAGACGTTTCATCTCTAATTCCAAGAGACTTTTTCAATTCTTAGGGGTGAATGAGAACCTTCACAGACAACTTGACTTGAAGGACCTTTCATATTCTTCTCATCCTACCTTGAAATGTTTCATTACAATCAAAAAGAAGTTCTTTCTTCTTAAGTGATCGTTAGGTTTTATTCAGACAGACATCTTTTTTTATACAAAGTTATTGTATATTGTATTTTGTATTGTATTGTACAGAATATTACATTAATAAATAAAAACTTAAAGCCAGCTCCTTTGCTTTTATTAAATTTACAACATACTTAAGTATTTAAAGTATTTTCATGTGGTCACAGAAGAGCACAAAATTCATCTAAATTGCATTTTATTCAGGAAATCAAATCCAAAAGGTAAATACTGAATTATGAAACACATGTCACTGACGTTTGGGGTTTATGAATAAAGATGAAGTGGTGCAATACAGGTTGCACTCTGACAACAGTAACAGTGTGGTATGACTCAGTGTCTAGCATGCAGCAGTAGTGAAAGTCTCTGGACATTGACAAATTCAATGAAGCCCAACTTGGTGTGAGCATGTTTGTGAAAGTGAAAATGCAAAACTGTGTGTAAAAGAGAAAAAAAAAAGTTCTGTAAAAATGTAGATTGTTAGACTTTTGTACTTTTCATTTGTAGTCAACAATGAATAATTCATTTATGGAACGAAAAAGACTGAAGGTTACTTTGACATTGTTTTCTAACACTTTCCTGGATTTCTTTTTCTCTGAGCAGGAATACTTGTTGTAAGTGCTTATTATGGTTTGTCCCTCCCCAGAGGAAGGCTGTGTAAATCCAGTGTGCACTTGTGCAGGGACTGTCTTCATTTCCAACAGGGAATCCTTATCCTGATGCCTCTATAGAAGCTCTGGGTGTGGCACCATGCCTCTCTCAGGTTCAGTCCTCCCCCCTTGATGCTGCAGATGGGATGTCTGTCGGACGCTGCAACAGCCAGTGCACACCCACCGGTGCGTGCACGTTCCTCAGTGGCTCAGCTCCTCGTCGACCTTGAAGGATCGATGCAGAGGTAGTGTAGCAGAGCAGAGTGGCCGTGTGGAAGCTCATAAATAAGAATGAAAGATGGCCTCAGGGGCCCTAGGTGAGGAAGGTGTGGGGGCCATCTCTAAACATCACAGCCACAGACAGTGGACTACCCATCGCCCCCTCACCCATCTGGAGATTAATTATGGTTTCCACATTACCATCAAGACCCCCCTCTGGGGAACCTTGACTTCTTCAACTCCATACACACTCATCTTGTGCCGCCCACTGCCTCCCACACACACACACACACACACACACACACACACACACACACACACACACACACACACACACACACACACACATGCACGCGCGCGCACGCACACACACACACACACACTGTAGGCTCTGTCAGGAGCCAGCCAGGTCACTGCAACTCAATCTCACCTTTTACAGCAGCAGGGAGATTACAGCCTTTATAGCACTGATACCTACAGGGCTTTCATATTCAACTCAAGCTGCATGTCTTTAGTGTAAGCACTCACCAAATAAGAATTTCTGCAACCCTTTTACCTTTTCAATATTCACAAAGACAACTGAAAACCCCAACATAAAATCATGTACTGTATGTATATCTGAAAATGTACATAATGTCACACAAACTGTTTCCTGGTTGTGTTAGAAACTGATTTCAGTTGAGGTCACTCTTTGGTACGGTGAAACTAAACTCTGGTGAGGTTGCTTTTTTTGGGCAGTTCACTTGGACAGCTGAATGCTTCCATGAAAACTTTGGTGCGCACCAATCATATGTACGTCAGACCCAATCATCTAACTGGACCAAATTAGGCTACAGTTTTCATATGCTGTCATGAATGCTACACTGACCAACTGTTTTTGGGCCAAACAAAAAGAAATTTGTGTAAACATACAGTTATGGAAAGGGGACCATAAGGGTGTAGGGATCTGGTCATGAGCTGTTCCACTGGAATTGTTCCAAAGATACTGTAAATTAAAATGGGAGATACGTTTACTGTAATCATTTCTGGAATGCAAAAGCAGCCACAGGAGCGGTTCCCCCCACACCATGACATCCCTGTTCTCATCACTCACCCTGCTGCCCTCCAAGCTTACGCTGCCATTGATATTGATAGACCCCTTAAAAAACTGCCCTCATAGAAAGCATTCTGCCAACAAGGCCCATAAAGTGAGCCGCGGATCTATATGGAGGGTTAATGGCGCTTAAAGCCTGCCACACTGAACACCCTAATAAATCACACACCAATTATGTGGTCACAGCCGCTTCCTCCAACATTTTTACGACCGACACAAACAACACTTGATTTTGAGTCAGAATCCAGATCTGTTTACAAGCTCAATCCGAGATTTCATTAGCTCCTGCAATTGATTGATATAGACTAATCAGAACACATTACTGACCGTACAGCAGGGCCTTTAGCTGGCTCTCCTAACCTGAAATTACATGCAATGTTAAATTAATCCACCAAACTCTGGAGCTTTAGGTCACTACTATTTTTAAAGGTTAGTTATAATTATCCCTTCCTAACAGCTGGTGCATTGCCGTTATTCCTGACTAGGACAAAACACTGACCTTTTGAGGAGAAAATACATTTTCTGTGTGGGTACAATGTACAGAAGACAAGCAGCTGAGATTTGGGCTAACCTTGTAATAAAATACAATGTGACAAAGCGCTGACAAAAGATCTATGATTGGGTTTACTGCAGGGAGTGCAGTGTGTTCTGGTGAGGGGGATGTGGCATGGGTTGAGGTAGAATGAGAAAAGGTCAACAGTGTGTCACATCATAGATTTATACCTGTTCAAACCATTATATGTTACAGTAGAGGTCTGTGATTGTTTGCTGTACAACATGTCTTCTTGTTACATAAGAACTATTACAAACCCTTCTCCATCTTAGCTCTTGGGGAATGGCTAAATATATGGAAATCATTTAGGTGGAAACTTGTTCTGTGAGTTTTTATCAGATGTAAAAAGCATTTGTTGGACCCACCTACTATAATCAGTTAGCCAAAGATCATGTACGCACCAGTGTGTGTACATGATCTTACACACAATGGTGCTGTTCAAACTACTCCACCAGCTTAGTTCCTGGGGAATGTCCTTTATGTCTGTGAGCAAGACAGTTGAACACAAAAGCTGATCACTTATTTGCAGAGCTTTTACTGCATGGATTCTGATTTCGGCTAAAATGTTCTTAGTATATAAAAATCAAGACACGTGTCAGATACTGTAATAGGCTATGACATGCCGTGTGCTTTTGTGTACCTTTTCTAACTAAGTCATGGCTGATATTTTCTTATTTACAGGTATAATGGGACATTGAAACACACTCATTTTTAGAGGTCATTGAAAGGACATTGGTCTCGTAAGGGTCAGGGTCAGGACACAATTACTATGTTTACATACCTATATGCAACCTCAAGGGCCCATATATTAATGCTGTTTTTACAATCGTGTTATTTGCTAAATACTCTAAATGTCTACATTTCTCCATTATTAATGCTTTTTCAGGGCTATGTTGCACAGAATGGCTCAAGCCTTCCCATTATGCAGAAGTCTCATTTCCTATATGTTAATGATGAGAAAGTCTTTCTGTCATGATCAGAGTTTACTTCTTACATTTACATTTATTCATTTAGCAGACGCTTTTATCCAAAGCGACTTACATTAAGGTTCCATTCACCAGTGTTACAGCTGGAACACCACTGTAGGCAAGGTGGGTTAAGTGTCTTGCCCAAGGACACAACAACAGTATGAACTGGGGGGAGAGCGGGATTTGAACCGCCTACCTTCCGGTTCTTCCCACCCAAAAAGACAAAGTGCTGATGCTTGTACATTTAGCAGCCTTGTCGCCCCGCTCTTCATGACTCAGAGCTTTTTCTGCATAATTTTATTTTTTCCCGTCGCTCAGCTGTCAGTCACTGTTATGCCTAATTCTGTCTGTGTGCTTCCATCTCTGTCTCGTGGCCCCGGCTGTCCTTCTCACTCTCTGAGCCTCACAAACCTATAAGATGAAGACAGCTCGGAGCATGACAGACATCTTGTGTGTGCACGTTGACGCCATTCTGACTGACTACACTTCACACCTTTCTGTTTCCAGGAAGTGTCTCCATCATCTTTTTCACTTTTTTTAGAGGTACTTCTCAAACCTCCATTTCATCAATGTTTGGTAAATTTACACAATATAATCTCCATTCTCTGTTTAATGGGGCTTAAGGTGCATAAATATACAGGTAAACATATACATACAGAAACCAGAGAAAGCCTGTCTGTTGCTCCAAATAGAGTAGACAAACTGAGCACTATTGAAGGAGAAGCACACTGATTTAACTTTTTAAACACACATTCTTATAAAAAAGTGTAGGGCATTTATGAACTAACTTGATTTAGTTAAAAAAAAACATTTAAAGAAATGATTATTTCCACTGGGTTTGGACATGGATAACAGCATGGTCCTGCAGCGCTACCATAGCTGTTCACAGGCTGTAGAATGGAGGTCTGGTGCTTTCAATCAGTGGTTCCCAATCTATTTTGTCATACCATGAGTACCCCCTCATATGTATTGATGATTCTTCAAAATGTGGTCATTTAAAGTTTATGAAATCAAATTAGTGTATGTGGCCCATGATGTCTGCTGCCTGGGATTCTATAAAACGACTTAAATTACTTACATTAATCAAGTAAGTAACACAACTGACTGCCAATAAACTGTAAAATCAAAGGTGGACTCTAATGACACATAATTAATGTATTTTTATTAGAAAGAAATGTTTCTAAGAACAAGTAATCACTATTTATAGCTTTTTTTGATTGTTGAATTACTTCCATGAGTCATTTCCTTTTCCCAACAGAAAAGTTACTCTACTCCATTAGACGCAGACAACGTCAGTGACAGCAATAAGGTGTTCAGGTGAAAAGTGGAAAATCTGATAAACGTGAACATTAAACTCGGAAAAAGGGGGAAACCTGTGTTTCTTTAAACCTGTTGAGGGCTACTAGACATTCTCTTGGCCTGCGAGTTGTTAGCTCAATAGGTCTCACATGGCGCTCAATAATAGCAATGTATTTCCAGTAACAAAATAATTTTTAGTGCAGTTAGATTGGATAATTTCCCACGGCACAACTGACGACCTCTCAAGGCACACTAGCATGCCCCAGCACACCACATGAATGTAATTAATTATGGTAAATAATAAATGGTGTTTATATAGTGCTTTAGATGATGCTTCCATTCACCCCATTCACACCTGAGGCAGACAGAGACCACCAACAAAACTCACATCTACAGTCACACTCATACACCAGTGCTGTGGCACTGGAGGAAAGGTGGGTTAAGTGTCTTGGCCAATGAAAACAACAACAACTGGGGAGAGCCACTGCGTCCCTTTTAATTATCAAATAATTTTGCGTATCCCCTGAAATATCCTCACGTACCCCTGGTTGGATAACACTGCTTTAAATCACAATCTGCACTTTTACCACCACGAGTCTCCACACACACACACCATACCTTCAAAGCATCACCTTAAGGTTTTTAGGTAATGCATCTAAATGATCTAAAAGTTGGACAATGCTCCTATCCTTACAGCCCATTGTTTGTATGTGCAAATTTTCTACCCATTGTTGTTGCATAATGTCACCCTGTTAATGCACTAAGGTTCCTCTCAGACCCTGAGTGCATAGAAATGACCTCACAGTAAGAAGGTCCTGAGTTCAATCGCCTGGCAGAAACCGGGCCTTTCGAGTTGGAGTTTGCATGTTCACCCTGTGCTTGTGTGGGTTTTCCCAGGGAACTCCAGTTTTTCCCACTATTCTCAAAAAAACTTCAAACTAATCCAGGAATCCAGTTTATTTCACTTTGTGATGAAGTGATGTACACTGGTGTATAATGATTGTATTTTTTTTTATAATAGTTATGAAAAAGTTATGAAAAGTGCTGAAATAATGTTCCATAAATGTACAAGAACAATGTTGATTCAACCTGAAGTTACAGAGGACTAGCCACTGAGTCTGTTTAAAGTCAGGGAAACATCCATGTGACTATTTTAAGGTGAGGATTTATATACTGTATCATGAAGGCATATCCCCAAATTTAGATATTCTCAGGAAGGACCTTTTCATGCAGCTGTCCCAGAATACTGAGGAGTTTGCACTCTTTGGTCCCACTCTGCACTGCAGTAGAAGAGTAGACACACACTAGAGTCTGTTTGCTGGGTACATATTGATCTAGTAACATGCAGCTCTAGAAATAGCACCAGCAGAGGCACACAGCACAGAAGCAGAAGGGGCACATTCCTTAAAGCAGAAGTCTTGTTGCTTATGGATTTCCAGAACCAACAAATTAATGTTTACAGTCAATGACTATCTTCAATGTATACATTAGAAAACACATGACATATCACGTAAAAATGTGTTTGTAGGTGATGCTAGAGATTTATTAGCTATCATTATTACTGTCATTAAGGACAGTAAAAAAAAAAAAAAAGATGCAGAGTGTAATCAAAACCAAAAAGCACATGGCAAATCTGCATAAAATTAATAAGCACACATGCCTTATTATTATTACTGTACACAACTAATATTTTATTGACTTCCCTTAAAGCAAAAGTAAAATTATATAAATAGTTTTTGAAGTTCTTTCAATGGTTAATTGAGTTGTAGTGGTGTGTTCTATCCCACACTATCCCCCTCTGGTGCATCTGAGCCAAAAACAAAACTTTCAAGTTGAGCTGCCACCGACCATGGAACCCCTAAAAAGGTCCTCACGTATGGACGCCACCATACAGCAATTACAGCAAGTAATTTTTTGATTAAGACGTCTGTTTATGCTATCTGAAAACTATTGTTTAACTATGCAGTAAAAGCTGAAAAGTCCGGATGTAACCAACATTTTATTGCCCTGGTGTAAAGCCAATATCGGTGAATGGGGGAGCAATGGGTAGATGACATACATGTTTATTTACAATCTATGCCACCGACCATGTTCACAATCACGCAAGAGAGACAAATTTCTTTGCGGTAATATCATACCAAAATGGCATACATTTTATTCCATCATCAGTAATGGTGGAGCCACCAAAAAGACAAAAGAAAACCTTTCTAGGAAAAAAAAACGTCAGTTAGACTAAAAGAGAGCTCGTTCTCAAGTCAACCTTGGCCAAGCTTGTTCGGAAACATCTCAAATAAGGAAGGATTCAAATGTGGCTTTTATGTTGTTGAATTTGTAAGATTCTTTGCCTATCAACTTTATATTCTTCCTATTTACATTAGATCTAATGTTATTTTTTGTCCCTCAAGATATAGCTACTGTTACGTGACATTTATTTAGCTCATAGCTCGAAGAGATGCAGAGATGCAATGTTACTATGCGGTAAAGAGTGTCATTTGTGTCATTTATGGGCTTTATTTGAGCCAACGGCAGTTCAAACGGTAATTTAAATATTATACTAAATGCCCCTTTTTTGCAAAACTAGTGTGGCTGGTCAGCGTTGTTGTCCAAAGATGCACTAGTATTTACGACAGTGTGATTCACTGAAGGAAGCTAGGGGATGCTGTTTACATGTATAAAACTCAAATTAAAGTCGGAATAATGCAATCATTTGAACACTTTAATGCAGTGAGTTAATGAGTGTTATCTCATTCATCCACATTTCCTAAATTGTTGCACAGCTGCATTAAATGTTGGAGCATGGGCTTGTACTCTTTCCAGAACAGAAAACGAGCAGTGATTATGATGTTACATCCCAGCCCTACCTCTGCCTTGATGATTGTGTGTGACCCCTGTGAAAACAAACCTTGACCTGTGCACACCAGAGGCCGCGGTTTACTCAACGCTGGCCCGGGCCCACTGCTGGAGCTGTTCTTAAATACAGCCACTGGGCCATAAATCAAAAGGAGTAACCGTTGTTCTTCTCAAAGGTTATTAATGATGTGAGCTGAGCTGGACAAAGCCAAGTGCTGCTGCTGCCACTGGGATCCTCTCCTCAACAAATCCCCCCACGGGCCTCTCCTCGTGTTAAAACGCTAATTCTAAGGCTGTGTTTAATATGTTTGGACTTTGGAATTGGTTTGCCTAGATGTGCACAAACTGGCATGTCATTTTGTTGGGATAAAGGCTTAATATATGTCTGTTTTATGGGAAAAACAATACAGCTCTGATAATCCGTGACATCATTCAAATGAAGCTGGTGGGAGGCAGAGAAAGTGCTGTTTTGCAAACCCCCGAATCAATTTAATATCTTTTCCTCGGACGAAAAGCAAACTGCATTTTATGTCTTGCTGATGGATTCCCTTTCAAACATAGGATTTAGTGTAGAATGAATTTGATTTTGATTTGTTTCAATCTGGAAGAGGCAGAAAAAGATGCCAAGCCGGTGCTGGATACAGATGGAGTATGTGTATGTGAGAGGAAGCTGTAAAGTATAAATGATCCTCTGGGTGGCCACATCGAAAGAGGTGCATCAGCGTTTTAGCCTCTAAGATCTACATTATATTACAGCTAATATAACATTACATGATCTCATTACATATATCCGAGCTGACCACAGTTACTTTACATACAAGAGATATAACATTTCCTCTTCCTGTTGACTTAAATGGAAATTTATATTTCCATACTATTGTCTGCAGAACTTAATAACTAATGACCATTTTTTAGCCTAACACATTGACTGCATCAGGGCATTTCAAGGTGCTTAAAGCTGTAAAACTAACAGTCACTAACTTTTAAAATGTTATAGGTCAAGCATTAAGCATATGCCCAAAGAGTAACGTTGTACATGTGGCTTTCAACATCTGGAGGATACTACCTTTGGTTTACCCTCAAACAAATGGAAAACATAACCAATATACTGTGGGTTGTACCTTGTATTTTTCAAGTATATTTACTTAGTAACTGAGATACTTTAGTGTAACTAGTACAATAAAAAAAAGAGGTAAATTAACAAATTAACTTTATACACATACCTACCTTAGCACAGATTGGAATAAATGTCAAGTAACAGTTCAATGTTACTCATCCAAAGCCTGTTAACTCACTTTCCCACCATGTATGACAACGTACTGCTTCCAAGGTACTGCTGTTATTGATCAGAAGTAAACACTGCAAATGACATAGATTTTTAGACTTTTACATATTAAGCCAATGCATATTAACCTAATCAGTCTTTCTTTGAAATGTTTACTTGTGAATGTTTCTAAAGTTGTCATATTTGTTCATTTAAACCAGACATGTCAAACCTTCACAAACATGTGCGATGATGTCATGCACTCGTGTACGCGCACTTAAACAGCAAGTGTAATCTGGCCTTACTTGTGATGCAGCAGTTGTAGTCTCCTTAGACAGAAGGTTCAGTTACTTATTCCTCCCCCTTCTGTCATTGTTTGCATGTTATCCTCATTAAAAATATGAAAACCTATAAATGTTTGGGTGGTTTTTGTTAAAGCAGACACCGTTTTTTTATTTGTGTCATTTTGACAAAGATCAGATCACATTTGATGGTGATTTTATGCAGAAATGTGAGAAATTCCAAAGGCTTCAGATACTTTTTCATGCCACTGTACATTTTGTAACACAGGCACATAATAGTATATCTCTGCCCTTAGTCCTCTCTGTGCAAGATTTCAATGAAATGTGTTTAATTAAGACCATTATAATGTGGTCCATGAGACCTTTACTGGTTTTGAGTACATTGACACTTGTCCTGTTACGGTCTGAAAATCACCAGACATGTTCTTATTGAACATTTGTATGTATGACAACCCAAGAAATTAATTGTTCATCTAAATCCATAGGTCATCCTCTGATGTGTCCGGTGTTCATTTTTATCCTTTGCTGAGGTCGGGTTTCTGTTCCAGGAAAAACAATCTTTGACATCAACCAGTGGTATCCTCTGGATCCAGTTCCAGAGTAAATTTCATGGCTCGTGACTTCTTTGAAGCTGCCACTAGTCTCCTTAAATTCCTTGACGGTAGATGAGGAATGGCAATGATTTAATGTCATGTTAACCCTTGCCCTAAACCATATTGAAAATGCGTCATTTTCTGTTAAGCCAGCACAGACTAGTTTTATTTCAGGCAATATTTTCATTCACTAGCCATAGCAGTCAGTGGCTAGTCAAAAAAAAAAAATTGACAAAAAAATTAATGAATGAATAACATGCAGTCACCAGCACCTGGCCAGCCTTCAACTAGACGTCCCATTTAGGGCTGCCGGGACACCCAGAGGTCAGTTCACTTGGCACAAATGAGCACATCATGTCCACACCTTTCCAGTTCAGGGGTCTTTTCTTACTGGTTCGGCCTGTCCTTGAACTCTTGAAAGTAGGAAGTGATGGGGCTCCAAGTTAACTCGGAAGCTGTCCAGCTTCAATAGATAGCGACCACAGAGTTAAGAATTCCTACTCCTTCTCTGTGTTGGGGCTGGTGCAGAGTTTAGGCAGGAGGCAAGCCACAGCTCAGGGCTTGTGGCATAAAGTGGTGACACTAGGTAGAAAAATGATGAGAGGTGTTCATCCAAAAAGGTTAGGTCTATTACTTTTTCTCATAAAACCCAACTGGGCGGCTCGGTGCACACACACACACACACACGGGGGACCAGGACTCCCTTCAAAAAGGGATTTGCCACATTTAAAACCATGTTTGTGATTTTGCCACAACTACAGTAATCGGTCTTGTGTCTGCAAAACCGCAAAACCGCCGCGTGACAATGGCTTTAGTGAAAGTGATCATTCATTCTTAAATTCCTTTTTTCTTATGGGCAGTTTAGATTCACAAATGATTGGCCCCTCTGGAGAATCATACCATGACCTTCTTCCTGTGAGGTGGGAAAGCAAAAATCTTTGTTTTCCAATAAATGAAAAAATTAAGAGTAATATTATTGGTTTTAAGTTGACATTTAATAAAAACTGAGCCAGTAGCCACTGTTTTAAGTCACTGCAGCCCTGTCCAAATGTCAGGTGTCAATACAATAGTATTGATATAAGCTGGTGATCCATGACCAATTCCATTATGCCCCGGACAGAAAATCTAAACTGGGCAGAGAGGGAAAGGTATATTTAGCATTCTTCTTGTCAAAGTGCTAAATGGAATATCCCACAAATCTATAGCAAATGAAGATGTAAATTTAGGAAATAAGTAGAACAGGCAAATCAAGTGGCACTAAAAGCCTATGCTGTAAAATGACTTTGCTGATGTGCCCTGGGTAATATGAGTTGACATTTTTGAACATCGGCAGATTTTTTTTTATGGAATCCCTTCTTCTCCTTTGGGTGTTACAGCAGATATTTCACATCACCCTGTCGATGCACAGACGCGTGCCAGTTAGGCCGTGCACTAACCTCTAAAAAGGCCAACGTCAGCAGTGTCACCTGTCATGCATATATTGGCCTGGGTCGAGCTCTCGGGGGCACTGCAGTCACATGGAAGCCCAAACTCTGCAGATATTCTGTTTGTGGATAAACAAATGTAGTGGAGAAGAATTATATTATTTCTCCACGGGCAGCGCATGGTGAATCGTACCCTTGTGTAGACTTCCCATGTGTTTATTGCCCCCTATGGTTTGTGTCAGGGTCAGTTTATTAGTCCTGCGTTTGTGAGAACACACTGTTAGAACTGATAGAGACTTTATGGCTGTCTTTAAATCCTGCCATTGATTCTGACCAGGTGTTTGAAGGTGCAGTGCAACACACTAATTACCAGCTCTTCTGCTCTGGTGTGTGTACCTCAGCCAATTGCCCTGCCCTGTACATGTGTGTGAGAGCTTTGATCTCTCCTCCGGATGACTCCTGGTGTGAGGGTGGGAAGCTCATTAGCTCTTCCTTTTGCGTCTGTAGACAACATGCTTAAGCATCACTAATAAAGTCACATATGAATAACATGTTTCTGGCTTTCCCCTTGCTTCAATATAAACATGCATTTGCTTATACAGTATGTTAATAATAATGCTATTTTCCAGTGACCATATGTAAATACACGTATCCCTTAGATATAAAGTGTGCCACTGGTATCCACTAATTACTATTTCCATGTACCTATTGTATTTCTTTTGCCATTGACTAAACCAACAATAAAATGTTCTCATTTTAAATGACCTTTAAAAAATAGTAATGGATAGACAAGACATGCAGAGATTATTAGTGCCATGTATTAGTCTTTTCAGAACTCTCACTCATCTTACTCATCAATCAATATTCTGTATATTTGTATGTTCTGTATATTTTGCTGAATCATATATTAAGAGATTTGTCTATTGTAACACAAGCTATAAGCCGACATGTACTCTAATGTAAAGTAATATGACTGGTGTCATAACCTGCTGGCTCTACATTCTACAAACTATAAATAGAGCATATTGATATGATATTGAAATGAATTGATACAGCCTCATCCATGTCTTGTAGAAAATATCGAAATATTTAAATATAATTTGACATGTCGACAGTGTCCAAAGAAGTTTAAATTCAATTTGAAGTATATTGTTAGTGGACTATGCATATTTAATAAAAAGGCAGAAAACAAGTGCAACTGTGGCCCTGTGCAGCAAAATGAAGAAGGCAAATAAAAATGTGCTCTCTTAATTATGCTTCTGCACAATGCACAAGTGTAGCATGAGTTGGCACTTTCTTTGGCCCCACTCGGCCAATTTGTGCTGGAAAAAAGGGGACCTGTCCGTTGTGCTGGTATGACATAAGACAAAGCTCTGTGTACACTGTACCCTGCTAATCGTATTATACTTAAGTGCTCCAGCTGACTCATACTCTACTCTTTACTGTCCCTTACACAGTGCACTTAGCTATCATTTTCTCCATAGTTCTCAAGCCTTTCGGTTTAAAACTATGTCTTGTGATAAACTGTAAATCCTCTTAAGTCTCTTGGAGGTGATAGAGGTGAGAAATAAGCGCACTGGGCAGACACAGTCTAGATCAGTGAAAAAGACAAAAAGTATGAGATGGGAGCAGACCGACAGAGCTCTTTGTACATTATTAGGTCAATATCTCAATCTCAGCGTGGTGCCGTCCTGCCATCCTTTATCAGTCTCAGCTTTTACTCCGAAATACCACCACATTGTTTATTGCTGCTCTTTGATGTGAAGAGTGTAATGTAGTTGTAGGGCTGTTCTTGCTTTATGTCCACAATGTGGGCAAGTGTTTTCAGGCAGCATCATTACTACATTAGAGGAAGCTTTTGTAAATGCTGCAGGCAGTTGTAGTTTGAACTCTTGCTTTTAAATCGATACTACAAACTTTTGAATAGCTGTCTCCTCTAATTTGTTACAAAAAGAAAACAATGCTGTATCCCTTTCAAATCATGATTCACAAGATGTGTCTACACAAATGTGCTTTCATTGTAGAAATGACTGCAGAAAAAACAAGGCTGACACTTGTATTACTTGATTTAAAATTGTTACAAAGCTACTATATGTTTTACTATGGCAACAAAGATTACAGTAAAAATAGAACGTCTGAAGATCTGTTGTGTAAGGAGGAGAAGGTGCAACGGCAGAAAAAAAGACTTTCAAGGAAATTTGTTGGGTACAATAAATAGAAAGAGATTCAACACCGTTTTTAAACTGACATAAAAAAACAAGCATTTCAAAAGTGGGACACCTTTTTGAGCCAAGATATTCGGATTTTGGCTCCAATTTTCCACCAATAGAGTTTCAATCAAATCTGTTGATTTGTGTTGTAGAGGCCATATCTGGCCTGTCATGTAGATTGACTAGGAAGACTAACTAGTAACACTCTGTGTTTTGTCATATTGAACAAAGCTAAAATTGCTAATCAGAGAGCTCTAACAATATACCATACTATACATTATTTTTGTTTTGTTCTGTTTTGAAGATTTCAGTTTCATCCTATCTCTGTTTTTCTCCAGTCGTTGCATCACAAAATTGTATCTTTATCGCTCACTGCCCTTATTAGAGTAGCTCACACTCACATGTCTGTTGACAGTAATGTGGAACTGTAGTTAGTCTCATTTGCACAGTTTGCTAAATTAATTACAGCTAAAGCAAACAGTGACACGATCAAATCCCCGAGCATGTGACCAGTGGCTACAGGGGAATATGTGCTCTTTCTCGCTACGCTTGTTAGCCCTGTAATTAATTAGCTGTTTCAGACCATGGCCACTGAGTCAAATTCATCTTTCCTTCTCTCTTTTCTCCAGGATAAAGTACATCTCTCTCAGGTAGCTGTCCTCATTTGACTTTTTGTCACTGCAGCAAAAACTTAAACAGTGCACTCGGTTCACTTTTAAAGCTGCAATGAGGAGCAACCGAGATAGTGTCCATTTGAGCTGAAAAACTAAGTCTGGCTCACACACAAATATATTTGCTTTATTCAAATAATGTCCCTAATGTGCTAATTAATATCTGACAATAGATTGTTGTTAGCAAACTTCTAGTCTGGAAAAACAAAAAGGAGCAATGAGACTTAACCATGTACTACTGAAAACCTATTTTCTAAAGGTCAACATCACAAAAGTTCAGGTTAAGGCAATAAAACAGACAATTTTTTAATTTTTTTTTACAAAAGTATGGCTTTGCTATATAAACCTAATCTGTGATATACAGTATGCTACTTTAAATTGGTGGCCTTTGCAGAATGTTTTAACAAAGCTGGGACAGTTGCCTTTTATCACCAGTAGACATTTATATCAGGATTTTGATTGAAAGAAGATAACAACAGAGCATTTCAATGATTTGGTAAAAGAAGCAACTCAATCTCCATCCGATGCTTAAACTTGTGTTGATATTCCTTGTGTTTGCTCCTCTCTTGACAACACTAAATCCCACTGAGCTGTTGCACTGCATCATGTTGTGAATCTGCAGCTGCATGATTGATGAAGCCTGACACCTGCAGTGCTCTGACAACTCTGATTTGTTGAATTAATCCGTCTTATAGACCAACCCTCAGAATTAAGCGACATCATTTTCAGCATCCCTTGGATACACGGTTCACTTCCTGATTTATATCTATATCTATAGCTCATGCTAAAAATAAAACGCTTTTTGCATGGATATTATTCAAAAACAAATTCCCATATTGTTATTAGAATAGTTTTGAACAAAGTGGCTTTGATTAGGACACTAAGTAACATAGTGCGGATTGTACAATTTTGCTCTCTGCAGGAGAAACATTGACCTGTTTTGACTGTCATGACGAAGAAAAGAAGAAAATTGTGACACTTGCAGAACAAGCTCAAAATACTTTATCATAATTTCATGTTTTTTATTGCAGCAACAGGAAGTAGATGGTATGTAGTGATGAGGTTTTAAAGACCTTCCATGGCTTTAATTCCGCTCTAAAGGGGGCAGGTTGGTCAGTGTTGAGCCTGTGGATTGATGGCACATCTACGGCCAACTTCCACAAAGTCTCACAGCCAATAAATTAGGAGCCATACTGCCCTTACGCCTCCTATTTGCTTATTGATCCAAGATTTTCATCAGTCTTAAGCATTGAGGTATTGCAGGGCAGCAGGCCATGAATCTTGTGCCAAACTGCCACACCAGCGATAAGTTAGCCCAAACGGAGGGCTTGTAGGCCAGCTAAACCCCAGTCTTAACCTGTCAGGCAGCTGCTGGCATTGTAAATTCAGCTGCATGTCTCCTGCAAGATGTATGTGGCTTTGGAGATGGCCTTAATACCAGCACACTGACCTGCAGCTTTATCATGATGTGCTGTTTAAGCACTGAGCTCTGACAACACCAAAACCACCCTCTCCTCGTGGGCACAGGGCTCATGTACCTCAGCACGTCACTAATGCTGTGCCTCCTTATTTTTTATCTAGCACAACTGCAATCCTTGGAAAAGTCTGCAGTCTGCTGGGCTTTGCTGCTTGTTGAGGTGGGCCTGTGAAGATGGGTGGGCCACTGTCACACTGACTGACCTTTCGTTCTGCTGAATTAGCACAGTCAGAATCCGTCTCCAGGGAAACCATAATGCAGGGGATTACCTGTGGTATTTCATGTGCACGTAACTAGGTATTTCTTGATAAATTATGCTTTTGCTTAGGTGAGCAAAAATATTGTGTGAATAAATCAGTTTAAAACACCCATTTAGCCATTGGTACCTGAGTCAAATATTGAGAGGTATTTATCACACTATGTCAGGGTGGGATAACTTTTTAATATCTTTTTTTGTCTCGAGCTTTGTGTTTGTAACAAATCTTTTAAAACTATAATCTACCAGCGCATTCTTTTTTTGTATTCTGTCCTGTTTCAAGCACTTAAGTGATACTCACTGAAGCTACCTTTAATGAGCTAGAGTTTAAATGTAGCTTATGAAGCATTTATATATATATATATATATATATATATATATATATATATATATATAAAAATTGTGGCAAATAATGATGATATATGATTTCAAAAATCAGCTTTGATCATGGATATAAAGTAGGAAAGGTTGGAGAGCCAGAATACTGCCTTGTTGGACTCCCATACGTCTTAGTCACTACAGTATAGAGTGAGATTCAACAGGCCTTTCATAGAACAGATTTACTGTGTTTTTAAAGTGGCTGCAGTTGAAAAAGTACTGAGACATCTTAACCGTGACAAAAACACTGTTGTATATGAAATCATTCATGCTGAGCAGATTCTTGACTTTACACAGGCCTTCCGCGCGAGCGAGCATCTCATATGGGATGAATATGTGGCTGTACATTCATTAAACATGAGGGTGCAGTGTTGAGATGCGTGCTTGTGCGTGGCACCCCCTGCGTGTCTTCACGTCACAACAGACACTTGCGACACACAGTGAAAGGGACATCGCAGCACCCCGGGCCCAGGAATGGGGGTCGAAGCAAAAAAGATTAAAACACACAGGTCCAGAGATGCGGCTCATTATGCTTTCCTCTTTGTATCTCCACTTTCCACTGTCAGTCAGTCTGTGGCCCTTCGGCAAGAACACTGCACCAGTCAGTGGATCTGCCCTCAAAGCTGGCACTAAGCGCTAATTACGCCGTCTATCTCTCCCCAGTGACAGCCAAGAAGGTCTCAGCCGCCTTGTGTGCCAATGCCCAGCTGAGGAGCCAACACTTGAGTACATCCTCTCTGTGACTGATGACTTTAAGTTGACACGTAACAGTACAAAACAGCTGATAAGAATACCTAGTCTACTTCACGTCTCATCTGTTAATATGTTTATACAGAAGGACAAGCTCATTGTTGTTAAAACAGGCTCTAAGTATTTGATATGACACTGAGCTGAACAAAAATCACCAAGCACGACTGGGGGTTTTTCCTCGTCACATGAGGGCACATAACCATAGTAAATTATCAAAGGTTCTTGTGTAAGCTGAAAGTAATTAAAAAGTCATTTCAAATGCTTACAAAAATTTGGCTTTGGTGTCTACTTGAGGCTCAGAAAATAATCTGAGGAAAGGTAAAGAAGCGAAATGCTGAATGAAGAACTTGATATGTAGAGCCTTGTCCAACCAGTCGCACATCATGACCAACCCTTCCTGGTTTGTAGTATAGATAGTTTTTTTGTGTAGATTAAATCCTACAGCAGTAACTCCATTTGTCCAATCATCAAGCATCACTAGAGTTTTCAATGTGTGATCAAATGATGACGCGAGTTTCTTAATTAAGCATTTTGAATTTGTGATTCCATGAGAAAGTCCTGCACTCAGATGACAGAATTAGACTTGCCATTACTGTGTCCCATTTGGGGCTCCTTGCTGTCATTGTTATTGGCTACTGTGGCTATTTCATCAGGAGTTAGCCCAATCTAGATATGTACAATATTTAAAAGGGTTCCTTAAAGAGTTTCCGACCAAATCACATGTGACCAAAGTTCAAGTGCAGCATGTTTTAGTGAGACACAGGGTGGCATCAAACATGACCAAACAACCTAAAACTAGTGACAATGTAATCCTGTTAGGAAGACCTTCAGATCGTAAACACCCCAATCCTATTACTATAAGTCATCTTTAAGGCTGGGGCTGCACGTTGCCAGACTTGCTGCTCATTAGCTTTGTAGTCTGTGTCTCATGTAGAAGTACTGCAGCATGGTGAGTTGATGTGGTTTGTCATTCAACCTCACCATTGTAAGCACTTTAAGAAAATATGTCGGGAAAATAAAAAGACACTACAGCCCACACTTTCACTTCCTTCACTGATGTCCCGACTCCCCGCAGACAAAAGGCTAATCTTATTGGCTAATCCTATTCTCTGAGATCATCAGTGTTTCCTTGTCGTCATGTCGTGTTGTAGCCTGTGCTCAACCCATGACCCCTGACACGGCGGGCCAAATAAAGTGTTCTAATTAGAGCCTGGCACTGTGATATGTGGGGGATGGTGATAAGATAAGATCACCATCACATTTCCCATAGCCATGAGGCAACTACTGGACAATGTGTAAAAGATCTGTACAGGTTACATTTTAGGACATCCTCAGTTATGTTGGAGAAACGCAACAACAGCTTCACGAGAGGATGTATCAGAACAGAAGAGCCAATCCTGCAGAACCTGAGTCTGCAGTCCACCTCCACCTCAAAGAGAAAGGGCATTCCTTTGAGGAGAGCAATGTCCAAATTTTGGCCAGAGAGGCCAGATGGTTTGGAAGTGGTAAGGGAAGTCATTTGGTTAAAATGGAAAAAGCCCTCTTTAAACAGAGGAGGGGGGCTCAGACTATTGTTCTTAGTATTTAAAAAACATTCTTCGGAAACCTAAATCAAAACAGTTAAACACCTGAATGGAAGAGTGATATAATTTCATTTATTATTTAAAGAGTCTATTTGCTTAACCAGCTGGTAATATATTACAATATAGATTTATTGATTGAAATGCTATTTTTGGTTAATAAGGCAGTACATGTCTTAAGATAGTCAATGGCTATGTATTGCATAAGTATTGGCGGATGAGTTTTGATAAACAATCTAGATGCTAATAATGCATAGTTTTGGTAACATTTAGCACTTTTAAGCTCAAAATAGGTCTTGGATTCATGTTGCACAATAGTTTAGGATATTATGAGAGCATGTAAATGTCTTTTTGAGAGATTTCTTTGATTCTTCCTCATTCTCCTCAGTAGTTTCCTCCAACTCTTCCTCCACAGTTGGCGGTGTCATTCTCCAGCCAGTCTTGTCTCTTCAATGGTCGGCTCAGGAGGACATGTAGAAGGAGGATGAACGGGGCCGTCCTCATCGTCCTGGGACACAAGGTGAACCTCATCCCAGAAATGGACTGTCTCACACTTGCTGTTGTGCTTCTTCTCCTTTTTCTTGGCACTTGTCCCTGGTTTGACATCATGAGAAACAGAGGACTCTTCGTTGTCTATAAAAAAGAGACTCTAAAGAAGAAAAGGCCCAAAGCAAAGCGTTAGTTCAGACACTCTTACCATCTCCTTTTAGGCAGCTAGGCTAAAGCTTTAAGTATCAGGATCCACACAAGTCAATCTACTCAACAACCTCTAGATGTAAGAAGTACTGAGTCTCATACCTGAGCCCCAAAAACAATCCTGAGAGATTTCTTTGATTCTTCCTCATTCTCCTCAGTAGTTTCCTCCAACTCTGCCTCCACAGTTGGCAGTGTCATTCTCGAGCCAGTCTTGTCTCTTCCAGAGGAGCTTGTTTTCCTCATATTTGAGATCTTGCTGTGTGTTATGTTGCCAGCTTCGGTGACAAAATCAATGGTCGGCTCAGGAGGACATGTAGAAGGAGGATGAACGGGGCCGTCCTCATCGTCCTGGGACACAAGGTGAACCTCATCCCAGAAATGGAATGTCTCACACTTGCTGTTGTGCTTCTTCTCCTTTTTCTTGGCACTTGTCCCTGGTTTGACATCATGAGAAATAGAGGACTCTTCGGTGTCTATAAAACCGAGACTCTAAAGAAGTAAAGGCCCAAAGCAAAGCGTTAGTTCAGACACTCTTACCATCTATTTTTAGGCAGCCAGGCAAAAGCTTTAAGTATCAGGATCCACACAAGTCAATCTACTCAACACCCTCTAGATGTAAGAAGTACTGATTTAATCTATAGTATTGTGATAAATGCTGCTTATTGCATTGAAATATAGTAGAATGAAATGCAGAATTATAGTTTCTTTGTCATGAGAAATGAGAGTAACTTTTAGGTACTAATAGCTGTGTAAATAGTATGCCTAAGAGCAAGGTGTAAAGTTAGTACCACCACCCTGCTGCTACTGTTTGGTGAATCAATTACAATATTTATGAATCCTTCACTCACGTTAGACTCAGCCCCAGTATCCACATAAGTTGGCTTTTGGACATCCATCTGGTCTTGTTCTTCAGTGTTCTTCATTTGAGTGTCTTCTCACTGGAGGATTAACTGTGAAATGATTTAAAAACTAATCCTGTTTAAAAAATAACAAAACATGGAATGGGTCCAGAGTTCTGACAGAATCAAGTCTCTATCATGGAACCTCTATGGTTCATATTTATACAATCTATGGACAGAATCCACAACAACAGGATTGATTGTTTAAGAGATGACTCTTAAACTTTGTCATTTACAAATTTAACATTTAAATGTTTTTACTGTAGTACATCTAATTCTTGTTCTATTTCACAAAAAAAATATATTATTATTATTAAAAATAGATGCAACACAAGAATCATTTTTCAAGTTTATAATGTGGGAAAAGACCCTTTCTGTACATAGTTGTACGCATCTTGGTCAGTTATGCCAACTGCATTACATTTTCAGTGGCAGAATTAGCATTAGTCACTAAACATTGTACACTGTATATGCCAAAATATATGAAAAAAAACTGTTGTCTAGAAACATTTTATTTACCATTTCTGTTCGCTACCTTTGCTAAGTCCAATACGTCTGTCACCAAAATGTGTGCATTTCATTTTAACACAGCTGACTCAGAATTTTCAAAATAATGTATTGCCACCTAATGCTGAACAAAGTTCAGAATAATAATGATCACTATGCTACAAACATGGTCCTCATGTAGCAAACATATTTAAAACATATTTATTTACTGTATACAGGCAACCTTTAGAGCAACAGTGTGTGCTGAAGTCTTGAATATTTGCAGCCAGGGCTCTATTGTTTTAAATCCTTTAAAACAACAACAAAACAAAAATACAGGTCTAAATGACCACAATAGAGCCTTAGAGTGGTTTGCTTCATGTCTTCACTTTCTTTGATACATTCTCAGAACTCATTAATCTCCTACCATTTATTTCCTTTAGAGGTTGTGTCCATGCCACTTTGGACCATTCATTTCACAGAGGGCAATGGAGAATGACCAAAGAGAGTACCCAGAGTACCCGGAGAAAACCCACAGTAACACGGAGTCTCCTCAAAGAGTGTCAGCCGGCCCGGGGATCAACTCCACAAAATTTAATTTATTAATTATTTTATTTATTTAAAGTAAAGACAAAAGAGGAGTTTAGTAAATAGTCAATCCTCAAATGTAAAAAAAACGGTGCTGCTCTTTGAATTTAAACTCTAGAAAGCTGAGAATAAACAATCTTCCACTGAAGCAGATTACAGCTATAGCCTCTTGCACCGCTACAAGGATTTTGCTTGTTTATTAGTAATGATTTTTCATTTAAATAAATTTATTTTAAATACTCTAATTGCTCATATACAAAACAAAGTATTACTTCTATGATATCCAGGGGCGGCTGGTAACAATGGGCTAGGTGGGCTAAGCCTTCCCTATCCTTTTCAATAAAAATCTTCATTTATTATTATTATTATTATTATTATTATTATTATTATTATTATTATTATTATTATTATTATTGTTGTTATTATTAAACAGAAGAACAAGTACACAGCTTTGTACTTGTAGTGATTGACAGATGTAAGACCTACAGCGCTATTAGGGCTAAATAAAATTAGCCCAGAGCCCATATAGATTTAGATTTGAGAGCCCTAATGCCTGAATACATCCGACCATGTCAATATTTTATAAATGTAGGCAACGCAATTTTTAATTATTTAGACTGTAAGACGTGTTCCGGTACTGAAGTTTTGTTGTAGCCATGTATCCAGTCATTCACTCATCTCTTAGACAGGTTATGAAATAATCCTAGAGGCTGTGTACTTGTGTGTTTGTGTGTGAACGTACATGATGGCCCCCAGATGGACGGTAGCTTTTCAGCGAGATATAGCGTCTGAGTGAGCGGAGTCCTGATCTGCAAATGGGGGAAAGAAACATATCATAGTACCACATATGATACTACATAGGCGACAGTAGCTCAGTGGATAGAGCAGCCGTCCTTTGACCTGCGGGTGGGCGGTTCGATCCCCGCTCGAAACATCCTAAAACATCAAAACATCCCGCTCTCCCCCGCATACTGTCGTAGCTACCACTAGCCAAAGTGTCCAGTGAGGAAAATATGTTAATTTCAAGCCCTGCATATGCAAAAATAAAAGTATGCAAATACCCCAAACTGCAATTTTGCAACAAGCAATCCCACAGTTGTACAACCAGAGTTTGCAACAAATGTCTTAAATTAAGGACAATTATAACAAATCCTGCTGCGATCATACAGCAGTACAGATTTACTCATTCTTTATTATATTTTTGTGCATTTTCACTTTTATTTTTAACTTGACACTGGCTGATGCTGCCTGGTTTTTTTGTTTGTTTTTTTGTTTGTTTTTGAACCACAGTGGAAAGCAGTTGCAGGAAGCTCAAAGAAACATGAACATTCAACATACAAAACATATAAACACAAACTACACAAGAGAGCTCTTGCCATGGCGCCATCTTTGAGTGTCCCTATTCTAAACATAGCCTTTAATCACAGTGTGACAGGCAACAAGATGCAACCAAGATAGCATAGCCAATCTGAGACGTGTATTGTGACATTCAGTAATGTTACTAACATTTTAAAGTTTTAGCATTGTTGGTAGGTTGTGTTTTTAATGACCCAATTAGCAGTCATACATAACAGAAAGACTGTGTCATTGCTGGCTCTCCAAACTGGGAGTGTGCTGTCAGTACTTGCTGAATGGAAAAAAGTTATAGAACCCTTTTTACAAAATACTTAGCTATCCATTTAAAACTGTTGCTGACCTCTACTGTATGTTACACTGCAGCAACTGTGGAAGGCTTTGGGACGGCTCAATCTCCTAAGTCAAGGTGATGTAAAAGAACCCGAGTCCTGTCTAAAGTAAAGCACCGCTGACTGCTGACCTTTGTGTCTTTCCCCATCTATCATGCTGAGCCGTGTGTGCATGTGTTTGAGGACACTTGTCTGCGTGCTAGTCGGTGCATTCGAATGTGCACAGGGAAGTGAAGGATCTGTCTTTGTCGTCGCTTTGCGTGAATGAGCAATCTATCCTGCTCGTATTCAACTGAGCATATCGAGAGCGGCCCAAGCCATGGTGACAGGGAGCCGCCAAACTCTAAATCAGCTGATATTGTCCTGGCAGTGGGGAGGGCTTAGGCGTAGACGATACATTTGTTTTGTACAGCATTAAGAGCAGCAGTACTGTCCTGACATCTGAGCAGGTTAGCTGTGTAAGAAGAATGGGGGACATACAGGTCACAGAAAAAGGTCAATGAAGTCAGTGGACAGCCATTGACAATTAATACAGGATAAGAAGCAAAGTAAACTTGTTCTCATCCAAACGTTAAGCAGTTTTGTGTAGTTGTGACTATTTATTATTGACTATTTATTAATAGGTTGCTTCTAAACCACACCTAAAACATAATAAATCTAAAGAAAAATCTGTTTAAGATTTTCTGCCACTTGTGCCAGATGGAACTTTTGTGAGAATGCACAAAACATGTGCATGTGTAAATGGTTTTATTTATTTATATATTTTGCTTCAAGGTGTCCTTTTTCTGCTACTTTGTTTCCACTTTACCATTATTCTTATTGGAACGAGACTCCCCAAGAGAGTTTTATATTCATTAGCAAATGAAATGCAATGGTGGTAAATACTCACATGCTGTTAACACTGCTCCATGGGTCGCAGGTAATAAGATGTTCATACATCTGGATGGTGTGTAGGTATGTGTCACCTGGAGGAAGAATAGTGCAGGATACAGTATGTCTCCTACAGGGATTATAGTGGTGTATACTGCACAGTGCAGTGTAACCCAGCCCAGGCAGACAGTGTGTTTATCAGGACCTCAGGCATTCCTCAGGGCACTGTGTTGATGCCAGCCTCAGTCTGCTTCCTCTAGGATTCTTCACAGCTTCTGTGACAAATTTTAAATAACATTTTAGATATATCAAAGTATATGCATGTATGTTAAACCCCTTGGCTTTAGTTCCAGTGTTCCAGTTTCAGTATGGTGTGGTAACTAAAGGATGTTCTGTTGGTTAGACAGAGAATATAAAGGTAAAAACACAAAAAAGCAAAATGTCTTTGACTTTTCAAATGAATCTTGTCTTGTTCTTGTGATTAACATTTTAATTTCTCCATATTTTTGGAGACTGGGCTGGGTGTTCCTCAAGGCTCTTTGTTGGTGCCAGCCTCATTCTGCCCTCTTTGCAGTTTTCTTTGAATGCCGGCCAACTCATTAGCCTATCCTTCCTGCCTGTTTTTCTCCTATGCCCTTTCCTCATCCTCTTTTTGTTCTCCCTACTATCTCACGCTTCCTTTTACCCTTCCTTTTTTCATACTCTCTGATCTTTTGCCCCTCCTCTTTCTGCAGCGAGCCACACTGTAGTCATCCCTCAGCCTGGATGTGTGTGTAAGGGCTATCACTCCGGGCTGATTTGCTAGGCTGGGGGGGAAACCAAGGTGCAGGAAATGGAGGTCAGAACTCATCGTTAGTGGCCAATGAATTCTTAATTAGGCCAACAAATGGTGCAGTGCCTTTAGCGTGGCTGGAGCACTCCCAAAGCACCACAGATCAAAGGCCACTCACCTACACCGCATGTGTAGGAATGAGCCTCATAAGCAGGCCGCTCTTATCTCCTGCACACAAAATACTAATACAAATCAAAATAAATCCATTTTCTCCATTACTTTTTTTTTTTTTTTCTCAAATGAAAAAAAGAAGAAACATGTCTGTCTTGGTGCTTTATGTTCAACACTAGTTTATAGTAGGTTCATGTATTATTAAACTAGGGCTTCAGCAATAAGTAGTGTCTGCTGTTGCAGAGAAAGAAACTCCATCCACTTTGTTAATGTTTTGCATCGACCCACCGCTAGCTGCTTGTGTTGAAGTAAAAAACAATAATCTTGCGCTGCAGCTCGATTCTTGCGGGCTTTATGAGTTTACAAACTTTCAAAAATCAATCTTGCCCTGCTCGAAGCAAAGTAGTCATGGTCCTGGTCTCGTTGTGTTCAATAATGTGGCAGTACAGACAGGTTTCGTCGCGTTGTAGGTTTGAAGAAGTGGCGGCCGTTTGACTATTTCGAACAGCATGGCGCTGCTCTGATTGGATAACTGCAGTTGATAAATCCAAGGCCATTCTGTGGAGCAGTTCTATTTGGAAGAGTCAGGTTAAAAAGAAGATAAGGCACAACTGGTTTCTTGAGGAGGCTTAGTTGTTGTCGCAACATGGCTTGTCAGTAGAAGTCTGAATACCCCCACATTGCTGACTCTTTGACTCGTTTCATGCTGAGCATAAAGTGAAGTGTCAATGTGCTGTGTCTGCTGCCGGCGCATGTCGCAGCATACACAGACATAATGGTACAGTACATGCACTGGGGCCTTCTTATGTCTATGCTTAGTCAAGCATAACAAAAATTCACTGCAAGGTATGATTGGTTAAACATGTTTTGAGTGAAGATTTATCCTGGATAAACAGAGGAAGCTATTATGTGGAGGCTCCGCAGGGTGTGGATGTGATGTTCCACTGAGGCTACGTGATAAAAAGAATGTGTATTTAATGAGGATGCTGGAAATGCACCCGTTCAAACGTTTTTTGCTTGCCTTCATGTAACTGAAACAGAGAGTGTAATCTATTTTTTTGAAGGCTTCAGACCAGGACAGCATTTTTATATCTAGGTCAAAGAAATTGGAAGCCTGTCTGAGTATGAACAATGTACAATTTAAAAACATGCTAACAGCCATTTAAGAAAATTTTAATGGAGACCTGTAAATGTTTCCCATAATGCCAAACTGTCAGAAAACTTTAACTAACTGGCCAAATTCCCACAAAAACATCTTCCACAGATTTGCCACCTTAATCAATTTAATAGGTCATGTTTAGTGGGAAAATGGACCATTGGGAGGCAGCCTGTTCTTTTCCACCAGTTTTGAACATCTGTCCCAATTCCTGTTTGTCCATCTGTGCTCCGGTCGTCATACGGTGCATCAGACGTCCCCGGCCTGCCTGTGTGCTGACAGGCAGCCCACTGACAAGCTCTCAGGCCATTCTGAGGGGAGCCAGCCTTCTTCCACAAGGCCCTCGAACAGACACTGTCACACTGAATCCACTCTGGAGGCCAGCCGTGCCGTCAATGCGCTCTCCGAACCCACAGGAAACAAAGTGAGGAGTCAAGACTTCAGATCAAGAGAGAAAAACAAAGAAAAATGAAGAGATAGAACAATATGACTTGGAATACTGGATCCCAAGTCTGTAACATACATTTGCCCAAAGTAAATGACTGAATGCTGATATACTACCCATGGGTGGTCATTCTCTAATTCCAATGTGTTTTTAATGTATATATTTTTTGGCCTTTTTAACCTGTATTTGATAGAGATAGTGGTACTAGACAAGACACGATATGGGAGGGAAGGGAATAATATGGAGCCTATCAAACCCCTGGTGCTGTGCATGTGGTATGCCCTCATAAGTTTAAACCCTGCCAAATATGCAGGGTGTACCCCACCTTATGCACGAAGAAGCAGATTCGACCAAGACAAGACCTATAACAAAATTGGCGATAAGAAAATAATTTCACAAACATATTGTGTTGTTTAAAATGTTAAGATCCATCAATAAATAATATATTACTTGCAGCACAAAAGGGCTGCCTTAGGACAGACCTGACAATCCCCTGGAGCTGAGGAGGAGAAGGTGCTTGGCCTTAAAGGTGCATTACGAACGTTTTAATGGTTAAAATAAAAGAAATTCTAACCCGTGCGTGCATCAGCAACAGCCTGATGGGCAGAATCTGAATTTGCCGCTGTTGCCTCTGTAAGACTGTACAATCAATTAAATGACACGGTTTCGGGATCAAAACCCCTGTGCTGGCTCAGCAGACACAGGAGTTAGACTTTTTTATATACAATCCCTCGTCTGTAACTGTCTGAACCAGAACATTTGTAGTCTAACTCCAATTACAACTGCCAATAGTTTAGTTCCTTTTCCATTCCTCCAGTCTGCTTCAAACAGGGAATGTGCTGACAACTCAATATAGCAGCTATTTTAGTAACTATACAAAATGATCCAGAGTCACAAAGCACTGAACTATCCCTTTAAGACTGACACTGCTGACGCTGCATGTGGTTTTTGTCCATTTATATCTTTCCATCTTACATAGAGACCTTTATGCTAATGAGCAGACTCCACTGATGGATAACAAAGCACCCTGGTCTACTGCAGATTATAATTCCCTCAGCTGACCGTGCCGGAGCACAGGTTAGAATAAGAGCAACTCCCTGGAGCATGGATGTAATTTCATTCTGTGTTACTGTGAGAAGCTGTTCCATTTCCAATATCTTTTTCTATTTTAAACATCTGCTGTGATTGCATTACTGTTTGTGTGTGTAAGTCACATGACCTTTCCTGCGATCTATAATTGAGCATTCTGCCACAGTGTGACAAAGTCATGGCTGATTAATAAGTAAAGACAAGACCCCACAGGTTGAGGCCAGCCCTGAGCAAATCACAGAGAACCATTAATCACAAACAGAGTTAAATCCTTGGAAAAGTTTTCCTGTCGGAAGTTGCAGTTTCATTTGTCTCATTTGTGGTTTTGATTTGTGAGCGTTGACTAAACTGCCCTTGCGGAGAGGTAAGTGAGCGCACCTTACATGTACAGTATGTGTCTGAATATGACCATGTGCATTTAGATTTAATCTTTTTATGTTCTAAAGAAATGAAATATGCTTTAAAAGTCATTGAGAACCAAGGGTATCATTACAAGACATATCATTGTGGTAGATTTTCTTGTATACGAGCTTATTAGTCACTTCCTCTTTTCTAAAATGGTGGTGTAGTGTTTTGATGTGCACACAAAAACACAAAAGCGAACGCGTTTCATGAGAATAAAACATAACGTTGATATAAATATATATGTTCCAGTGCCTCTGATACTCTAAAATAAAAAAAAAAACTAAAACAGCATATATAGCATTGTGCTGGTGGACCCAGACAGTTTGTTTGATAAATAACAAGCTAACAGGTATAACACCTACTTAACCAGTGTTAGCATTACTAGCTACCAGCTGCTTTTTTCTTAACCAATGTGTTGTTTTGCACTTCATGGCCTCTTCCCAAATATGCTTTCTGACACCAGACTCAACATAAAAAGCTTCCAAGGCCAATTCTAGTCCACCTCTTTTTATTATCACTCCTAAAAACCTATTCTCTCTGCTGCTCCACACAGACTAACCTCCTAAAACACACACGAGAGCTCTCACAGCTGTACGCACACACACGGTGTCATCTTCAAAGGCACCCAGGGGCACACGGCCGACGTGACAACAGCCCTAATGAGCTCGCCTGAGTGGGTGACCCTGGTGGGAGGAGTGGCGTTGTCATGGAGATGCAGAGGCGATATGGTGGCGTGCAGGTGTTTTTAGGACAGATTAATGACCTCTCTGAACAGAGAGATAAATATGTAGGTTTACACTTTTACAGACATGCTGTTGTACTGGTGAAGACAGAAATAGATATTTGACTAGCAGTTTTTCTAAATGCATGTAAGGTAAGGTAGCTGTTGGCTGAGATGACAAAAATGTGTATTCCTGATTAATTCTATCCATCCTCGTCTCTCCCAAAGCGAACCTCAACATCTTCATCTCTGCTCCCTCTAACTCTTCCTGTAAGCAAATAAAAGTAATTAAAATTTATTCATATAGCCCCTTTTACAACCACTAGTCACAAGGTAACCTTACTCCGCCAGATAGAACTGCTCACATAACATAGTCTGTTTCACAGAACCATCTGGGAAGGCTCACGTTGAAAGCGTTTGCAAAAGGGAGGCACCTTCTGTCAAAAACGTGTTAGGTGATTGGATGAAGCACTGACTTGTATCCGTCTACAATAAGATTTATTTTAGCCAATCATTTTTTAAACCATACAACAGTGTAGGTCTCATACTGTTTTGTACACTTTTCCTAAGACCCTAAGTAGTTAAAATTCTACAACTTCCTTACCTCTTCTGCCTGTAACCTCACTGTTCCACTTGGATCCCTCTCATTCACACACATGTATTCCATCTCGCTGCAACTAACCTCCTATTCTTTCCAGAGGACACCTCCACCTGTCTAGACTTTCCTCCACCTGCTCCCTGCTCTCACTACAGATTCCAGTGCAGTGACTTAAAAAATCATCAAAAGTCCATGATTTGAAAATAGGCAACAAACAGGACTAAATAGGCCATTTTGTAAAAGTGGCAAGTCTATTTTTACATTGCGATCTCTGAGGAAAACTTTTTCTAGTTTTCTATTTTATAATCTAATATAGTGACAGAACAACAACCACAAAATGGTCTGACTTAACACCAGAATTTACAAAAGCACTTTATTAGATTCACTTTATTTTTCCACAACTAAAGGCAAATACACATGCATTTTATTTGTCCACACATAAACCAAATTTGTAGCTGTAAGTTCAGCATTAAACCAGAGTGATCCTGCAATTATTAGAACCTGGGTGATTACATTTTTAATTTACATGTACATTTCACTTTGCTTTCAGGTAAGGCCTAGATAAGGTCTTAATTTATTTATTTATTTCTTATATCATTCTTTTTACAACATGCTTTCGGTTTTCCTCTGGTTAAACTAAAAAGGTCATGCACTGCAGTTTTAATTAACAGTTACCTTATCCCAACCCATCATGGATGTTCCTAGACTCAGTAATGGTGTCAAAATTTTTAGTGGCCCTTATAAAAGATGTCACATTTGGGGTTTGAGGTGTATAATGATGACTGTGCTCTTCTCTCTACACAGAGGAAGTGATGGTACAGGGTTTGGGGGAGTAAAACACAGAAAAAGCAGTTTGCGAACAGCTCCGGGCTCCTCAGTGTGCTTGCTGATGATATGCGGGGTAATGAACTCCCAGACTTTTGTGCATCAGAAGCGTGACACTCCGCATCGCTCTGACTGTCAGTGATTTGTGGGCCATATCGTGGAGATGAGACCCCTATAATCCCCTTCCATCCAGTCCTTACCAGCTTTTGAGACGCGCTCTGTCGACTTAAAGCCCGCTTTTCATTTGTCAGCCTAATGGTGAAGTTTGTAAGGAGTTTAAATTTGTGCTTGTGCTGGAGGTGTCATGTGGAGTTGTGAGTGGTGTCATTGGGGAAAGAAAAGAGTTTGGTGCTTGGTTTTATAAAGTAGTGTCATGAACAAGTTTGACTTTTTTGGTTTGGTTTTGACTGCGTCACTCCTCCATATTATCCATTGTCCCATCCATTCTAATCTGCAACATATAGGTCACTCAGTACATAGAGTTTACAGCAGTCAGTCAGTCATTATGTTAATGATTCTCTTTGACCGATCCTTTTAAAATCCACACCAATGAAGGTACGTATAGACACCAGGCACATGACCACACATAGATCTTTTCTGTAATGATTGCAGTAATTTTCCCTCAATTATGTCATCTGTCTGGTAATGTCTCGTCAAGGCAGAATAGAACAAGACATTGCACTAAATCTGGCTCCTTTATTGGTCCAAAGTTTGCTCGTTCAGCTAGTAAATTCTGATTTAAATTATGCAAATTATGATTTCATAAATTCTTAGTTTAGATGAGTAATGTTGGCAGATTTCAATTGTGCCCACTGTCAGCTCATTTGTTAAAACTCTCAGCAGTGTCCACAAGCAACTGTTACGTACATACAACATATTTTCAACATTTCCTCATTAGATTTGCATTTGTTTTGTCGTCTTTGATTGTTGTTTGATCCCTTTTGTATTTTATCTTTAATCAAGTCCCACCAGGGTTTACTTAGAAGAGGACCAGAGTTTGCTTGTTTGATCCACACAAAGGTTTGCACATTCATAAACCCCAAAACAAGCCAGAATGTTTGAGGAAAAGAACTTTACCTATAGGGCAAAAGCAATAGGCAGGTGCTTGGCAAAATTGAGACATGGATAATTAGTATGAATCAATTTGAATATGTGGTGTTCATCCATCACTTTAATGTACCTATACCCACTGCTAAAATGGGAATAAAAAATTGCTTTTCATAAATATCTTAATTGTAATGCTAATTTTTGTTGCTGTGATTAGATATGTCTGGTCACAACATGGAAGCAATCTCTTCAACTCGCAGTTACATAGTGTCACACCAGCATCACAGTTTATAAAGATCACTCAGTTCTCCCCATGTCTGCGTAAGTTCCCCCTACCACCAAAAACATGTACAATATAGGACTACAGGTTTAGCTGTTAAGCTAAATCTGGTACAAGCATATCTGCTTTGGCTTAATGTACATTGTATGCTATTCTCAAAATAAAAGAAATGCACTGTTTATTATCTACAGTATATGTGCACTGTACTTCTTGAATATGCATTGCCTGCTGTATATCTGTGCGCTATTTTACATCCATTGCACTAGTTAATAATGCTACTGTATATAGCTTAAATTAGTTGTCCTGCAACCGGAAGGTTGGTGGTTCGATTCCCGCTCTCCCCACAGTTCATACTGTCATTGTGTCCTTGGGTAGGACACTTAACTTACCTTGCCTCCAGTGGTGTCAGCTGTAACACTGGTGAATTTAAGCTTAATGTAAGTCGCTTTGTAAAAAAGCGTCTGTTAATATAAATAAATGTAAATGTTATAGGGCTTTAAATTATGTCACAAGGATTAAAGCACATTAGAACAAGACTGTTGGTTTGTACTTACTAATAAAACCATAGAAAAATATAACTCCACTTAAGAAACTCCTTACTTTTTGTGTATGGTTCTACAGAAATGTATAAAGTTGTACAAGACTAAGCTAATAACAAACCATTACAAAGGAGCCACACACCAACTATAGCAGCACTTCTTCTTGGCTGTTGGTGGAGAGAAGCCGGAGCCTCTCATCACACATGAATAATTAAAACCGAAAGAACGCCTTTGCTTTTTTTTGCAGGGTCAGCGCACAATCAGTAGGACAGGTCGTACGCAGGGCAGGAAATAAAAACAGGCCCTTGCCCGCTGCTGCACACGTGAAAGAGAGGTGTAGAGGTAGAAGGCAGGATTATTGGGGGGGTCAGTATCACGTCAGTCAGTATCTGGTGTGACCACCATTTTCCTCATGCAGTGCAACACATCCCCTTCGCATAGAGTTGATCAGGTTGTTTATTGTTGATTGTGGCCTTTGGAATGTTGGTCCACTCTTCTTCAATGGCTGTGCAAAGCAGCGGCGTAGCACCAAATTTTGGGCCCTGGGTACAAACCATCTTGCTGGGCCCCCGTACCAAATACCATAGTGCTATGGGTGGGGTATTGCTTTTTTATCATAAAAACACTTAAAATGTAATCAAAATAAGCCACACTCTGATTAATATATTTTTATTTTATTGTCAAAAGTAGTACTACTTACTGAGATGGCAAAAGGTCCATAGTAGGAAAAAAAAATACTATGGAAGTCAATGGGGCAAGCAACTGTTTAACTACCAACCTTCTTTAAAATATCTTAATTTGTGTTCAGCAGAAGAAAGAAAGTCATACAGGTTTGGAACAACTTGAGGGAGACTAAATGATGACAGAATTTTCATTTTTGGGTGAACTATCCCTTTAAAGTTTAAATGTGTACAATAACAATGTACCCATTTTGCTTTATTTCCTCTTAACACTTAATTACTAATTACTAAGTGTTAAAACAGGCAATTCTGCTTAAAGCTCACCTTGTCTCACTGTCACATCCACCTGTCACTGTCACTGCTTTCACCTGGCTATGATGAGGGGCCTGCTGCTGCAGGGTCTGAAACTGAAATATATGGCTTCAAATGGTTGCTAAAATATCCTTTATTGTCACAATACCTTCTTTAAAGTGTAGGCTAAGTACAAGTTAATTGCTGATTATTTGTCTGTTTAAAATAAATGCAGACTATAGAATCACAGGGTACACTAACCGCCAAACTAGACATTTAGTCTTTGAATTACATTTTAAAATAAGTCATTTTCATTAAAATCATTAAGATGTGCATTAAACTGAGAACAATCCTATACTTAATGTAAAGCGTGTGCGAACTCATTTGCATATAAGTGCAGTAAAAAAGGCCCTAACAATCTGTGTTTTCGCGGGTGTTAGATTTTGACAATGGAGGGAAATATACAGTGTTTTCATGTAAATTCTGACTCTGGGGAGAACTGCAGCAGAAGAGGAGACAGGTGTGTTGAGCTCCCAGCTCCGCCTCCGTCTGCTTCTCACTCCGTTATTTACCCAGAAATCTTGTTTGCTCGCTATGTAGGGTGCGATACTATAAAGTATTGGTATATTATTCAAATAGAGTACGAACATAAATGTATGCTATTCTACCATGGAGTAGATATTTATGTTAAAACATGTCAATGCTCGATGATGCATTTGGAGCTCACCTTTCTTTTCAAAAAACTGACTGAGCAACTGCTTTCCCTCATTTGCCTTTCTCTCTTTAATCTTCTTTTCTTTTCATTTTTGAGCCCCGGATTTTCCTTTTTTAAGAAAAGACATGACTCTTCCCCTGTCTTCCTAGTTCATATCACGGCTAACTCCAGCTCCTGTCTCATTAACTGATTCACTGCAGGTCCGAAGCAGAAGCACGTGACCTGCGGGTCGTACCATTGATTCGAGAGGGGTGGTTGCCTAACTGCAAATTTAGTTTTGCACAGGAACTTTTTTATTTGTGCGTAAATGTATGTATATGTATGTATAGAAAACTGACTTCAGTTTCTAGAAATTGTGTATGGATCAATGATTGTATATAGTGGATAGCGCAAGCTCAATGCTCCTCCATTTATGATATTGTCCTTACCATAGGCTAATAAAATGGCAGTTGCATCCAGGCTTTTCGTTACTGCATAGTAAAACAATAGTTTTCAGATAGCATAAACAGACGTATTCATCAAAAATCCCAAACCCCCAGTGAAAACCGGGATATATCTGTGAAGACAACACCTCTTGTCCAATCAAGTCGGTTACAATAAACTGCAGTCAGGTCGAGACCCCAATGAGGAAAACAAGCAGATGAGCCTCACTAAGACGGTTTCTGACAGTTTGTGCAGAAATTCTTTGGTTATGCAAACCGATTGTTGCAGCAGCTGTCCGGATGGATGGTCTCAGAGGATCTTGGAGGTGAAGATGCTGAACGTGAAGGTGCGGCGCTGGAGTGGTTACACGTGTTCTGTGGTTGTGAGGGCAGTTGGATGTACTGCCAAATTCTCTAAAATGCTTTTGGAGACGGCTTATGGTAGAGAAATGAACATTCAATTCACGGGCAACAGCTCTCGGCAAAGGAGAAGTCTTTTAACAAATAAAAAACTGAAAAATTGGGCGTGCATAATTATTCAGCCCCTTTACTTTCAGTGCAGCAAACTCTCTCCAGAAGTTCAGTGAGGATCTCTGAATGATCCAATGTTGACCTAAATGACTAATGATGATAAATGGAATCCACCTGTGTGTAATCAAGTCTCCGTATAAATGCACCTGCACTGTGATAGTCTCAGAGGTCCGTTTAAAGCGCAGAGAGCATCATGAAGAACAAGGAACACACCAGGCAGGTCCGAGATACTGTTGTGGAGAAGTTTAAAGCCGGATTTGGATACAAAAAGATTTCCCAAGCTTTAAACATCCAATGGTGCACTGTGTAAGTGATAATATTGAAATGGACGGAGTATCAGACCACTGCAAATCTACCAAGACCTGGCTGTCCTGCTAAACTTTCAGCTTATACAAGGAGAAGACTGATCAGAGATGCAGCCAAGAGGCCCATGATCACTCTGGATGAACTGCAGAGTTTTACTCTGTCTCTGTCCATGTCCATAGGACAGCAGGGACAGGGAAGATGGTTAGAATTGATGGGAAGATGAATGGAACCAAATACAGAACCATTCTGGAAGAAAACCTGATGGAGTCTGCAAAAGACCTGAGACTGGGACGGAGATTTGTCTTCCAACAAGACAATGATCTAAAACATAAAGCAAAATCTACAATGGAATGGTTCACAAATAAACATATCCAGGTGTTAGAATGGCCAAGTCAAAGTCCAGACCTGAATCCAATCGAGAATCTGTGAAAAGAACTGAAAACTGCTGTTCACAAATGCTCTCCATCCAACCTCACTGAGCTCGAGCTGTTTTGGAAGGAGGAATGGGCAAAAACTTCAGTCTCTCGATGTACAAAACTGATGGAGACTTACCCCAAGCGACTTACAGCTGTAAACGCAGGAAAAGGTGGCGCTACAAAGTATTAAGTTAAAGGGGCTGAATAATTTTGCACGCCCAATTTTTCATTTTTTTATTTGTTAAAAAAGTTTGAAATATCCAATAAATTTCGTTCCACTTCATGATTGTGTCCCACTTGTTGTTGATTCTTCACAAAAAATTACAGTTTCATATCTTTATGTTTGAAGCCTGAAATGTGACAAAAGGTCGCAAAGTTCAAGGGGGCCGGATACTTTCGCAAGGCACTGTATGTGTAATAAAAATGTTCCAAAAATTTAATTAGCTTAAAATCAGTGCCTTTTTATTGTCTTTAAACAGTATGGGCTGAAACCACAACTGCTTAAACACAAACATTTTAATGGGAAACTACTAAGGACAAATTTTCCATCATTAGTAGGGCTAAAGCCTAAAGACTGATTTAACGACTACATAATGAATACAGACCTCCTCACAGTTACTTGAAAATGGTATTTATATGTTAGCAAATATTTTTAAAGCTATTGGCCTGTGTTTATCTGTTCTTATGTAATTCCCAGTAGACCTATCCTTTATCTCTGTATAGTTAAACTTCTCAAGAATGCATTACCAATATTTATCTGTGTTACATTTTGCTTCCTTTCTCTTTGTTTTCATTTCATTTTGTGTCATATTTCCAGTGCTGGAATAAACACATTTTCTGTACAGTCCCATCCCTCTACAGCTTTCACAGTTTGACCTGTCATCATGCAAAAAAGAAACTTACAATTTACCAAAGAGCTCCAGGAACAATACAACTGTCAAATAAAAGTAATAAATATACTGCAGACTTTGTGAGCGTGAATGTTCTGTCACACACGGTAGAAAAGCTGTCCGCAAGTGAAATCATTTGAAATATGTTACTGCTAATCTTTGCAACCACTTTGGGCAACATATTTTTCCTTTATGTTAAAGTGCTGTTGTTGGATTTGCAATCAAATTAAAGAGGTTTGAAATGTGGTCCTCTTATCTTGATTGTGCTAGAACTACTCGTTCACTTATTGTTGTAATACTGCTAAAAACGTTTTTCTTTGCGTTCCCTTCTATCTTCTTTCTCACAGAGGGACTCGTGTGTGACCTCAGATTGCTACCAGTCCATGTGTCCATCCTGCCCGCTCCGATCACGCGTCGCAGCCAGTTCCACCAACCGCTGGCACCTGTCAGGATGAAAGACGGGGATTAGAGACAGAGAGGCAACACGAAAAGGTTGGGCATACAATACGAGCATCACGTGTCCCGTTGCTAGGGAGGATGTGTGTGTGTGTGTGTGTGTGTGTGTGTGTGTGTGTGTGTGTGTGTGTGTGTGTGTGTGTGTGTGTGTGCATGTGTGTGTATATTATATTGTATATATATATATATATATGTATATATATATATATATATATATATATATATATACAGTATATATGTACATAATATATGTGTGTGATGTAAGTCCAACAGTGCTGTCAGGCCCTGCTGCAGGCACAATTGGACCGTATCCAGAGATGTGTTTTGTGTTCTTCCAGGGCTTATGTATGCCTCATATGATCATGTGTGAAGTATGAGAGAGAGCTTGTTCCTCCTTCACGACGTTGTTTTGGAAAAAACGATCAGTCCTCATCAGGCTCAGCCATAGATTCATGTGTGCTCACTGCTTATGCCCAGCCCTTCCCGCTTCACTTCTAAAAATAGATCTTTTTTCTCAATGATCTCTCAAAGCAGACAGGCGCGGGTGAACTGCAGCCCATCCTCTGAAGGGCTGTGTTTCACCCCCTTCAACCCACCCTTCCCAGAAAGGGTCCATTCAGGGTGCAGATGTCAGCCGGCGTGTGCGAAGACAAGAGATGGGTTTGGTTTAAGTAGAAAGAACCACTGGGTATTTGGTTATGTAAATTAACAAAAACCATAATGTGGTGTTATTTAGTTTTGTTTTTTAACCCAGTCTCACCAAACAAAAAATAAATAAAAGAATAAGGGGCCATTTACACAACAACGCATTTTGTAGAATCCACAATGAGTCTGTTGGAGATTGACTTCTCGGTTACACAACGCAGTGTTTTCACACTTCAACACCACAAACCGTTGAATCCGGGCCGAGGAGGTGTTGTCTTCACTTTAAAGACGACATCTTCTGAAAATTATGACATCTTAGGCACAACATGCACAGCTGATGTCTTTACTGAAGGGGGTATAGCAAAAGTAGAAAATGAAAACCCACCCCCTACTGATCTGGCACATGTACTAGATAGTTTAGGGAGTTTTGAGTGGCTCTGTGTGAACGTTGATCGTATTGTAACTCTGTCGAATCAACGCAAATCGATGACGGCATGACTGTTGGGTTTCTGCATTGTCATGTAGGCATACCTATTTTAAAAATGTACAGTACTATGCATAACTACAACGTCACTTCTATATTTGTTCTTTTTGATGTTATAATAGCAGAAGCCATACTTCTCCTGACCCCTTCTTTTTCCCTATCTCCTGTGTATCTACTACTGTCACTATGGAATAAAGGCTAAACTATCAATAGAAAATGGAACCAGAAACATACTGTCCTGTAAAGATGTTTTCCACTTATTCAGATTTATTTTCTCTGTTTGGTCTCCGTCCCCACAAAACTGACCTTTTGTGACCTCACATAGGTGGCATGGTGGCAGAGTGGTTAGCACTCCTGCCTGCCTTTAAAAAAAAGTTTGAAAAAAATCATGCAACTGGGGACACAGGAGATAAAAATGCCTTAAATGCAGAGTCACAGCTCAGTTCTCACATTGCCTGGTTTAATGTAACAGTAAGAGCAATAACAATATGGAAGCCGTGACCAGAGAAATATTTTGTATTTTGGAAACTAAACAAAATCATCTCTTTACATGTTGAATTGATCTTTGATACATCTTAAACTACACATTAGTCAAAAAAGTACAGATGGCTGCAAGTGAGAGACAGAAGACAGCACCCTGACTTAGTTAAGGGAAAACAGGGCTCATTAACATGCAGGCCGCTCTCTCTCCACTGGTCCAGCCGAGTGTGCTTCTCAGTGGGCCGAGCCGTGAGATGAGCCTTCACGGCCATATGTTAGGTACGCTTCCTCTTTCTCCCGCCCCTCTCTGCCCTTGGATGAGATAATATTAGCCTTACAATTAACACACTGCAGCCGAGTGAGGAGACCTTGTAGCAGCTTTGAGAAGGTGTGAGGAAGAAACACACACAGGCAAAACCGGATTTAGAACAATTTAAATGTGGCATAGAAATATGCAGTTAGCTGTTCCACTGCAGAGGATTTAAATTGTCACATGGTATAGTAATGAGTCAATGTTTAATGCAATCAAATACCAAGACTGACATTGAAAATGACCCTCTCTTTTGTTATTCAAAAATTTTGTCACAATTCTTAGAGAAATTCAATGCATTTAACCCATCCATCTTAGATTGTCATGCGATTCAGCAGGAACCATCTCAAGGTAAGAGTCATAAATAACATGGGCCCTGCCTGAAAGATTTTCCATGATGTGCATGTTTTTCAAGGATGTTGGGAGAAAATGAAGACACATAAAAAAAGAATTGTGAACTTCTTGAGCATTGTGTCTTTAGGCAGTATGAAACATTAAAGTTTTGTATGTCTAACCTGACTTTGCCAGATAGAACTGATCCACAGAACCATCTGGAAGGGCTAACGTTGAAAGCGTTTTCCAAGGGTTGAATGGTTTGTAATGGTAAAATGTCTGCTACATCTTCAAACCTAAAACTCGCCCAGACCTGTCAGTGCTGCTACGTCATTGGACACACTGGCCAAGTTAGACCAAGGTTTTGCCGCAAATACTTTGAGTGGAGCAGTTCAAGATGGATTATTGTGAGTTTATTAACTCACAAATCTTGCCAGAATCCAGCCGCAATGCAAGGTCATTGTATGTCTGAAGTTCAATGGAATCTCAGAGATATTGTAGAAAAGATTGTTTGCTTTGGCATTATGTAATTTACAAAATGTATTGTTAAAATCAAGCACTCAGAAATGTTATTTAAATATAGTTTACAAAAACGTTACATATATACATTATGCAGTAGCTTATAACATAAATCTGTGATACTATCAATATCAGACCTGCCTACCTGTATGCATTTTACGTAGTTTGCGTAGTTGCGTAAAATATTTAGTTTCCTTTGGTACAAAAGCCATTAATAATATGGAAACAGGAGGCGTTCAATGACTTTACTCAGATCTTAATTATAGAGTGAGAGAAAACAGGTGCCATTTTTTTTTTTAAACATTCAATTTCAGGAAATAATACAGCATATTCCACATTTTATTAGGTGAGAATAAAATAAAGGGGGAAAAAATAGTTACATCACTATCGATTTGTATGTTTGTATAGGATATGTTGTTATGGTGGAGATTGGGAAAATAGTCGTTTGCAAAGCGAAGGGGGGGACACCGGTGTGGTACTCAAAAATATTTTCCCAGGTTGGCAGGTCTGCAATATGCACATAGGCTTATGCAAATAGAGCGGCAGAAATGAAAGTTTTATTATGCCTCTACATCACAGCTTTATGCACAAAGTCATTAATAAAATCTTTCAACTGCAATCTGACGAGTGGCCCGAACACAGTCTTAGTCTCCACAAACACAGCCAAAAACTCCCTGATATATGAGACAATATTGAGCATATGAGTAGAGGACACATGGTGAGTCCAGTTGGCATGTAAGCAGCTCATATGACTGTTCTGTTGGAGTTGAACAACTAGTGCAGACATCCAGTGCATTTCCAATTGGTCCAGTGATCAGGCTGTTGCAAAACGCCATTAGAACAGCAGTAACTATAGTTTTCTCTGTTTTACTTTCACACATAAATTCTCTTCAATTGGGACTTATGAGGTGTAGCAAAATTTAACACTGCATTATACAACAGTATCCCATACACACCTTCCAATTAGTCAGGCCTCACACGGCCATGTTATTTCATAAATTTGTCATCCCTCATAAATTAGGATCATTTTAAACTGAGTGTGTGGCTAATCGCTGCCCGATGTGTGTCAGCAGCCAGGCTCCAACCAAGTGCCATCTATCACCGCACTCAGCCAGGCTTCAATAATAATTGGGTTAGAATAAATGGACCATGATTTTGGAGCAAAGGGGGAAAAAAGAGGAGTGATCGCCAGCCAAAACCTCCCAAAAAACATGGCCAATTCAATAACCAGGCTCCACCCTGACAGGCTCAAGGCAGCGAGGCAGAGGTGATCACGCCAAGCTGATTGATGCTGTGCCCTGTGCGCCACTGTAGCTGACTTTGAATAGAGAGATGTTCCTGGGGCAGTGACACGGCAGAAATTACCTGCAGTGTATCAGTTCCAGAACAGTCTGCAAGAATTTTTAGTATTTTTCAGTTAGCAGGACTTACAAATAAAATCATTCTGGACCAAAATTACACATTAATGCATTTGAAAATACAGGCTCAGCCAACCTGTGAGTTATGTGATTCTTCTCAATAGACAAAAAAAAAAAGTTTGTGGCAGGGAAAGGGACTAAAATCCAAGACTTTTAGAGCCTCACTGCAAAATTTTCAGTCAGTAAATAAATAGAATCCCTGATGTTTAGTAAAATATGGAAACAACAATTTCTTCATCTATAAACCCAAACAACCACCTAATTTGAGCTTTTTTTTTCATAGAATCAACATTACAACCCCAAAAAAGGGATTTGGTGACTTTAACTAGGAATGTGGCATTCATGCTACTTCAGAAAGCAGGTTGAATATCCTCAGAGATCTGTACAGTCAACTATACATCAACTTGCATTAGAGTTTTGACGTTAACAAAAAGTTCATACAAAGTCAATGCTCTAAATTGAATAAACAAAATGTCACTTTGAATCGGGATATGAGCCATCTGATTACAGAGCTCCTTCAAAGAGCTGAAGATGAGGAGATTAAATAAAGTCCGGCTTAAAACCTGAAAAAGGACCACGTTAGAGTACAATACGTTTTTGATTGCCTCTCTGTGGAACTAAAAGACCATACTCTTTGAGTAAAGCCAAGTCTACACTCCACAATTTCAGCCGTCTCAATTGGCCATCTCAATCTACCGTGCAATTGTGGCAAATATCGGCATTTGTAGTTTAAAAACTGTGCTCGTACTTACAGTAGCTAAGGTACAATTAGCGCATCCACACAGGGACAACAGCGCTAACAACACAGATAGAGGAGAAGTTTTATCTGAGACCCAAATACTTTTGTAGAGTATTCTTTTCAATGCAAAATAAAAGCCGGTAATGCAAGGTCCCACTTATGATTCACTGGCACCATGACATATTGGGGTAGATGCAGACCAATGACACAGGTAATAGTTAAATACACAAGTTAGATCCAGTCATGTCAAAAATATTGTCCAGTTTTCTTTCACCCATAGTTAGTGGTTGAGTGAAGCCATTAATTGTCAAACAACTGTGTTTACTCTTTTAAAATCATAATGACAACAGAATACCTAAATGACCCTGATCAAAAGTTTACATAGACCAGTTCTTTATACTGTGTATTGCCATCTTTAACATCAATGACAGCTTAAAGTCTTTTGTGGTCATTGTGGATGAGGCTTTATATTTTCTCAGATGGTAAAGATGCCCATTCTTTTTGGCAAAAAGTCTCCAGTTCCTGTAAATTGTTGGGGTGTCTTGCATGAACTGCACATTTGAGATCTCCCCAGAGTGTCTCAATGATACTGAGGTCAGGAGACTGAGATGGACAGTCCAGAACCTTCACTTTATGCTGCTGTAGCCAATGTCAGGTCGACTTGGCCTTGTGCTTTGGATCATTGTCATGTTGGAACTTCCAAGTACGTCCCATGCGCAGCTCCCAGGCTGATGAGTGCAAATTTCCTCCAGTATTTTCTGATAACATGCTGCGTTCATCTTTTATTGGTGTACTTTTTATCATAGGCCTTGTTGACTCCTCTCCAAATATAATGTTTATGGTGGTGGTCAAAAAGTTCAATTTTGGTCTCATCACTCCAAATGACTTTGTTCCAGAAGTTTTACCTTTTCCCACAAATCCTTTGACAATTCCTTTGCTTTTCCCATGACTCAGAATTTAGAAACATCAGTGCAGCACTGGATGAAAGATGCAAGGGTTTGTCAGGAGCTCAGAAACTCACTGACCTTTTATACACACTCACTGATTACAAGCAAACAGATCACAGGTGAGGATGGTTACCTTTAGTAGCCATTCAAACCTGTTTGTGTCCCTTGTGTGCATGTTATCAGGTCAAAATCAGCAAACTGTAAACTTTTGATCAGGGACATTTGGGTCGTCATGATTTAAAAAGAGTAAACACAGTTGTTTTAAATGGCTTCACCCAACCACTATGAAAAAGAAAGAAAAGGTTTTGTGTTATCATTCATAGTCTCTGAAAAAAGGCCAAAAATATCATAAATTCTGCAAGGGTATGTAAACTTCTGAGCACTGTATAAAGCTCAACCACCTAATTCAAAGTGAATTTAGTCCAGTTAATTCAGTCTTCTTTTGGTCTCTTAGACAAAACAAGCTTTGAAACACATTGCTTTTGTTCTAGGTATTGGTAAAACAAAATTACAAGATAGAATAATTACTAGAGGCAAGGAGGAAAAACATATGCATAAAGAATTTTAAAAAAGAATCCCACTGAGCACGGCTTCTATTGAGCTCAAAACAAGCAAACAATCAGAACCGTTTATTTACGTAATATGGGGTAGGATTTAAGCTTTACTTTATTTTTCTGAATGGTTGTATGTCTACTGTATTTGTTCAGCCTCCTGGAAACCAAACTAATTGAAATTGTATAGAATAGAAAAAGAATTCAGATGGCTGGCCAGGCTAGTCTTTAGGGTGTGGGAGGAAAACCTATGGTAGCACAGAGAGGACATGCAGAATTTCCATCATAAAACAAAAAAATCCCAAACATAAGACAAATGCAGTGATTAATGCCAGTGAAATGCTGCTCTTACTGTATGACATTGGTGAGCTTTATTTTGGAGTCAAATATGTAAACGAGTGTGTAAATATGCCCCATATGTTGAAGCAGCAAAGGAAACGTCACATTGGAATTACATCCCCTTAAATGACATACATAGCTTCATCATAAAACCGAACAGATGGATGATAAAATAAAAGGATAAAGCCTTTTAAATGGTCTCTGCTTGAGTGCACATACAGATGCCTCCATGCAGCACATCCGTAGACACAGGACTATTAACATGGAAGAGAACAGCCACAGCGCTTAACAAATCACATCCAGCCCTGGCTCTACGATAAATGTTTACAGTGGAGCTGTTAAATCTCAGTTGGTGCAGAGGGCAGAGGAAATGGGAGAAGGATGGATGAGCAGAGGCAGACTATCAAAGAGAAGTGGGACAACACTACTTGGAAAAGAAAAAAGGAAAAAAGAAACTGCCCAAGATGCCCTTCAGCTTCTCATGTCACACTTCACATGCCACAATTACACAAAGCCCACACTCATGACAGTTACACACCCAATCTGGGACAATGTGAAAGACAAGGGAACATCTTTTCTCTGAGTGATGTCAAGACTGACACGGGACAAGCTCATCCACAAAACCACTGAGTGAGTTGAGCCCCTTCACAGTGTGTGATGCTGTCGACAAAAGATAATGGTAAAATCACCTTTTGTGGTTTTAAATCAATTTAGTCAATGGCTGCACAATGCACAGTAAGAGTTGGATCAAAGATGAGATATTTCACAGCTGAATGACCAAAGATAGGCAATGACAAACATCTGTCAGTGTCAGTATTTTTTGGACAACACATACAATAAGAACAGTAGTTAGCTTGATAGTGATGAATACAAAGATTTGCACACCCTGCTATTGTGAGCTGTTTCTGATACAATTTATCCTAATGGTAATTTTATCCACAGTATTTTATAAGAATTTAGTAAGTGTGACACTTTTACATCTTAATTTTAAAAAGTTTTCTTCATCCAATTGTTTTGTTCCAGAAATGATGCCAGTATATTATGATAATGCTAAGACTCATGTTACAGGTAATGGGTTGTTTTGCTCAAAAAAAAAAAAAAAAGCTATAGGTATTAAATAAGGGGTGCACGTGGCAGAGTGGTTAGCACTCCTGCCTCACAGCAAGAAGGTTGTGAGTTCAAAACCCGGCCGACTCAAACATTCTCGGCCGACTCCTGTCTTTCTGTGAGGAGTCTGCATGTCCTCCACGTGTTACTGTGGGTTCTCTCCGGGTACTCCGGCTTTCTCCCACCGTTCAAAGACATGCATGTTTAGGTCAATTGGAAAATCTAAAGTGTCTCTAGTGAATGAATGTGAGAGTGAATGATTGTCTGTCACTGTCTGTCTCTAAGTGTCAGCCCTGCGACTAACTGGCCACTGTCCAGGGTGTACCCCGCCTCAGGCCCAAAGCTGCTGGGATAGGCTCCAGTCACCCGTGACCTCTAACGGGACTAAGTGGTAGAAAATGAATGAATGAAGGTATTTAAATAAAGATTCTGCTCTTTTTGTTTTTAGAAATCTTAAGTTGTATTTGTCCACACATCAACTCAAATGCCTGGCCAGCCATTTTTTTGTCCTATTCTACGCAAATAATTAGTTAGGTATCTGTGGTTCTGAGTAAGATTTCCAGGGGTCAGAAGAAATGGGCGCATTAAACTGCCTCTGAAGATTATCAAATAGATAAGAAAAAATGTTCCCTCCCTGGCTCAGTGTATGAATGTGTGTGAGTGTAGAGGTGTGTTTGGTGGTGGTTGGAGAAGGCGTGAGCACCTTGTGTATGGCAGCCCCCCTCTCTGTCTGCCCCAGGTGTGAATGGGGTGAGTGGAAGCATGATGTAAAGCACTTTGAGAAGGGTACAGAAAAGCGCTATATACAGTAAATGCACACCATTTACCATTTATAACCAAGCTTAGACCAAACCAAAAAAGGAAACAGGCGGCGTGCCACAGGTGCTGGAGGCGACAGGCAGCACGCAGACTGGAAGACAGGGGGAGGTCACACCGATGCTCCTGAATAAATAGTCACCTGACTCGCGCCACCTGGGGCCCGCAGGTGTGCCAGGACAGGCAATCCTCTACAGGGTCCTCGACCTTGAAACTGACACAATTTCAAAAACCATACAACAAATCAGAGAAATGAAGTATGACATAAAGCACATTTCACATAAATGATTACAATTAGTCCTAGAGGATTTCTGCTGAGGGAAAAGTCTTGTCAATCCAATCCAATATCCAATCAAGCCCTTTTCACGTCCTCAAGTTAATGGGTCTGACTGGTCAGGCTAACAACTGAGGAGTTTTTAGTGCAAAACATGCCTCAGTATGTGAAAAAAAAAGGAAGAACACTGATGTGGACCAAACACAAATTTAAGTCAGGCACATAGAAGGAAGCTGTTACTGCAGATTTGCTTCGGGAGGCAGATTAACACTCCTCTTCTTTCTGTCTTTCATGGCACGAAGCAGAGAAGGGGCTCGGTTACAGCGCCACAATGTGTTGCATCGCCTAAAGTGGGGGTTTTGAAGTCACAGATAATCTGCTTTTGAAACAATGAGATAGTGTTGCTTTTCATTGGGCACAGTTAAGCCACGCTCTAAATGAGAGGAGCCAGATAGTGCGGATCATACGTCTTTGTGTTCAATCCCCCCAAATTTTACAGCTCTTTAAAATCTCTACAGCTGCGAACGCTCGGCCCATTGTGCTGACTTCTTTTGGAGAAGATGGAATTTAGTATTTTGGATGAAAATAATCCGCTGATCTCAAACATCTATAGAAAACAAATCCAAGTGCTTTTAACAGCTGGGCATCATAGTTTAGCATAATCTTCTATTTTTTTAATACAAAAGATAATAAATGTAAAAAGGAAAATGCTTATTCAGTGTTTTTTTCTTTTTTTTTTTCTTTTACTGATTCATGGATAAGCATAATCAGACACAGTATTTCTACTTTTCAAGATTTTAATCAATCTTCTTTGCATATATTATAAGATGCTATAATACCTTTTTGTGGGTCAAGAAAGGTCAAGATTCTTTTGCCATGATGAATAATGGTTCCCTAGAATTAAAAGCTTGGGAAACAATAGTCTATAGTTTGCCAATAAAGAGTGCAGAAGAAAAGTCTATAGTGTATGCAAAATGTTGGAGCAATTTAGCCCAAGGCCGGAGACAGAGGTAGTTAATCTAAGTGTGTGTGTCTGCCTGTGTATAACCTCATACAATTCTACTCATCTGCTCCTCGAGAGGGCATAGCACAGATACAGTATCACTGTAATGTACTGCTCCCAGTTTGGTTTGGTAAGTCATCAAACAGGAAACATGGCAACGTAAGAATATTTAGTGACTATCTCTCTATTAACCTTTCTTTGAAACTTCCATTTGCATGAATGCCCTTTGCACCACAGCCATGATCCGAGCAACAACTGCATACGTTTGGGAACACGTCTGAGGAAAAGTTGAAATGTATTCAAATATACACAGTATATTAAAAAAAAAATCTTACTAGATTTTTTCATTTGGTCACAGGATAGATTGATGTAAAGTTTGCAAAATGTAAACGTCTGAATCATGGATTAACAATTCAAGGAATTCTTTATAATATAGATGTCTTAAAAGAAACTTCTTTAAAACACTATTTTAAATCTTGAAATTGGGAGAGGTTTAAAACTAAACTGTAATGAATGTTTTAATCAATGTTTTAATGAGTATTTTTTGTAACATCTGGCAACAAAACACAAAAGATAAAATATCTCCAACCAAATGTGGCTACATCCAAATTTCTGTGAGTCAGCCCTCAGCTTTGCTTGACTTTACTTTACTCTAAGCTCTAAACAAGTAATAGACACTAACTAGAGCTTTACATGAACCAAAAATCTCCAGCTCAACCAAAATAATATAATTAGCTGTAGATTTGTCAGTGTCCAGTATCACACAAATATTTCTTTCTGCTGATAACAACTAATATTTAAGCATTGGTTTGTACTGAATGAATAATCTATTTATTTTCTGGTTTCCTTTAAAGTGCTGTTTAATGTGCTGTCATCTTGAGTCTGAACTGTAAACAGAGTCTGAGAAACCACCCCATGCAGCGACCTGCTCCATTTATATTTAATTTCATCCGAATGTGCTTACCAATGAAAGGGAATAATTTATTATGTCAATTTAGTCCAATTCATATCTAGGATACTGGTAATGGACAGCTCTTTATGACTCTGATATTGCCATCACAGTCATGTCATGTATAAAGCTCATTTTTGCAGTTATTTAGATTTATGTAGAATGTAAAATTGTCTCCTTTTGTTCTCTGCCGTCTTCCCCTGTCTGTATTTCTATGGTAATCTTTGAGAAAGATGCGTGAAGCTGAATAAGGATGCAGTATTACACAGAAAGTAGCGGTGCCGTGTAGAATACCAACTACTGTATTAGGACGGGAGGGCACTAAAGGACGATGCAGGACACATTCTGTTCAATTTGAATGATTTGTGAGAATGTTGTCTTGAATTCTTGAAGCCTAACCAAAAAGGCTGCAGTAATCAATATATCAAAATTGAAGGTACACAATTGTAAGCCAGCCTTGTGTTCCATCTGTTTTGGTCCTTATCACATCTCATAACTCAAATCCAAGTTTGTTCTGACGTTTAAATTGGTTGTGTCAGAGAGCTCTTCTACAAAATATTCCTCCCATGTAAGCATGCAAGTCTTGTGTGCCATACACTCACTCTGCTTACAGCACCAGCCGCACAGCAGAAAGGTTACCAGCAGAAGAATATAATAAGAGGCCATTTAGACAACCATACAGTACCTTTCACTGAGGCTGGGGTTTTGGGTCAGATTTGTTCACAAACAATTATCTAGAAGTCCTGTGTAATGCTGTTTGTTTCAACACATTGTGTAATTTAATTTTGGGGATCTTATATTCATATACATGATACAGGACATAGAACTATAGAGAGGCAGACCATCTCGGTTGTAAACATTAACCATGTACTAATAGATAAAGGCTGTTTGTGTGAACGGCTCGTTCAAAGAGCGGCAGACTGTCAGCCACGCTTTAATCTTCAGCAGGTGCACACACAACACAGACCTGAGGATGGAAAACCAAGGTTAAGTAGAGCAAATGCTTTACACATGAAACCATGGCAACGTCCTGCAAGTAGTGCGTACCGTGATTGCCTTTGACATAATGCTAACAAATGGGCATCATTCGACAATTCAATTATGAGCTGTTGAATTTAGCTGAAGTAGCACGACAGACCTACTTATAATGTCATTGTCATTGATTAGTCGGTTGCCATTGTCATTCATGGTTGGGGTCAAGAGTTATATTAACATTGCACTTGACCACTTTTGAAGTTTAAACATCCAATCTACTTTATCGTTCTATCCTTTGAAATCAAAGATTTAAGAAATGGTCCCTGGAGGCAATAAAAGCAGTTATATTTCCCTTTCATTTATATGAGACCCTTGGAGGAAACAAACAAACTTGTTTCATGTGTACAGTGAGGATCGAAAGTTTGGGCACCCCAGATAAAAAATGTTATTAATGTGCATAAAGACGCCAAAAAAAGATGGGAAAATCTCCAAAAGGCATCAAATGACAGATTAGACATCCTTATAATAAGTCAAAAAAAGTTAGATTTTATTTCCATCATTTACACTTTCAAAATAACAGAAAACAAAAAAATGGTGTCTACAAAAGTTTGGGCACCCTGCAGAGTTAATACCTTGTACTGTCCCCTTTGGCAAGCTAGGACCTGACAGTGTCATGGATTGTTCTCAATCATCGTCTGGATAGACCAGGTGATGTCAATCTCAAAGGTTTTAAATGCCCAGACTCATCTGACCTTGCCCCAACAATCAGCACCATGGGTTCTTCTAAGCAGTTGTCTAGAAAACTAAAACTGAAAATAGTTGACGCTCACAAAGCAGGAGAAGGCTATAAAAAGATAGCAAAGCGTTTTCAGATGCCAATATCCTCTGTTCAGAATGTAATTAAGAAATGGCAGTCATCAGGAACAGTGGAAGTTAAAGCAAGATCTGGAAGACCAAGAAAAATATCAGACAGAACGGCTCGCAGGATTGTGAGAAAAGTAAGTCAAAACCCACGTTTGACTGCACGATCCCTCCAGAAAGATCTGGCAGACACTGGAGTTGTGGTACACTATTCCACTATAAAGAGTACTACTAGTAATACTTGTACAAATATGGACTTCATGGAAGAATCATCAGAAGAAAACCTCTTCTACGTCCTCAACACAAAAATCAGCGTTTGAAGTTTGCAAATGAACATATAGACAAGCCTGATGCATTCTGGAAACAAGTTCTGTGGACTGATGAGGTTAAAATAGAACCTTTTGGCCGGAATGAGCAAAGCTATGTTTGGAGAAGAAAGGGCACAGAATTTAATGAAAAGAACCTCTGTCCAACTGTTAAGTAAGGGGGGGGGGATCGATCATGTTTTGGGGTTGTATTGCAGCCAGTGGCACAGGGAACATTTTACGAGTAGAAGGAAAAATGGATTCAATAATATTTCAGCAAATTTTGGATGCTAACTTGATGCCATCTGTGAAAAAGCTGAATGTTAAAGAGAGGATGGCTTCTAAAAATGGATAATGATCCTAAACACACCTCAAATTCCACGGTGGATTACATCAAGAGGCATAAACTAAAGGTTTGGCCATGGCCTTCACAATCTCCTGACCTCAACATAATTGAAAATCTATGGATAGACCTTAAAAGAGCAGTGCGTGACAGACAGCCCAGAAATCTCAAAGAACTGGAAGACTTTTGTAAGGAAGAATGGGCAAAGAGACCTCAAACAAGAATTTAAAGACTCTCATGGCTAGTTACAAAAAGCGTTTACAAGCTGTGATACTTGCCAAAGGGGGCAGTACAAGGTATTAACTCTGCAGGGTGCCCAAACTTTTGCAGACACCATTTTTTTGTTTTCTGTTATTTTGAAAGTGTAAATGATGGAAATAAAATATAACTTTTTTTGACTTATTATAAGGATGTCTAATCTGTCATTTGATGCCTTTTGGAGATTTTTCCATCTTTTCTTGGCGTCTTTATGCACATTAATAAAAACTTTTACCTGGGGTGCCCAAACGTTCGATCCCCACTGTATTCTTTATCTTTTACAGATGCATAATTTTTTCTGAACTACATCTCATTTGCACTATTCTGTAAATACATGTTGATGCACCTTACCATACCTGCTTTTATTGTGTATATGTTTACAAATTCTTAGTTGATTTAGTTTTATTTTTTACAGCTTAAAGTATTTATCTAAGTCTCTTAAATAAAAATAAATTATATTTTGTTACTCTGTTTTGTGTTTTGTACCAATATGCCCAAATATTTCTCGTCCTATGTAAACCTTTTCGCTTAAGCTGACAATAAACATGATTCTGACTCTTCCATAACAAAGGTTTTAGCTGCTTTAGTGATGTGCATGCTAAACACGCCAGACAAATATGTTCAACAGTCTTTGATAAAGTAGCATGGGTCCATGTTTAACTAAGCTTGTAGCTTTTAACTGGTACAGCTTAAATGCTTCTATAAACAGAGCAGCTAACTATCGAGCCCCTCGCTAATGTTCTCTGGCCACTCACTGACAGCACACAGACACTTTACATTTGCCATATCCATCTTGTTTAAGCAGAATATGTTTACAAACATAAAAACATCGACTGGAAGAAGTCAGAGTGTCAGAGGTGGTGTTGTGTAAACATGCTTGCTCTCTGCATAAACCGTTCCAGTGTTATAAACCATCAAAAACATTAATATGTATGTTTTCATGTCTGTAGCTTGTGGCGTGTGAATATCCTCGGGTGTCTCTCAGTGATTGGAATGGCACACTGGCCACAGCTGAGCACTGCCACTGATAAGCATACATGGAATCAAAGAGACGTGAGCCTGGACACTCATGATGTAGTAAGGATTTCATAAAACCCTATCTTCCACATAGAATCTTTTGTGGAATTATACATGCATATTTAGCATCATATGTCTAATTTATTGATTGTAGGCAACATTTCAAGAGTTTAAGTTTTAAACCAAAACATTTTTTTTTCTCAAAGAAACTTAATCCTGCAGAACCAAAAAACATCCAGCACTGGCTTCTTGATCGGCACATAAACACAAACACTGATGCTTTAGGTTTGTACATTACAAACCAAAAGCAAATCCCAAAAAAGTTCCCACACACTGTCTCACTCTTCATTCATATATTTATTTAAACAACGTTTTGTACCAACTGACCTTCATCAGGTGTTTTGTATTTGTTTGCTTTTATTTAACCAGATAATTACATTGAGATCACAGACCTCTTTTTCAAGAGAGACCTGACCAAGATCAGACAACATACACATCACATAAAATCACAAAGAACACATAACACAAAGACAATCTGACAATCTGGATTCAATTGACGTCACCAAAAACTATGAGTGGTTGATTGGTTAAGGCATGAGTGCATCTGAGTCCACCATTTTATACGTGCAGGTGCTGCCTTCAAAAACACAAGCTTGGATATATAAATATCACATGAAGATGCCTTGTTGTGTGTATTTTATGGTATTTTGTGAAATGATGACACAAAAATGATGTCATTAAACACGGATTGGATAGTGTTCTTAGAGGCAGCACCTACACTTATAAAAGGGAGGAAAACAAGGGCTGCTTTCAAACATGATGAAGGTCAATTGGACAGACATGCTGTTCAAATAAATATACAGTTTAATATAGACAGTGTCGGGGAGCTTTTTTAGATTTTTCTGTGATACCCCTTCTCCAATCTACCTGTTGACTTTTCAGGTGTGCAGAGATTCAAACTCCTAATAGTTTGTAATGTAAGAAAACTAGGTATAAATTTGTCCAGCACTGTGGGGATAATGGGGGACACAATAATGGGTCTGCCTTTGTTTGGTGTTGACATATGTTTTGCGTATGACCCGATGTCACAAAAATATGCAGACACAAGATCCCTTCTTGTCACCCAAACTGTGACCATGCTGACTCTTAAGTAACATGGAGAAATGTCTATCCATCCTACCTGTGATTGCCTTTGTACGTATAATGTAAAATAACACTATGTCTTCAAAAACACACATTTTAAAGGGACACTTTGTTGATGACTGGCTGAGCCACCACGCTAACTGCCTGCTCTCTCTCTTTCAGAGCCTTGTAATTCCAGACCACTGCACTAAAGCCCTGCTCCAGTGGGAACCTTGTATCTTTGAGACATGCAAAAATGATTTCTGTGATTTTGTAAACACAAATATTACCACAATCCAGCCACAGTGCAAGGTCATTTCTTTAGTACATTTTCAAGAATAGTATAATTTAAAAAAAAGATGAACAGAAAGTCTTTGACACTGGTTTGGTTTACTGCACTGTATTGGTTGGTTTACCCTGGTTGTAATGCAGACAGTGAAGCCAAACAAGCGGGATACCTTACATGACAGCTGTCATTCTGCATCTGTGAGTACACATCCCTGTAGCGTCTGTGTTACCGCGGTGGAAAAGTACAGCCAGGAAGATGTGCGGCTTCTACTGCTGAGTCAGTTAATGCAGAGCAAGAAAGCAGGCCAGCGCCGGTCCTGTCCCTGCTGTAAACTGGCAGCCCGGTCACTGTTGGCTCCTCCATCATGCCATTGGGACATGTGCTAGTCACTCTCTGGGCGATGTGTTGGCCCCTAAATGATACAGTGTGCAGCGGGCTGCTAAAAGCATTTCAGATGAGCTAAGGAGCTGTACATAGCTTAAGTCCTAGCACTTCTTATTGCAGTCTTAGTGTTTTAGAGAGCATAAGGGCTTGTCTGTGCACAGTCTTTCAATTACATGTTTTTTATGCTTCTGTAATCATAATATTTCAAAATAATATTTACCACGTAGATAGCAATTTTACTGGGCAGTCCCAAATAAAAAAAAAAAAAAAAAAAAATTTAAAAAGTAAAGTGACTTTTTAAGACAAACGTATAATAATAATTGCAGTTTACAAAAGTACTTCTCAGAATATAAGCATAAGTGATGGCCATTCATCAATAGACATGCTGCTTGTGTTCCAATCATATTTTTGAGTAAAGAAACAGGGCCAAAAATGTTATTGAGATATTTCACCTAATGTGTTCATGATTAGTAAAATGAAGTTGATGGCTTTAGGCAGGTTACCAAACTGTAAGCTTAACTGGTACAGACTTTCTTCAGTGGAAAAGTAAAAACTGACCACAATATGGCTTCCAGGGAAATGTGCAATATTCAATGTTTGTTTAGTATTCTTTGGGGAAGGTGTTCTGCAATAGAGCCTGTAAATGAAAACTGTGACGGTGCAATATTTATCTGGTAGGTCTAATAGAATTTCTCTAGTTACCATTTCTGGTCAGTGTTGATGTTGGATCTTTGGTGCAAACACGTGCCAGACTAAAATTAAATTTTGCTGTGATAGTTTTAGAAGGCTGTCCCCAGACACTAGAGATCTGGGGGGGATCTAACATATCTGACAAATGACATGTGGGGCCATGGGACCACAGGGTCAATGGTACCTCCAGGGAGTCTCTAAGGTAGGTTCTTTCAGGAGAATAGTGAAGCCTAATATTAATAGCAATCCCTCCAGGAAAATCATCATAAGAAGCTGTGACCATGAACGTAGGTCTTGTGCATTAGGACTGTCTTCTTTACCAGAGTCTTCCTCTTTAGCACTTGTGCCCATTCTGGTTCTTTGTCGCCATGGGTTGTGCTTTGTTGGTGGCTGAAGTGTGTTTGCAAACATGAAGCACCTGGGTGCTTCATGTTTGGAGTTTGGAACCAGGCCAGAGTAGTGATGAGTCGTTCATGAACGATTCGTTCTTTTTGAACGAGTCTTTAATATGACTCGGGAACGACTAGTCATCTTAGAGAGCGAGTCGTTCATTTTTGTGTAGACCCGCGCATGCGCATTGCACCACATCTCATACAGGAAACAGAAAGGACTCATTCATCTCCCGAGTCGTTCGTTTCGTTCGTTCGTTCGTTCGTTCGTTCGTTCGTTCGTTCGTTCGTTCGTTCACCAAGTCCCTTCCCCATAGAGAAAGAGTATGCAGTTACCGGAAACAGAAAGGAACTGTTCATCTCCCGAGTCGTTCGTTCGTTCGTTCACCAAGTCCCTTCCCCATAGAGAAAGAGTATGCAGTTACCGGAAACGGAAAGGAACTGTTCATCTCCCGAGTCGTTCGTACGAAGGAACGACTCGGGAGATGAATGACTCCTTTCTGTTTCCGGACGGACGGATGTATTAGCTACAGCTACATGAGGCTGTCACGGCCCAGACCAGACATGTTGACGGAATTAATGCTAAGCTAAATATGAAGTGACAAAGGAAAAAAACTATTTGGATTAAGAGGTGAGTTGAACTCTCTGCCTGAAGTAAGCTGCAATGAATTTTTAATTTATTTTTCAAAGTTTGGCCATGAATGTATTAGCTTATAGTTATTATAGTTTTTATTCCAAAAGTACTAAATGTATTAAAAATTGTAATATGCAACATTTTAATTAGATTCTGCTGAAATGAACGAAATGAACGAAATGACTTGAAAAAAGATTTGTTCATTTTGCTGAACGAGACTTGAAGAACTGAGTCAGTAAAATGAACTGAACTTCCCATCACTAGGCCAGAGCCAGAAGTGACACAGAGCTTGGTTGGTGTTACAGGGGTAGGCCAAGAACCCACTTTGTGTAGATTAAGAATTGTAATTTGGAAAGAGTGACAACTAAGTTTCAGAGGGATATTACAGATTTTCTGTAGCAGACTTGTTTGGGGTAGGCTACTTGTGAATAGATTGTAACATAGTGCCATACAACTCATGTATGTCAAAAACAGACCTAAACAACTCAAAATTCACCCATTGGGCAATTTTATATTGTATTATCTATGCATAATTATGGAACTATATGTTGTTCCCCAGTATTCTTCTCACGCCAAAAGACTGAAGTACCAGAGGACTATAGCAATGGTATTTATGTGGAAAATTACATTAGAGCCTCTATTAAACCAATAGAAATACTAGGATTGTTTAATTTGAAGCGGCAGGTTTGATCCATGTAATAGCCTGAGGTCCATCCTCTGATCTGAATTCTAATGTTCTACATGCTCCATATTTATGATATGCCATATCTGCATTTCTTACAAAGCACCACGAGTAGAAGAGAGTGGAGGTGTGAACTCTCAAGTGAACAACCCGGGGATACAGGACTCCCGGTTGAGGTCATGAATCATCGCCAAGCCAGTCCAAGGGTCACTTTTCTATATCCTTTGTAGTCATCATTCAGACTTTATCTCTAGAAGTGAACATCAGGACATTCTGTGTCACCAGTCTCTGTCAGCATCAACAAACAACTCAGTTCTGATTTCAAACTTCCCCTCTGTTATTCTCTGTCAAGGCCAAAGTGGGACATGTACACTGGGATCAGGACAGCACAGACGAGACACTGGTTGGCTGATTTAAGGGGTGCGTCCAGAGGGGACACTCCCAGCCTTTTGACAGGGAAATGACTGACAGTGAGTGTTTGCTTGGCTGGCAGACATGGCCACCCAGAGCCAGAGGTGGGTGAGTGGAGGGGCCAGAGTGGGAGAAGATGTGCCAGAACGGGGACAACAAACAAGGTCAGGCTAACTGTGTCATAATCCCAAGTGTGAGGGGCCACAGGGCTTCATGAGGTGATGGAAGCCTGGAGGGAATTGGCCCAAATTATGAGTGCACTAATAAGCGATATTATGATTGACACTTTTTTATATCTTGCCCATCAATGCTGTGCCTGATTCTAGTCCTCAAGCTTCCCATTAAAGTTCAGCAACAGTTGGCAATGATCTCAAATGACCTCCAATCGTAAAAGTTAGCGTTTTTCAGGATTGTGCTAATGTCATTGTTGATGCTTTCATTAGCTCCGGACTTTTTACAGTGTACACTTTACATTGGATTTAACCGACTTGTGTAACACTGTAACCATCATCGAAATGACAGCAACATCAAACCATGTCTTTTCAGTTTTATCTTTAGGCTTCAGTTGTATGGGACTTTAAATGTCTATCTCTTCAAGACAGACACAGGCATAGAATAATATTTCAAAATGCTTTTAAACTACTGAAAACATAGATTGACTTGCACGTTTCATTTTGTTCAACGCAACTTTAGCGTGAACAGTCTTGTCTATTACTTTTACAGCTAAAATAAAGGACATGGTATTAAGTAATGCGCTCCATCATTTCAATATCCCAACTTTAATATTTGAGCATATTTACACAACAATTTGACAGTGAACAATGATACTGTTCAATTAATTGTGCTATTAGTTTAATTCACCCAAATCGTACTATACAGCATAAAGTAATAATATCACTGTACATTGTGTACTCTGCTACAGTAAACCCACAGTGTGGCTCTCTCAGAGGACGTACTTGGAGCAGCCAGGCGTCTTGATGGAGAACCTCATTTGCACCTCGCCTGTGATGAATTATGCAGCGGGATCATCCCAACCGTTTTTGGGATTTGCGTTCGTGCTCTCTGCTCTGATCGTAGTAAACACTGCATGATTTATCAAAGGCTGCAAACAGCTTGGTTGGCGGCTGCAGGTTTCCACAGAGGAGGGGGTTAGCTCCCGGCTAATGCTGGGTGGCAGAGAGTGTCTGCAAGAGTGAGCTCATATGAGTGAAGAGGAGGCAGGGCTGAAGTCATGTCTGGAGAGAGCAAGGAAGACAAACACCCATACCTTATGTGCCTTTTTCTCAGCACTATTCCTCCAATGTAATGTGTGGAATGGAATGGATGTGTAAAACATCAAACTTTACGGTAAATGAAAAAGTGCCTATTACCACATTCAGAAATTCTAACGTCACATATTTCTGAACTTCACCAAATTACATTTTGGGGAATACTGAAAATGTACACTAGTAAAGATGACTATTTCAGGTAAGCTTGTTATTTTCCTGACACATTGTTCTCGCCCTGTTGGGAATCACAGCACCAACATGAGCTCCAGAGCTGACGTAATGCAGTGATCTCGTGAATGTCGGAGCAGATTTTCACACTCTATTTTAGTCGTGTGAAAAAAATGCAAAGGTGGGGATTCACTTATTATTGTGGGTGTTTGAGGGAATGAGGGTTGGGAGGTTACGCAGTAAGAATTACTATAACTCATATTATGCATTTATGAATGTTGTTTGTGATTGGAACAAGGAAGCCTTGTACTTTTCTTGTTGTACATTGCTTCTCTCTTCGGGCATATATGACACATACTGTATGTCTATCAATGTATCTTGAAAATATTTTGTCCAATAACCCAATATCCTCCGATATGTGTCAATTAGGATGACCTATGACCGCACATACACAGTTCACACGCATTCCCCATAATTCCTTGCAGCACACACTCTGTGCTTCCTTGCTGTTTCAGATGAGAACAGTGCTGCCGGGAAATGTATGTGCAGAAACGTATGCTGTTGTTGTTGTTAGCGAGGCGTTAATTAGACTGAGAAATCCTATCTCCGGCCCTCCTTCCAAGCCGTCCAGCCCCCCCAAAAAACACCCTCCCCACCACCACACACACTAACATGCGAGAACCCACCCTGCTCTGTGCCAAGAGCAGTGTTAGCTGTGAGACACTTGAAATGTGTGCACAGAATTCCACTTGATCGCAACAGATACAGTATACTGTAATCCAGGAGCCGTTTCTCTCATCCTACTGGAGCTGACGAGATGATAGCAGCTAGTGTTGGCCCACAAGCAAGTGTTGATATAATTATCACGTTGTGTTCTGCAGAGCCAGCCTCTCTTTAGCGCCAAAGGTAACACCACACAGCCAGTCGCCAGAGGAATATGATGTCACTGCAGATTTGTGCAAAGCAGACAGACAGCATGGATATATACTGTACAGTTGTGCTTATGATTTTCTTTGGGCCATTTTTCAGAGAATATGAAATAGGAAATAATGAAATAGGAAAATTGTATTAATTTGTGTACATAGAGTAATCTTGGAGAAAACCACTCATATTCTAACCACTGGTTGCATTGGTCTTACTGGTCTATTCATCTGACCACATCAATAAATGATTTGTGTGAAAGTCTTTCGACAGAAGCAGAACAGCATTCATTCATTCATTTTCTACCGCTTTGTCCCGTTAGGGGTCGCGGGTGACTGGAGCCTATCCCAGCAGCTTTGGGCCTGAGGCGGGGTACACCCTGGACAGTGGCCAGTTAGTCACAGGGCTGACATTTAGACATAGACAGTGACAGACAACCATTCACTCTCACATTCATTTACAAGGGACACTTTAGATTTGCCAATTAACCTATACATGCATGTCTTTGGACGGTGGGAGGAAGCCGGAGTACCCGGAGAGAACCCACGGTAACACGTGGAGGACATGCAGACTCCTCACAGAAAGACTGGAGTTGGCCGAGAATGTTTGAGTCGGCCGGGTTTTGAACTCACGACCTTCTTGCTGTGAGGCAGGAGTGCTAACCACTCTGCCACGTGCACCCCAGAACAGCAATCAACGCTTTTGTTTTGAGAATACAGCTTCCATCTGAATAGTCCGTCTTCTAATAAATCAAAATTCATTAAGACTTACTCATAAAGATTTATATGATCTCTGAGTCATGCATGTTCAGTTGCACCTTTTTTCCCAGTTTTCCCCAAAGCTGCTATAATTAGCTGACACACATCCTGTGAATACTGTTGATAACTGCAATTTGAGTTGTGAGTTTTGTTATTCTGTACTCTCTGGTCTTATCTCAGCAGCTCGTACCGCTGGAAGGATATTTCATAGTATTAGTGTTTTTTGTGCTGTCACATGAAACCGTGGTAAACCCTGAAACCTGTAATAGTCCAGTGCCTTGTCATAAGAGCAGTTCAGACTTTTCACTTTGATGCATTTTCTCACTATCTGATCCTAACTGGCCAACTCAACTTTTGCATTGTCTGCACAGTCCACATGTCAGATAATATATAATAAATAAATGGTGCTATGCTGTGCACGTTAAACTTAAATCACAGCCATGTATTCAATGCTAAAGGTGATGAAGGGAGTCAAAGATCATTAGAGGGGACCTGGACCAATGAGGAGCTGCTGGGGGCAACACGGGCAGAGGGGGCTACTGTAGCTGCTGAATCAGTGGAATCCGTAAGAAAGGCCTTAATGGTTCTACAATCAATACAGCAGCGGCAAACAGATGGGATCTACCTGCTGAAGCTCTCCATCCCCCGCATCAGCTGATTTATGGGCCCGCACTGTGCCCATGTGTTGACAGCTGAAAGTCACTTAGCCCTCAGATTTTCCTTTTGTGCCACTGGAGAGTGAAGTAATAGCATATTACAGTTGTTTCAGATAAATATTCTAAGAATATGCCCACACGTATATGTTTAGTGTTGTGTTGTAGATAAAGTGTCAGGGGTGGCCACAGTGGAGTGATTTACTTTGGCATATGGTTTTACGCTTTGATGCCCTTCATTGTAACCCCCAATGCAAATTTTACCATGCAAATATCAGTTTAACAGTCGTGGATGAGGAAGTACAGGTCCTGAAACTATTTGTGTGGTGTTTAATGATGTTCTGTACAAGTCTAGTATAATAGTATAGTAGTCTTGTAGTCTTAAGCTGCTTTAGCCTAAATGGTCCTATACATAGAACTGCTAAATATCACGGTACATTGCATTTTTGATAAACAACTACTACAACAACAGCTACTAGATGACATAAATTGTGAGATTCACTGAGCACAAAAAAATGTCTTTCTTTGTATATCATCCCTTTTGTCCACAAACAACAAATGTGAAAGTGACAGCATGCCATAGAAAAATGAGTCTCAAACAGAGACTAGTTTAGATAACTGTTTCCTTAATAACCAACAACCTTGATGACCAGTTAGTTCCAAGAGATACTGCTTGTCACGTTTGACAACTATGCAGCATCAACATGGAGCAAACTAGCTGATGCTGTTACGTCACATTAAAAACTTATAAATGATTTTACCAACTAATGATTTAATCAGTTCGGGGACTGTAGTCTATGTACAGTATGTCTCCAAAGGAAACCATAACCATTTCTGTTCACACATTTACCAAGAGTATGCTTTTCTCTAAACTGACCACTTCACAGCATCATCCATCTTCATGAACAGTTACAGGAAGAGACGGGAGACGCAGTGAGTTGGGGCTGGATTCTGGAGCCTGATTTCTGTATACTGAAGCTTTAATGTCTAACTGCAGTTTAATGCTGACATCATTTATCACTTATAACTATTGACATTCATGATACATTATGTCTTTGAATATGCATTAGATCTCGGTGGGAGTTAAGCATTAGTTAAGGATCAGCGTACCCTCAGTTACACTCAGTAGATTTAATCACTGTATCTGTTTAATATGGTCTGACAGTATTTCACATGAGAGCTAACAATTTTTTATGTAAATAACGTTTCATACACTGCCAGTTACAATAAAGTCAAGCGTTTCTCAAGACATTGACACAAGCTTCCTTTTTGCTTTGTACCACCAATATCTTGTCTCACTTAGTCTTGTGCCCTATGCTCCACCAGTGATGAGAGTGGGAGATGGACTTGTATTTAACCTACATCAAACTGAGCAGTCCATCTAAAGGGCTTCTTCAGTGGTGTGCCTACTTTAGCTCAGACTGAGGCTGGTCCTGGAGCTCCCATGGCCTTAGGAGCCACAACTGGAAACAAGCTGGTCTCCCTCCAAACAGAGAATTGGGTTCACTTGAGCTGAGCGAGCAGCTGCCCCAGTCCACCCGGCAGCGCACACAGGCGCTCTAAACAGATCTGTCCTCTGCTCATGTGCAACCTATGATTTGAACCCAGCAGAAGCCATATCCATCCACACACACATATCGCCGCACACACCCCAGTGCAGCCTGCCGTGATGATGGGTTTGCAGCGCACACCCCACAGTGACGTATGGGACCGCAGAAACTCCTCGTGAATATCAAGTGCTGCCTCGTAGCTTGCCAAGTCATTACGGAGATTGTGGTGGAAGCCTTTCACAAAGCCACAAGGCTTAGCAACTCAATCCTGCATCTCCAACATTTACTACTTTTCCTGTGTGACAATGTTCCCACCACACAAAAATATAAGAACATGTAACAATGCTGTATATAAAGATATTAATAATTTAGATTCAGTTTGTTGGAATAAGTTTCAATCTACCATTGCTGAGTAGGCAGCTTCCTTGTTGCTGTAATGCAGATATTGTCTTTGGCTCATGAAAATACAGTGTGATCAACCTGATGGAACACAAAACAGAATTGGAGTTTTTAGGGTTCTGATGGGAACAAATGTGTCACCAAAATGTACTGATTGTTTTGATGTTTTTGAGGCATATGTCACCAATAGAATAACATATGTCACTAGAAATAAGCGCTGATCTCAATGCAAGTAATGCAGATGTTTTTAGATGTTAGATGTTTTTAGAAAAGGAACTGTAACTGTGTGTTTTATTATTATTATTATTCCACTAATGGCCTTCAGTTCTACTCAAGTACATTGTCTACTGTGTTGTTTTTTGGCTATAATTATGTCTGTTTAACCTTAATAAAAATCTGTGTTTAAGGCTGCGTCTTCCATGTGATGTTTATTGGTGTTCTGTAGTCCAGCATAATAGAGTCTTAAGCATCCAGTGCCTTGTAGCTTGTAGCCTTTAGCTTGTGTAGCCTTAATGCTCCTATAAATAGTGAAGCTAATGTTCTCTACCCAATCAGTACACAGTATTCAGGCAGTACACACATTTAGTCAGTCAAGTGCCATTTGCCAAAACTATTTAAGCAGAATTTGCTGTTTTTGGCTAATGCCCTTTTGTCCATTAAAAATGTATTGTGGTTCTATAAATGTATTTTATTCTTAGTGACCAGCCTCTTTATTTAGTTACTCTTTAAAGCCAAATCTTCTACCAGTTTAGATGCTGGTGACAGTATTCATGGCTCACATTGTTCAACATAAGCGGATTTAAATTCTCTGGATGTCACGAGACAATCATCACAAGTCATCCACAGGCGCTGAATATGAGCGCAGCACTGGTTCATGTGACCATGAAAGCCTCAGCTGCCACCTTTCTTTGTGGCCTTTGAAAGCCACACAAAACAATTGGCACTGACTAGATTGCAGAGACAGCCACTATCAATTGTCAGATGTACAGTATGTCAAGTGATCTAAAGGCATGTCGTGTGTGTGCAACGTGTAGCGGCTGGAATGGGTTATCCATCAAAGTTGTCATTCTCCTCGCTCGGTCCTGTTCTCTCTGACTATGCATGAGGAAAGCTTTTAATAATGTTTTCTTTTATTCAAACGATTAATCGCGCAGCACAGTGCACCAGGGCTGCCCCTCGGGAGACGTCACACAGCTGGCAGCACTGGCCTATTATCAGCATTCTCTTTGGCTTCTGGAGTCCCCTTCATCCTCTGGCCTTATCTCAGCAGATTTAGGCCAGCAGCTCTAAGTTACATACAAGACCTTTATATTAACGGCTAAATCAGTGAAGATTTAGTAAAGCTGGAGAAAGAGATATTCCAAGTTTAAAGTATTTACAACCAGGTATCCCAATTCTTAGTATCTGTAACTATATACCGAAAGACAGCACATCTTAACTGTTTGTGTCTGGCTTCAACCGAGTCATGTTGCGAAAGAAGCAGCACTGCGCACTGAACAGGCCACACATATCCACCACTACAGCGTGTTATTGTTTACTGAAGTTTACAAAACTTAAAAACTGTGAGATGTTAAAAAAGAGAAAATTCACACGACGCGCAAATGTTTACAACAGCGTGTCCCTGCAGGGCTCCATAGCTGTTCACATGCTCAAAGAAGAAGGAGTATAATATGTGGAATTGCAGTCTTTGCTTTTGCAAACAGATGTCACCAAAAAGGTAACAGTAACATTCTTTTGGTTTCATCCTTTCTCTGAATTGAACATGGCATAACTTCAACTATTACTATCTTTTTAATGTTCCGCATAAAAACAGCCTTATTCTATAAAACTGGGACATGGTGAAAGAATATCTCTATATCACTTGATACTGCCTGACAAACATATCTGTTACATGAGCAACCATTTCCATGGTCCCTGGGTTTTATGAAATGTCGCATTTCTCTTTTTGGTTGTATGTCTATCCAATTGGTATGTTGTACTTAATTTTATGTAGTTTTTATCTTTATATTAATAGTCCAGTTGTAGAGGTCTACTGTACCTGTGTGTGTTTTTGCAGTTAGTGGAGGTAAAGTCATAAAGCTCCATGCAGGAGTTATGAATATGTACAGTATATGTGCTGTAAACACAGATTAAGTCATCTCTGTGTGTTTATCCAGCAGCAGCGCTAACAGCTGCAGAGCTCACTGAGGCTGGCTCTATTTTAAGAGACGACCCAGGGAACAGCAAAGAGAAAGCAATGCAGGTGCCTCGTAATGTGGAACATGGGCCCTTCATAACAGAGCGCTCATATGAACTGTGTAGATTGTGTGGAAGGGTAATAAACAGATTACAGTATCTAAAGTCAGGGATTAAACTATTGCTTTAGATGATGATGATTTTATTTTTTATTGATTTGACCAGCTTTAAGAAAAACATTATTGTTGCTGCCAAATGAGTCAGAAATGTGCTTCAAACCAACTATTTTTTTGTCCAACCAATTGCCAACCAATTTAATATACACATTACAAATATTGCATACATTAACAGCCAATATATTAACATATAGCACTGATAAGAAAAGAAAAAAACAGACAAAAATGTAAAAAAATATGTTGAATAAATTTTTTTTTATCATACTTTTTATTGTTAATGCTTTTTGTGGTGCTTGTTTTTGGAGACCCCTTTTACACTACAGAGACCAAACATTATGGACGTAAAAAAATTTTTACTGCACACCAGTCTGGACTATGGGCTTACTCTAGACACAAGAAATTGTACATTACAGGATCTCTTTCTTCAATGGGATACATGAGTTGGATTTGTCCAGCACTGACACACATCAACAAGAAAAAAGGTAATCCCTGATGCTAACATCTAATCTTACACTGTTTACATCTCATACCAGAATGCAGTATCACTTGCCAGTGAGATGGAACAGTTGTTAGTGCTGACTGGCGTTAAGAAAACAGAGAGAGTGTGACCTGTTAAGCTGTAGCTATCATTACCAGAGATGCTAAAGTCTTACTTTTATAGTGTTGTCGTGCTCGAGACTGGTCTAGAGACTGGTCTTAAGAGTAGACTTTTATAAAGGTCTTGGTCTTGTCATGGTCTCAATTACTAAAAATCTTGGTCTGTTCTTGGTCTTAAACTCATTTTTACTCTGTATTGTCTAGGAATGCCAAGACCAACCTAGACCCCAATGGATACATTTGTCTGTTCCTGGGATTGAATGAAAACCCTAATAATTTTATATTCTATAATAAAACTCCTTTCACAAACACTAACCTCCATGAGTCTGGACTTGGACTGATTATTATTATTACAGTGTATTGAACACTGGTTCTGGTCTTAATATAGTCTTGTCCTGATCTTGCCCTGGTCTTGCCCTGACATGGTCTTGGGCTTGACTTCTCAACGGCTAAAAGTCCTGGTCTTGTCTCAATACTCTCTGGTCTGGTCTCAGTCAATGCAATCTTGACTACATCACTTACTGGACTGTTTCCACCTGATGTAGAGGTTTTGTTTTACTTCTGTGCTTACAGACTCGTGCTACCCTACATGTTTAATTTAGATGTTTGAAATATATGGAGATATAAACATGGACAGTAGAACATAACAGTAGCAAAGCACAATCTGTACACTTCACTTATATACATCATTTACATGCCAACATTAAAATCAATCATATTAATACTGAAAGGTCAGCAGCTGAATAAAAACGCTGCTTTTGTTTGGTATGCTCTAGCTGATACAAATTGTCTTGTGTAAAAATCAATCAATAGAGCTAAATGGTTGGAGAGGCTGCTGCAGTTCTCACTATTCCTTACACAGTCTGTGAGCAGCTGTCCCAACTTTAGCAGCCATTTTCCCAGACTCTTCAGAAGAAACTGTAATGGCCATGTCGAGGACAGAGCTGTCATTATCACAGCGTTCAATTCACTTCCTTTCAGGAACAAGTATCATTTGTGTAATATATACATTCATGAATGTAATAGATACATTCATGAATGTAATAGATACAGTACATTCATGGGAGGAGGTTAATGAGAAAACCAAGAATCAAATAGAAACATGTAAAGATAAAAAATAACGGCATTGTGATTGTTTTGAGTGTGTCTCGATGATTTTTCACTGTAATGCTTTAAGAATTACCCACCGACACACCAAAACCAACAAGACTTAATTTGCAAGCCATATTTTGTCTTACTTTTTTCTTCACGCAAAAAGTAAGATTTAGTAAATGGATTCTAGATATTTCATTTCATTAATTTATGGCAGACATTCACTAACTATAAGTCACTTTTTAGTAGATGTAAATCAGTTTTTCTTTAAATATTATTTAAATGTATTTGCTTACATTTGGTATGTGCTGAACATTTTCATCTTTTAAAATCCTTCATACTAGGCATCTTGCACCTTGCAACAGCATTGACAACAAAATATCCCTTAGCATAAATGAAATTCTTTGATGAAATGTTTTGCAGTAAATTTAATAATGCTCTGTCCAGCGGGGCTTCTTCTCTCATCTTTAGGGATCCTCTCAGTGGTAGGAGGAGGCTGGCTGTTGCTTAAGTTCTTTCTAAGTTCCTTTTGCACAGTTTACAGCCTAAAAGAAAAAGAGAAAACTCAAGCAAACAGTGGCAGTGGTTCTTTTTGATCCACTCAACCAGAGGCAATCTAATTAGCTCGGTTAAACAGCACATAAGCACAGAACAGTATGGTATGGGCTGATATGGCATGTTGTGTTGAAACAAACCTATGATGTTTGATGTGCGGAGGAGGACTGTGTCCAAGTTCAGGACTAGGTCTGCCAAGAACCATGTAGAGCAGGTTTATCTGTGCCTAGCCACAAGCCTCTGTTTTCTGAAGAACATCGCTCACCTGCGAGCTTCTGTCTCAGGGGCTTTGCCTCTGAACTTCAGCTCCTTTATTCTAGAGCCACCATGTGTAACACTTACTGTAACATTTACTTCTGCAAGATTTTGAGTAAAGAGCACTTAACTTTCCTTTGAAAAAGTCTTTAGTGATTGTATGTAAATGTGTTTACTTGAATATTGTAATAATGCAGTTTTAGCATTTAGGTCTTTGTATTGAGATTACATCAAGGGATGATTTCAGTTCTCTCTATTTTATAAATATATAATGCTCAACTCTAGTCCCGCCTTATCCTGTCCATACAGAGAAAAAAAAAGTGATTTTTACACTGCAATGTCCCTCACTTCTAGACTGGATGATATATGGGCCCATGTGAACAGTAATATACATTTTTAACAGCTAAAAAAAACTTTTTTGAATCTTGCGAGATTTGTCAGTTTACAAACTCATGCAAATCCATCTTGAACTGCTCCAAGCAAAGTATTCATGGTTATAAGCCTGGCCTGTTGTGTACAATGATGTGGTAGTACTGACAGGTCTGGGTATGTTTGAGGTTTGAAGACCTTACCTTTACTGTTACAAATGTGAACAACATGGAGCTGCTCTGATTGGATAAAACTGCAGTAGATAAATCCAATCACCGACCAAGTATTCATTTAAAGTACCTGCCCTTTTGCAAATGCTTTCAACAGGAGCCCTCCCAGATGGTACTGTGGAACAGACAATATTCTGTGGAGCAGTTGTATCTGGCAGTGTCAGGTTAAAAAATATTTCTAAAAATGTACATATGTATGTGTAACCTGGGCCTTAGTATGTCGGAGGCTTTCTGTGAGCATGTGCTCATGAGGCATCTTTGTTGCCAATAAAACTGGGTGTGGCATAAAAACAGAGCACAGCATTACAGTAGCCTGTAAACAGAGTAAACCCCTGGTGGTTTGTCTGTTTGCTAAATTTCAGGAATAACTATAGCAATGACCTTACATAATATGACATACAGCACATACAATACATACAGTAGTGCTGCATAAACCTCTTCCATAGTTGAAAAACAAAATGCTGAATGACAAATAAAGTACTATTTTAGATGGTAGGAGTTATTATTTCTTTATTATTAAGACCTTAATGTACTTGATAATCAATAAAAAAAAATGGAATAACTGGAATAAGACATTTTTAAAAAACAAAGGGTGTATAACTGCCCCCCAGGTGTTCCTAGTGTTTATCAAATCCTCAAGGACACAGGGGTGGGTGGGGGTGGGGTGCTCTCGGGGATTTGGCTGCTTTGGTTGCAGAACGGACCGTATTGGCCCATAGACGAGGATTTGGTTGAAAATAAGCACCGGCGCTGACAAACTATACCTGACAGACCTGACAGCAGATTAATTTCTCATCCATTTTTAATGTGACCCTGGGATTAAGAACATTACCGGATTATACTCAGATTTGCCAAGCAGAAGTTCACAGTGGGATAGGCAGCACCTGGACTGAGGACACAGCACACACAAACACCCCACCACCACCAAAACGCATGGGCCTCTCTGCTCTCTCAATCAGGTCAACGTACGGGGCTCTCAGGCCGGGTCACCTTAGCAGGAAATCAAAAACAATGGACCCTTTGTTTTGTCCGTGTTCAAGTGCTCAAAAAGTATTTCTTAATGTAACATTGATAATATAATTTGGACTCAATGTATATATCATAAATATATTGGTACATTGTACGTATTAAAGCTGGCATTTTGGGGGACTTATTACTTCAGTTGATCTTTAATTCTAGCATTATTTTAAGCCTTTAGCCAATCAAATCTTTTAGTTTCTATGACTCCGAAATTGCAATAGAAACATGGCTCAAACAACATATCTGATAAAGAAGGTGCTTTATGTCATAATGGCTTCTTATAGCAAGTAAACAGCTTTGGCTTCTATCAAACATATCTCCAAAAATCATATTCAATCAGAAAATGTTGTACTTTTCTAACCTGACACTGTCAGTCAGAACTGTTCCACAGTACAATCTGGGAGGGCTCCTGTTGAAAGCATTTGCAAAAGGGCAGGTACTTTCAATGAATACCTGGTCGGTGATTGGATTTACAACCACAGCTTTATCCAATCAGAGCTGCGCCATGTTGTTAACGTTCAGAACGATAAAGCGGTCGCTACCTCTTCAAACTTCAAACACGCTCAGACCTGTCAGTGCTGCCACATCATTGGACACACCGACCAAGTTTGTCCAGGGTTCGGACCACAATTACTTTGCTTGGAGCAGTTTAAGATGGATTTTTGTGAGTTTGTCAATTCAATCTCACACATAGTTATCAACATTTTGTTCAGTAATGCAGTTTGTCATTAATGCAAAGCAGCAGGGAACAAGGCCACGCTGCAGAAAAAAATACCCTGAACTATTTCCCCGAGAGTGACATCTTTAATTTGGCCAGAGGTGACGGTTTGTTGTGGCACATAGCTCTTAGTCTGCACGCCCACTTGCCTCCTGTACGCTCTCTAATAGCTTGTACTACACACAGCCTATCGACCCTGAGAAATGTTTAGGTTCTGCGCCATTACCCAGCCAATAAAAATCAGCGTCCGGCAAGTCTTAATCAGACAGTGAGGTGCTGGCTGCCCGATTGGACTTGCACTATTACTGCACCGCTGCAGAACCACAAAGGAGGAATGCACATGCTCATTTGTAGCTGCCAACGGTGAAATACCCCCACATTCATTGAATAGTCTGAATGCACTACAGTACGAGCCTTGGAGGCACTTGGGAGAGCACGTAATGGCCATGCAGGAAGATTTAAGACTGCAGTAGAAAGAAGCACCTTTTAAGAATCTGGACACTGCAGTGAAAAGAAATATAGGCGAGGTATGAGATTTAATGTTGAACTATGTGACATTTTAACATAAAGATTTAAAATCAAGCAGAGAAAATCACTTTAGCAGTTTAACCCGGTGCTGAAAGTCTCCCAATAAATTCAGTCAGCACTGTCCTAGTCTTAAGTGCAGCGAGTAGATATATAAATTCATCATAGGCATGTTTAATCTGAAGCACAATGGTACATGCCGGGTCAGTACGGCACACTTTTAGAGATATTTTTGTTGTCAGAAGAGATACAAAGCATGCCAAATAAACATTCAGCTTTGGTAACTCCTGGTAACAACAGTGGGTTTGGTTACGGAAAAGCAGTCTGTTCAGAAGACGATAGAGAATTCTCACTTAAAAAAAGGGAAAAAAGCTACCGTTAGCAACCAGTGTTTCTGGTTTTAGATATACATAGTTGGTATCTCACAACTAAAATAAGGATAGAATATCTTTATTGTCATTGTACATTGTAGAACTCTCAGGTGCACTGGGTGCACATGGGTATAAATAAAAAACCTAATGTTAAAATGTAAAGAAATATGAAAATGTTATGTTATGTTATGTTAAGGTTATAAGTTAAAACACACACAAAGCTCCCTAAAAACTGCACATTATAAAGTTAAAATATGGCACTTAAAAGATTAAATTTCCTGCAGCTCTCTCTGGGATAAAAAACTCTTTTTAATTTGTTTGTCCGTGTTTTTATTGTCCTGTATCGTCTGCCGGAAGGCGGCAGTTCAAACAGCGTATGTCCGGGGTGAGATGAGTCCTGTAAAATGTTTTATTACTTTTTTAAGGCTTCAGGGATTACTCAAACCATGCCGTACCGACCCAAACCTTTGCTTAAATTCCCTCTTTTGTGTAGCGTAATCTATGGCAATACACTGACACATGTTATCTGTCATTCTTTGGGAATACACATGAACAGCTCCGTGACATTTCACTCAGTGGCCTTTTATGTGTTGTAAATCCTGAAAAACACTATAGAATAGTCGAGCAATGCAGGAAAATAGAAGCAGTCTGTAAAGTGTGTGTGTAAACCTGCAGCTGTTTGTAGCTGTTAGACAGACTGTGAGATGACAGTCTAGGCTGGATTCACTGATGTGTGTCTTCCCTACTTCACTTCCACTTTCATCGGCTCGGTCTTCTCACTGCTGTGTTCTTCTTCAACCTGAATAGGCACACGCTCACATGGTATCTGATATGAGCGTACACAAAAGAAGTGTCAAAGAAAGGAAGCAAACTCTATCTTGTTTGGCACACTTCACAATAATGCAGTAATAATACACACAATCACAATCAGTCAGGTTTTTTTGTCCTCCAAGGATTTTCTCTGGGTGGGCGTCATGTACGAACAGCCTCTGCAGGTCCTCCAGGAGAGAGTGAGTTGCTAACCTTTGAACCTTCAGAAATTGTCCAATGATTTCTGCAGTATATGCATCTGAAAACCATTGGCAAAACGCACAGACCCACCAGTGTATTTGCTTTTCCAGACGTAATTTAGCCATTAGTTGTTTTGAATGCTGCCTGACAGTTATTGTCCTGGTTTATTTCTGTAATAGTGCTGGGTGTAAAACTGATGCGTCCCAGGATTTAGGATTTAGTCTTGATTTTAATGGTGTTTAGTCAGTTTTGAATTGGATTTAGTCCTGTTTTATTTTTGGTTTATTTATGTCTTCTGGTTTTGTGCTGGGGTTAGAACTCACTTTGGATACATTGGATATTGTCCTGTTATAGATGCTAGTTCTGGATTTGGATCTTGTTTTAAATCTGTTTTGGTCCAGATTTAATCCTGGCTTTAGTGTAAATATTGGCCTACTCTACATCTTGCTTTAATACTGTTTAGTCCTCTTTTAGTCCTAGATTTTGAACCAAAAGTAGGCTTCATCCAGTCTTGATTCTGTCCTTATTTAGTTCTAATTTTGTTTTAAATTTGTTCTGTAGTATTAATTTCGTCCTGGATTATGTGTTAATTTAGAGTTGGAATTATCTTGGCTGTAGTCAGGCTGTTGTTCTATATTAGTACTGAGTTTATTCCTTTCACCTTCACATTTAATTGAAATGTGTGTATTTTATTATATAGTAATTATTAACTGTAGTAAATATGGAAAGCTTTCTTTAGTCTAGTCTAATAAACATCCCCATAAAGCAGGTAAACACGAGCAGAGCAGACCATGTAAATACTGCATTGCATCAGAAGAATTGACAAATGCGCCTCTCCTCCTCGTGTCGTGTGTTTTTTCTGCTCTAAAGTCGAGGAGAAACTTGCGTCCCAGCTGAGTTGGAGATGGATGTGGCGGCGGCGCTACCATTCGATCAGACTGGCCTTGCACAGTCATCCTTGTCATTCTACAGGAGCATCATAAAACAGGCCCCTCCCACTTCACCTGCATCACTCCACTATCCCTTACAGTAAGGCTCTCATCTCTCCTTGTGTGTTTTTTCCTGTGACCTTAATGAGGTGAGCACAAAGGGTAGCCCTGCTTTGTCTTTTGTTATGACTGCGTCTGGTCTGGTATTTTGGGAAAATAGAGGTCAAAGAGATATTTAGAGATAGGTAACTTATTCCCTTTCTGCTAGAGAAGCAGATTACATTTATGTTATATGGGTGTCAAGGGGGCCACTGAAAACACACTTCAAAAACTTCAAATGCTACCATTAGTGCAAGTGTGTATTACATGATTTGCATTTTTTTTATTATGTGACCGCTTTCTATTCTGTTCCTCATTTATACAATCACAGAAATTAGCACTCCACAATACAAGCTCTAAAATATGTCCGTCTGAAATGTAATTTGTGGAAATATCCTCGAAGGACCACACATTTAAACGGACATTAGAGGATCTAAGTGTTCTAATTGTTGAGTGTTTATAATAAAGTGGGACTGACACATTTCTAACGGGAAATAAATTAACCATAAAAGTATCTATAAAATACCAAACTATTCCTTTAAGATGCAGTTCTTACTAAATAGTGGAATTGATATTTCATTTTGTCATTGCTTATCCCATCTTTATGTTTGTGTTGATTTTTATTTTTCAACTAAAAGTCTTTTATACATGTTTATTATACAACCTTATAAGCTTTACATATAAAAGCATTTTAAGCCCTTTAAATAATTTATTTTTTATTTAATGTGATGTAAAAATTGCCTACTCTATTTCATATATTTATATATATATATATAGTTTTTTTTTTATTGTTAATAATGTTACACAAAATAACTTTATGCCAGTGTTGCTTTTTGAATTGAAAGATTGTTGTTAAAATGATTTGTCATTTGTTGCAAAATAAACACATTTTTGCCTCTGAATTATTTGGCTCACTTTTCATACAATTACATTTAATATTATTCTGGTTTTGATGAGGTGACACCATAAAATGCTTACCCTTAGTTTAAATTTAGCCAAGATGCTTAAAGTCACACTCCAGTGTACCTGATACCTACCCCATCTTTATGCCAATGTTGCTTTTTGAATTGAAAAATTGTGGTTAAAATGCACTGCATGTCATTTTTTTCCTTTATGAATTAACACTTTTAATACTATTCTGTTTTTTTATGACGTGACACAAAAAATGCTTACCCCAGCTTTAAATTTAAGTTGCCTAAATTCACAATGTCTATAGCTATCTGAGCTTTTAAGTATTAACAGAGCAGTGTTGCCACACATTGCAGTGTTTAGATGTCCAAAGGTGACCCAGAAATGTATTGTCTACCCCATCTTTATGCCAGTGTTGCTTTTTCAATTGAAAGATTGTTGTTAAAGTTTTATTGCAGGTCATTTTATGTTTTAGAAATAAAAGCCTTTTTCAACCTCTTGATGTTTTGGCTCAGTCACAGTACAAATACATTTTATACATTCCTACTTTACAATATAACACAAATGCATACCCTAGCTTTAAATTTGTATTTTTTTTTTTTTTTTATGAAGTTTCCGAAAGTCACAGTTTCTATAGCCCTTAGTTGAAGTTGAGGCTGTAGAGGTTCCCTGAGGCCACCCCAGCCCTGTAGTATGGATGGAGCAGCGGCAATGTTGCAACACATTGCGGTGTTTAGATGCGTAAAGGTGCGTCCTGCAGCAGCAGTGGGTGTGGCCACTCCTTCACTGCACCAAGCCCTGACTGAGAGACTACTCTGTGTACGGGACAGGTCAGAGAACACACAAGCAGCGCACACACGGGTGGTCTACATGAATCCCACTTTTATTGGAGACAGAAAAAAAAGATGTTGTTTCTTTTCCTGGTCTGTGTCGGTTACATTTAAAACCACTGATGAAAAAAAAACCGTAGCACCAGAGCAGGTTCTTATTGCCCGTTCTTTGATAAAAATGTCAGTTTGTGCTATGCTCAGTTTCCTCAGCCTTGATTGAGAAGAGACGTCGTTTTTTCTTTGATATAAAAAAGACTAGCACTTTTCCAGTCATTTGCAAAAGAAAACGCATATCTTTCAGTCACAACACATACATTGAGCGCAAATAAAAAAAGCTGGGCAGCATTGAGCATAATCCAAGCAGGGAATCAGCTTTCATGATGATTACTATATATTTATATATATCTATATATATATATATATGTATACATTTATATTATGTTATATACAAGTATGGCACTTGATTACACAAAGCAACACTTCACAAATAAAAGCAGTGGGCGCTTTGGTGTGTCAGAAAAAAATTAAGGAATAAGTCACAGACATTTGCAGCAAACTGACCAGAAAGTGTTCGGCTGTAAAGCGATGGAATGGTTACATATGTTAAGGTAAAGTGGTGCAACACAGGCAACAGAAACATGAAGGACGCTGATTTAACGGACTCCCAGGGTTTGGACGCGGATCTAAATCTATCTGGTGCTAGACTTGTCCTTTAAACCACTGGTGACGTTTAATTCGGTTGGTGCCAAAATGAGTTGGAAAAATCTCAGAAACACCGTTTTGGATTATGTTAGGCTCTCGGTGTTCACCTCTTAGTGCAATTTAGCATCCACTCCCCTCAAGTACAGCCCGGGACAGCCCCCTTTAAGAACCTGGAACACCTCAGACCCGGTAGAAACCTTACTAAAAAGTTGCATCAGTGCATTAATAAATAAGTCAACAAACATGTAATCCATGCCTGAGTCCGGAAACAACTCAAAAAGCCCACTTAGAAGTCATGACACGGACTGTCCGGGTCCACGCGCCTCACACATACGCAGAGTCACTGGACTGAGTGCGCCCGAAGTTGGGCACACTCATCCTAGGTAAGTCCTTGTTCCGGATCTCGTAGATGGACTTCCTGCGCGCCTGTACACCACGCACGGCTGTTTTGATTTTCCTCCAGCCCAAGTGATTGAGCTCGGCCAGGTTGAGTATCACGCAGAAGCCGCTCACGGCAAACATGAAGACCAGAAACACGGTCTTCTCCGTGGGGCGGGACACGTAGCACTCGACATCTTTAATGCACGGGTAGCGGTCGCACTCGTACACGGAGGGTACGTTGAAGCCGTACAGGAAGTACTGGCCCACAAGGAAGCCTATCTCCAACGCGTTCCGGAACACCACCTGGATTATGTAGAAGCGCGAGATGCCCTCTTGCCGTCGCATTTTGGACTTTGTAGTTCTCATAGCTGAGTTGGGGATCTCCTTCACTTCTAAACAGTCCGGTTCTGACTCTTTGGTGGAGTTCTCTGTGTTCTGGAGCACTCCGTTCACGATGGTGTTCTTGATTTTTTTGCTCTCATCGCGTTTTAACGAGTCTTGGTCCTTGTCCAGCGTCAGGTAGATGGTAGAGTAGCGGCGCTCCTTATGCTTGGCGGACTGGTGCACGGAGTAGGTGATGAAGCAGAGGCTGGGCGTGCACACCATGATGATCTGGAAGACCCAGTAGCGGATGTGGGAGATGGGGAAGGCCTTGTCATAACATGCCTGGTTACAGCCCGGCTGTAGCGTGTTACACACGAACATGGTCTGCTCGTCGTCATACACCGTCTCTCCCACGATGGCCACGATCAGGATCCGGAAGATCACCACCACTGTCAGGAGGATCCTGCGAGACAAGCACACACAGCGTCAGGGGGCGAGGGGCGCGCGCCACTGGCGGGCTGTGCGCTCGCGGGGAGCTGTCCGGTGCTGAAACAGGCTCCCCCTGCGACGGGTCCAGTGAGGGATACTTACTGCCCTCAGCCCGAGCGTGTGTACGGTGTGTACTCTTTGTGTTGTGTGACATGAGTTTGCTGTGTGTGTTCATAAAAAGAGATAATAATGAGAAAAATAATAAAAAGATAGATATAATGAAGAGATGTGAAAAATAAAGGTGTGTTTGAATCCGTGTGGCTCAGAGCGCACAGCCCGCTCTCGGCTCAAAAACACTGGAGACATGAGGGACGAGGCTGGAGGCGGACTCAGCTGCTTCCCGGACTGAGACACAGCCCGCGGTGTTATAGCAGCACGAGGACGGGGCATCTCTGGCACAACACAGCACAGGTCCACAACACAGACACGAGGGCTGACTGAGGACTCAAGACTGGGAGCCACTGGAGCACAAGACAGAAACGGGGGGATGGGGACCATGCTAAAGACGGTCCTGGAGGCTGCTGGGCTCTTCTGTCTTACCTTCCGATCATCGTGGAGTGCTGCTGGACAGCAGCCTCCAGGAGCCTCTCTAGTATAGTCCATTCCCCCATTTCTGAGCATTCGGAGAAGACACTGGCAAGGTATTGTGGTCAAATCCCTCCAAAAAGAGGCGCGTTAGTCCCGCACGGCTTTCTGCTGGCCTCAGTGTCCAGAGCGTCCGCGCGCAGCCGAAAAGCGCATCCGTGTGGGACGCCGCCGCCGTCCGCCTCTCGGTCCGTGCGTGCGCTCTGACTTGTTATGTGCAGAGCGCGCGGCGCCACTGAGCGTCCTGCTGAATGCGCTCCCACGACGCGTCCACGCTGCTCCCTGTCATGGAGGGGGGGCAGCTGATCACCGTAAGCCCTCCTCTTTTCGATCTTGAGATCAGGCTGATGCCGCTGCGTCTGCGGCAGGAGGCTGGATTTAATGTCTTGCCAGCGTTAATCCGCCTTTAAGTAGTCTCCCCCCTCCCCTGCGTCACGTACGTGCAGACAGGTCACTGGACCTCCGCCAGGAGCACAAGCCTCTCACTTGGGCTTTCACTTTTGTGGAAACCACGCACCGTTTAGTGGACGCACGTGGACGCGGGGGTCTACATCTACATCTGTGTGAGGACGCGCCTGTCAACACACTCACTCCGGTATGAGTGAAGCTTTAACCCTAACAACAGATTCATAAAACCAGACAGTTTCCTGGTCTCACAGCTTCACGAGACAAAGGGATAGTTTTCATTTGAAACTGAGTGAATAACATGGAAACACTGATTCAAACGGTGCACCCGGTTAACGGACCCCTCCCCGTGCTCAGAGCCTCCTCTCGCGCCCATGTGGCAGGCTGCTGGTCCGGTCTGTGTCCGCCTGAGGCAAAGAAGAGCCTCAGTACAAAAAGTACCATCCGAGCGTTAATCGCTCCACTGTCCTTCTGTGAAACTAGCGGTGTCCCAACATTAGAGCCGGCTGCGATTTGACATCATTTTAATAATAACATTCTCATTTATAGCTACTGGAAATGTCACATCATGTATAACAGAAGGAATTAATGACAGTTGCTACACCTTATCACGGTTTGTACAAAGCGGTACATACACCTACGAAATACAGAAATGTTTCCTTAGTGCAACATGGAAGATTATGGCATTGAACTCAGTTGTGTATCTGTAACCAATCCGAGTGTAAACTTCATACAGTCCAAATGCAAATAATGCAGGTGCACTCAGCCAATAGAAACCCAGGGAGAGCGCTGCACAGTGTCACGTGACCCCCAGTGTTTTCATTGAGTGGAACTTAGTCAGGTCCATTTCTCCTGAGGCTTATCCCTGCCGCTCACTCTAATCTGCTCTAATTCAAATCTTTAATAACCTTTAGTCATCCAGCGTGTGATGAATGTGCAGCAAAGACTCTCAACGTTAGAGTAGGCAAAAACTGACATTCTGTATCTGGAAGCTGGCATTTAATTCCCTTTTTTGATCCAGTAACACCCATACCAAATACATACATATATAATTATATTTTGTTTGTCATTAAGTGGAAATCTTCTCCAGGTGTCTTCAACTTGGAGATGGGTGTTCAGAGTTTTCTGCTTCTCACGTCTCTGTCCACTCTCTTCTGCCTCTTTTTTTTGTTTGTTTTGTTTTGTCAATAGGAAGTCACCTGATCCGTGCAAACAAGGCTTTTGTCAAATTGAGTTGTAGAGGCTTTTCCTGATCCCATCAAGTCCCCACAAGTCCCCCCACTGCAGACCTGTATTCAGCCAACTCCACACCCCACTACTGCAGAGTCATCAGAAAACTGTCCCGACTCATCTACTCTCATGTGGTCTGTGGTGAAGAGGAGTTCTCTTGGTGGCATAACAACATATAAACCAGACTTACATCATAAAGGACTATCCAGGTATTGCCTCTTGAAGTGATTACAGAGATTTTTGATGATTAAAGATATCTCAATGTCCTAAGCACAAGTACAAGTGTAGATTTAAATTCAATTTCAAAGAAAATAATGTAGACCCCTTTGGCAAGTCCTGGTTTTCTTTAATTTATTATAAACCTATACATTTCCACATAACAATTGCACTTAGAGTAAACAAACATTTTGGCGCAACACATTGGCGCTGCTTTTGAAGCTGGAAGGCACATGAAGAAAAGGAGGAAGATGAAAAAGGAAGAGGAAGAAGGGGACGTGGCGTTTAGAAGCACTTTCTGTGGACGATGGAGGGGCCAGCCTCGTCGTACTCCTGTTTACTGATCCACATCTGCTGGAAGGTGGACAGAGAGGCCAAGATGGAGCCTCCGATCCAGACGGAGTACTTCCTCTCAGGAGGGGCAATAATCTAAACATTTATACATTTTTAGTTAGAATTGTTAATTGTTTCAGCCCTATTCAGAAATACCACTTAAATGCATAATAAGTCTATATTCTAGACTCTCCTCACCTTGATCTTCATGGTGCTGGGAGCCAGGGCAGTGATCTCCTTCTGCATGCGGTCAGCGATACCCGGGTACATGGTGGTACCCCCTGACATGACGTTGTTGGCGTACAGGTCCTTTCGGATGTCAATGTCACACTTCATGATGCTGTTGTATGTGGTCTCGTGGATGCCAGCAGACTCCATGCCTGTACCAAGACAGATACTGGGTTAGTTATTTTACTGCCTGCTGTGCATCAGCTGTCTGAGCAGGTGCAGCATGGACAGCCCTGTCTGCAGCTACTGTCAACAGAACAGCACCAAGTCAACAAGGACCTCCAGTTGGTAACCATTAGCACTCAACTGACAATGACTTGGTGTTCTAGTAAATAAGTACAAGCAAATGATTGTTAGTGTGAATGTAAAAGAACATAAATGTGACTAATACTAATAGTAAAATGATTTTGATCATAGTTTCAGGCACAATAAACTACTAATAAAAAAATGAAATAAGTAAAGTAATTTTATTTATTTGCTTATTTAAATCTGATATATTCAGCATTTTTTTTTTTTGAGCCCGGATAAGAGTCTGTCTACTACGTGTGGTGTACAGGAGTTCCGCACTACGCACCGATGAAGGATGGCTGGAAGAGGGTCTCGGGGCAACGGAACCTCTCATTGCCGATAGTGATGACCTGTCCATCGGGCAGCTCGTAGCTCTTCTCCAGAGAAGAGGAGGAGGCGGCGGTGGCCATCTCGTTCTCAAAGTCCAGAGCCACGTAGCACAGCTTCTCTTTGATGTCACGCACGATCTCACGCTCAGCTGCGGAGTTCACGTAATGTCAGTACACGGTACATGTATTTACAGCTGTGTATTTAAATGGAGAGGGGAGGGGCGCGCACCTGTTGTGACGAAGGAGTACCCTCTCTCTGTGAGGATCTTCATGAGGTAATCCGTGAGGTCGCGACCTGCCAGGTCCAGACGCATGATGGCGTGAGGCAGCGCGTAGCCCTCGTAGATGGGCACGTTGTGCGTCACACCGTCACCGGAGTCCAGCACGATACCTGCAGTAAACGCGGTGCACATTAGCCATGTGTCTGTGTGAAGACAGATGTGCGCAGGTGTAAGACTCACCTGTGGTACGTCCGGATGCGTACAGAGACAACACGGCCTGGATGGCCACGTACATGGCAGGCACGTTAAAGGTCTCGAACATAATTTGCGTCATCTTCTCCCTGTTGGCCTTGGGGTTGAGGGGGGCCTCTGTGAGCAGTGTGGGGTGCTCCTCAGGTGCCACGCGGAGCTCGTTGTAGAAAGTGTGGTGCCAGATCTTCTCCATGTCGTCCCAGTTGGTGATGATGCCGTGCTCGATGGGGTACTTCAGTGTGAGGATACCCCTCTTGCTCTGGGCTTCATCTCCTACGTACGAGTCCTTCTGCCCCATGCCCACCATGACGCCCTGTGAACGCGCACAGTGCACGTGAGTGGCGCGGTACTACAGTCTGTAGCTCTCATTGGACAGTAAGGTGTTCTGACTATTTACCTGGTGACGGGGGCGGCCCACAATGGAGGGGAAGACGGCGCGGGGAGCGTCATCTCCAGCGAAGCCCGCCTTGACCAGGCCAGAGCCGTTGTCGCACACAAGAGCGGTGGTCTCCTCGTCGTCGCACATGGTGGGGGGTCTGCAAAACACACGCACTGTTAGCCCACTGTGGACACTAAGAGTCTGAAAGTTTAGCAATATTTTAGGCTTTGTAACAACTCCATTTGTTTTGAGAAAAAGGACCATAAAGCGGCGTGAAGTTATTGACCTTATACTTTGTAAATCTAAAATGACAAAAGCAACATGGCCACTGTTCTGACTCAAATATTTCAGCCAGAGATGTTTATAACCAGTCATAACCGTGGTGGTAATATAACCTGTTACCAAGTTCTGGCTTCTTTACGCATTAACTAAGTGGTCACATTGAAAAAGTGACTCCATAAACAGTAACTTGTCCACATTACTAAGTCAGGCCAGAATGATTTGTCTTGTAACTCATTTAGACTGAACCCAGGCTCAACTGGCTCTGATCTAATACAGTTACAAGAAATGGTTTATGAAAACAACCACACATTTCACACATCTAATTAATCTACTATATTTATACTACGGCAAATCCCACCCTGAGTCTCCACTTGGCCTTTTAGGTGAAGGTACACTGGTGAGGGCTAGTAGTTGTTAGTATCCATTTATATAAAAGTAAACCTAAACCCAAACTGAACTATAGCTATGTTCTATTTTTAGAGCTGCAGCTGTAATCCGCGTGCATGAGTCAGAGGAAACAGCTGGAGCGCGTCCTTGTGAAGCCATGACCCCGTAGTCCAGTTCACGATCGCATTAGGTTAGTCTGAGGTGACTGTGAAGTGAATGGGTTAAAATCCCGTGCGTCCTCTCCTGATAAATCCTCCGCTTGTACTCACCAGATCAGCTCCAGCAGCAGGGGTGTCCTCCTGCTCTGCCCCGGGGCCTCTTTTATACCCCCTCCTCGTGTTTGTGTGAAGGCTCCACGCGGCGCGACCCCCTTCTTCTCCATATTTGGCAGTGCATTGCTCCATTGACAACAGCGCTCCATGAATGGCATGGCGCGGACTGGGAACTCCCGCGCGGACGTGCGTCTGATCCATGTATGGAGAGACCCCCAGACAAACACTGGCCTCAGTTTGATCTCTGCATCCCCCCTCCCCCCCTGCCACACACACACACACACACGCACACACACACACACCACCCACCCAACAGCTCCGTCCCGCGATAAATCAGCTCCTAAAAATGACTCTGTCCGCGCTGGGCCTGACGCACAACAGGCTGAAGGTATGTTATAACAATATATCACTGTCTTTATCCAACTCTGATACACTAAAAATAAAGGACACAGGCATAGCCTACTTTTACATGACATACTGCTGAGGGTGAATCCCTTTTAGGCACTTTGTTGTTCTGAACATTTGCACAGAGTTATCAATTGTACATTTTTTGTCTGTCATTCAAACTGATCACATATCAGTTTGAATGACAGACAAAGGTAAATATGTGGGGCTAACATATTGTGAAAGTAGATTCCAAGATTTGTAACATTTGACTTCATTCGGTTACAGTAGCATTTCATTGACATTGCGCTAGACTATATTTTTTGTATTGGGTGAAGGACATTGTGTATGAATAATTCTCCAACAGCCATAAGCTTATATGCAGCAAGTATCAAAGCAAAATCTTAAATTATTTGCTTTCAGGACAGCATACAATGTACATTAAGCCGAAGCAGAGATGCTTGAAGACTATAGCTTAACATCTAATATCCATCTGTAGTCCTATATTGTACATGTTTTTGGTGGTAGGAGAAACCAGAGCAGGTGTAGGAAACCTACGCACAGGGACAACATGCAAACTCCACATAGAAATGTAGTTGAACCTTCTCGCTGTGAGGCAGGCGTGCTAACCACTCTGCCACTGTGCCACCACAATATTTCCAGGTCAGCCCTGTCCAAGTTTTTTATGGCCTTTATGCCTCATTGATCTGAGCATATATAAAACTTGTATTTGAATTATGAAAAACATATTTCTGGAATTATTTTGACTATAAGAAATAATCAGATGTAACATAGTATACTGTTTATCACAGACTACGTTGGGCCAAAGTTACCAAAACCATTTGGTAACTTGTATTGAACCATAATAAATATGTAATCAAGAGCCTCCCTCACAGTATATCGACTTGCCCTGGTGCTGCCACACGAACTGTGACCAAAACCTCAAAAAAGCCTCATATACCAAAGGCACGATAAAAGTTCATTGTTATTGAAACAATGGTGCAACTGTCTGTGAGAACTGTGGGAGAGACTCGACTGGACAAAGGTTCCCGTGGTGGTGCATGTGTGTGTGTGTGTCTGTACCCATAGATTGTATATAAATGGATACAATCTATTGTATGGCGAGAGACTTAACCCACCTTGCCACAGCTCTGGTGTATGAATGTGTGAAAATGTTTGGTGGAGGTTGGGGAGCATAAAATGGTTGCCATGTCTCTGTCAGTTGGCCCCAGGGCAGATGTAGCTTACCACCACCAGTGTGTGACTGTGGAGTGAATGAATAATGCCCTATAAGCGCTTTGAGTCCCTTGGGAGAAAAGCACAATATAAATCTAATCCATTATTATTATTTATAAAATGGCAAGAACATTCAGGTTTTTCTGACCACTACTTATGCACAAAGCTCTAGTTTAGCTCTAGAGACTTGGTCTTTAAAGTTGCCATTGGATTTCTGCTTATATTTCTGCTTTTGGAGCCTGTATATCACTGTATGGTGGCGCCCAAACGTGAGGCCCATATAAGGGGTTTAGTGAGAATGGCTTGGATGTATCTGAGCTCAGTTTTTTACACTTTTGCTGTCAACCCCATTCATTTCTAACGTCCGGTCAAAAATGACCAAGAGTGTACAAAAGTTTAATGAAACCCCCAAAAGTGTATGCAAATGAGTTCAATTTATTTTGTGTGTGGAAATCCTCTTTGTGGACAAAGTCATGGAATCTTAGGTCAGTCTGAATAAATTAACTACATTTTAAAAGATTTTTAAAAAATTAAATAAAAAAGATAAAGCTTTTTAAATCGGTCAAATTTGACCGGAACACAACACAAGGGGTAATTTATGATACAAATTTGTGATTATGTGATAGTTTTGGCAAAAGATGTGTTCTTACCAGATAGTGGTATGCCTCATCAGAGTCATTTATGGTTGATTGTAAAAGTACAATTTAGAAAGTCTACCTTTGCACAAAACATTCTATTTATTAAAGGCTGCACAAGTTGGTAATTAGAGGTAGTCCCACTTTTGTTTAGTGTAAGAAACAGCTTAAAAGATGGCTGAATAACAATCAAAACTGTGTGAACATTTGGTAAGAATTATGATTAGGTACACTTTTAAACTCTTTTTTCTGTCCTGAGTCTATGTATTGTGTTGTGGTACTGCACTGTCTAGATGTCTGTTGTATGGTATTGTGTTTGTTTTTTCTATGTCCGTGACTACAGACGGAAATGAGAAATGTTGCTAAGTCTGGCGTATTCACGACAATATTGTGTAAACCCATACAGCATTATATGTTTATGAATATGAATGGTCCCGACCAAATAAATAAAAATAATTGAATATTGTTATATATTTTAGCCTTTTTTGGGCTCCATCAACTTTATTTTTTATTTCATGCATAATTCTTCCTTTCCTTCTTGGTTTTAGCTATTATGTTTTTTCTTAATGCAAATGTATAACACACCTTTTAAATAAGTCCGTCTACGCCTACATCTCTCTGACATGCTGCAGAAGACTACTACAGAGACATACCAATCACTCTGTATGTCCATAGATCTAATTGAATTGTGGCCATTTGTTCAGTAAGGGAATCCTAGCTGCACTTCCACGTAAGCTCTGACCAAGCTATACATCAACCTCTTGATAAAAAGCAAGGCAACTCCAAATTAAAAGCGTTAATCTCCTTCTTAAGTTACATTTACAAAGATGTAGCACATTAAATTAGGCTCAATGACAGTAAGCTTGAATACTCTCAAGATGTAGAGCCATATACAGACCCTTCCACATATGACATCATCAAAAACTGCACATGCATGACGTTGACGGAAGTACCAGACTTTTACGTTCATTTGAATTCGTAGTATTAGAAGTATTCGTTTCTACAGAAGACAACAAAATGACTGGTTGCTGTGTTCATGGTTGAGCTGAAACGAGTCAGATGCAACAGAACAAAACAGAAGGATACAAAATCTGAAGGCTACAAAAGCAAAGAATTGTATGATTTATGAGATTTGATTTTTTCTGTTTTTCTAAAATAAAATAAGATTAATAAATACGTAACTGTTACCCACTCACTAACAGCATACGGATCTGGTAGGTGGCCAAAGTTAACTTATTAAAAACTGATCCCTGAGCAAACATTAGACTGTACTTGCCCCAACATAACATGGTTTCAGTAACTTTTAGCATGTAGCCTTAAGCTCAGGTAACGCTGATTGCTCCCATTTAAAAAAAATCAAAATAAAACGGCTAAATATGGAGCCAGTTGGGAAGGCAAAGGCTCTCTCCCAAGGCACTGACATGAAACACATACACACGTCTGTCCATTTTCATTTCCCAAAACTATCTCGCTTATGCACAATTTTCAATTTCTGGAGGCTATTGTTAACTCGGCCATTGGAAATGTAAGATGGTTGGTTTAAACAAGACACAGCCCTAATAAAATAAATGTATTTTAGAGTTAAATGAATATGAATGAGTGGCCCTTAAATAAAAGCCCAGATAAGATACTTTTTCAAGCAGCACCAACCCATTGACAGCTGCGTGTCCGCCGCGCAGACAAGTCCTTCCTAATCACTACTTTTCCATTTGTCGAGTAAAGGGTAATTTGAGAAAAGCTCTTATCGGTGGCTGCCGTCACAAAGGGACCATAGGGAACCGCACCAAATGGTGGGGCCACTTGTGCCACAGCTGGTGCGAGCAGCTGCTGACGCGTTTTCTTCAGCCTGAGTAAACACAGGAGACCCCTGCTGCAGACCACACAGGACAACGAGTTTACAACAGGGTGAAGAATAATAATAGTAGTACATTTAAGCATTAGATTTAATATGTTGGCCTACAATGGAACGTGTTTTGATCTCTGTCTTGTGTGTATACATTACCTGCACACACATTAACATTATGAAGGGTTCAGTGAGTTCTATAGTATTGACCTTTTATTTTAGCTACGTTCTTTTAACACTAAACATTATTCTGTAGCACTCTACATTATAGCTCGGTAATAGCATTGTAATAGTTTGGTATTAACACGTTAATAAATGGGTAATACTAGTAATTGTGTTTCATTACTGAGCATATGTACCTAGTGGTTGCATGGTTATATCAAGCAATAATTCCTTTTACATTACTTATAGTATTACATAAAACTCCACTAATACCATGATATAACCGAGCTGTAAAATAAAGTGTAACCCATTTTTCTATTTCTATTACAATCTTCTTTTAACCCCCAAAAATAACTGTAAGATCGCAGTGTTAGTCACTGTAGATAAACAGTGAGATCATACAAGTGGTGTTTTGGAATCAAGCTAAATAAAGAAGCAAAGTGGTGCAAGAGGCTCAAGTATAGTAGTACACTGCTGCGATAAACAGCAGAAGAGAAATGTTGTTTCTGGTCATTTCCCATTTTTTTAACTCCTAAAAGAACAATAAATATAGGGCCGCACTAGTTTTGTACATTTTATTCTCCCATGGCAAAAGCTACTCAATTTTAACATTAGAAAGGCCGTGAGAGGTCATTTTGACCACCAGTCCCCCATGACCTCATTTAATTCCAATGTTTTCCCATTGATGACATACAAACTGTATTTAAACGTCATCGGTAATTTAGGATCCAAAAAGGTTTGTAACTTATGGATGGAACATAAATGCTCAAAAGGTCCAAATGAGCGTCATGGCTGTTCTAGTGTTAATTCAGGTCAGACAATGAATGCAGTGTTTTCAATTTTCACAAAGCAGCAGCCATCTATCTATTATCTTTATTTTCAGTATTACATTGGACAATTGTGCACTCTAAGTACTGCTACAACAAAAAGTAGAAAAAGATTGTTTACAGTCTCTGCTTTCTTTAAAATATGACACACCGTTAAAGCAATGACAATATATTTTTGTAAGAGACTGTATTTGCATAAAACCAATGCTTCCCATAATTATAATGAGCTGCTCAAGATGATTGATCTGTCAGCCATGAAACATCTAGAAGCACGTAAAATATGGAATGATTTAGATTTGTGCTTTACGGTCATCTTTGGATTTTTCATCTGCATGTTTTATTTGGCTTGACCTCATGCCAACTCTGCGTTTGAAGCCAAAACATTAGAAGGAGGAGGGTGCAGTGTGAAGTCAGAAAAGACCAGGAGGAGGGGATTCCCTCAGTGAAATGTCAAAGGTCGTTGCAGTCCAAAAGCATGCAACGTTTTAGACTACAACAACCTCTATAGTTGTATGGCTCATGGTCATATGAACACCTCTTTTCTCGCAGACAAGCAGACCCTAATTTATCGATTATAACATCTCATCCACTGTGTTGCACCAATCCAACCTGTATTGAGTGGAAATGTGCCTTATGATGCTTTACAACATAGCACCCAGTAACCCTTGGATGGTGCGTGTCCTGAAAAAATTCTACTGTTTAATTCCTTTGGTTAACTCTGTGCTGATTAAGTACACAACAGGATTTTTCTGCGAGCTCGCAACAATGACAGAAGAATATCTTATTGTGACATGTGCCACATTCATTCTGCGTTTGTCCACTGAGGAAGGAACGAGACGTTGGGGATGACATTGCCGGTCGACTGTGGACAGAGGAGAGCAGGCTCTGAAGGCTGTGAAACGAGGCTGAGAGAAGTGGACGGTCCACCACGAGGAGGACAAGACAAAAGGGCACAGTGGCCGTGAATCATATGCTGCTGTCATGGACCCCGAGCCATAAGCCTTCACTGTGTGACTCTTTGTTTTGGCCTTATGTAATGAACGGTGGACTACAGTCTGCTTTGAGCATGGTTCTGCCCCAGTATTTTCGAAAATGCTCACATTTTATGACCCTGCCTTTATTAAGTCAACGTTTGTAGAGTACAGGTGTTATATGTTGTTTATCTTCTGTCCATTTGTAGTTTTGTTTTAGTGTCTTTAAGACCTTTCCTCTACACTGCTCTGATGAGTCACTGAGGTCAGTTTGGCTTCTCTGGGTCTCTTGCTCATCATAGAGGCTCATTACTTATCTACATCTGTTTTAAAACCTTTCATTCCAACAATAAGCACCTCACTGACAACCAGATAAAGCACTGTCACTACTAGAGACACATTAGTCATAAAAGTCAATTGAATTATTTATATACCTGTAATATCGTTGCCATTTTTTTTTTTCTGGGCTGTGATCAGCTAAAGAGTAAAATACCATTGGAATAAAGTTGGTTTATGATTTCATTCACAACCACATTGTACTAGAGGACGACAAAGCATCCTGACGTCATTAGATGAATTGATAACATTCTGAGTTTGCACCTACATTTGGCTCTACATTTTCCACTACACTACACGTCCATTTGTCATGAAAGACAGCAGCATTACCAAAAAGCCGTTACATATGTGAGGATGGTCTCTAGATTTGGGATAAATGAGATTTTGATTATGTATTTCGAATAAAACAGCAATAATAAATATATAATGCAGACAGAAAAAAGCAGACCTGCATTACCATAGATTCTCATAATGAAGGGAAAATCCTATACTAGTCTCCAGTAAAAAATAAATGAATTGACTCATCACAAGCCAATGTCACACAAAACAAACATTGCTATTTCCTAGATATCATTAAGTATTTTCCAAATAAAAGATTTGTTTCTGCTTTTGAAACTGTTTTGGTAAGGGTAACCGTGACAGTGACCTCATACAAGCTGTGTATCAATATAAGATGTACGTTTTAATTTAGATCTGATACAAACTAAGCTGTGTTTACATAAATTACAAAACAGAGATTACTTATGTTTAATAAAGCTGAGACGGAGGTATAGCCATATGCTGCTGCAATATACAGTAAAATATTATCTTTCTGATCTATTATTAGCCTTTGAATTTTAAATTCAGAATTATGCAGAGGTTTTAGATATTTTAGGGACGTATGCCAAATGTTCTGCTCTTCTAATAAACACTTCCTTACACACTTACTTCTGACAATATAAATTGACCCATACTGTCCCATACCGGCCCGCTCCAGAGGAAACAAGGCTTAATTGTCCTATAGCTTTCCATTTGAACAGATTAGCTCCTAGTCTCCATTAAAGACAGTATTTAGTATTTCTGTCTAATCTTCAGGATGTCCCTAAAAAGAATTGAAGGCACACATAAAGTTATATTTAGCTGTATTTCCGTCACTCTCAGGTGTACTATGGGTAAAACTAGTTTCTGGTTTAAACAGTCTGACTTTCTTTACGTTTCTTTAAATCCCCCGCACAGGACTCTTAGGAGACTGGCCTCATTACTCGGTCACCAGGATGAGATAATAAGGACAAAACGATCCCGAACAAAAACCGTATCGATTTTCACTGGGGAATATCACATCATAAACAGAGCACAGGCCTTTTCCAGGAACCCTGAGAGGAAGTCATTTGCCTGATGCAGCCAAGGTTTGCACTGAAATCAATAACACGCACATATATAGGAATGTCCCAACTGTAGCATTTGAGCTGTTCATCAAGTCTGCTCAATACCAATGGTCTAAAAGCACTTTGTTCCGTCCAACATGGCACATTTATCTGCTGCAGTGTCAGGGGCTGTTTAAAGGTCAAAGCAAAGACATGGAACTGAGGGAAATTACATTTCTTGGCCGTGTTCAGAAATACTTGGAGAGGTAAATAAACAAAGGTGGCGCCGTGTGGTGGGATATTTGTTTACTGTACTATATTGGCATCTGTAAGTGATGAGGTGTGATGAACTGCAAAATTCCTAGAAAACAGGCGCCTGCATCTGGAGGAGCAGAAACCGGGTGTGTTGGCTGTTTTTGTTAAATAAATGTTTTTGAGGGATAGTATAGCAACTTTTTTGCGACACCTTGTGGTGATATAGTTCCACACTTCCTTGATGTTTTATTCTAGACAATGTGAACCGCTATGGTAGCCTTGCAGGGACATGCTCTTGTCAATGAACAGACTCACTGGAAATCTGATGTGTTCACTTTTCAAAAATTTACAGAAAAAAATAAATGTTGTTTATGTAGATCATCCTCCTTCATGCATGTGTGTGTGTGATTATTATTACACATGATTGCACATTTTTCATTCATTCATTCATTCATTTTCTACCGCTTAGTCCCGTTAGGGGTCGCGGGTGACTGGAGCCTATCCCAGCAGCTTTGGGCCTGAGGCGGGGTACACCCTGGACAGTGGCCAGTTAGTCGCAGGGCTAACATGATTGCACATTTATATCTAAAAATATGGTGGAGTGGGGAGTCATGTGATCAACATTAAAACACAGATACTGTACAATCAGCAGATAACTCACCGCTGACAGCATGTTCAGAGATTCTGTAGTTCAAAAGTAATTTGAGTGAATGGCTGTTGTTCTTTTGAGCTCACGAAGATACAGAATCTGAACCTAAGAGTCAAAATCTACTGAACTTTCTTTTGGTTCTGTCCTGGGAGTTCAAAGAATATCTTTTGTATTGTTTCAAAAGTTGTAGTGTATAGAACAGATCAGTCCAAACTACAGTATGTTAGTGAGTACACATCCTGAAAAGTTACATGGTGTTGCTTTAAAGTGAACATCCCATTCAGACTTTATTAAACAATCAGGAAGTTTTGCAGCCGACTTTGAGAGACAAGAGACTATCTAACTGGAGCTCATATGACAGACATGAATATTGCATTATCCATTTGGAGTGAGGCCCACCCGGGTTCATTTTTTAACAATTAGGCCGACATCAGAAGAGCGGTGCAGCCGAGCGGCAGTGAAGGCCAGTAAATGAGGTTAAAAAGTGCTTTGGATTAGAGATGAAATATTCATGAGTCAAATTTAAATAAGCCACCAAATAGACAGCTCCCCAATATTTTTTTTTTTTTTGGGGGGGGGTAGACTGCTCAGCATGAGTATTTTGGTAAGCCCTTACAGAGTTCCAAAAGGACAGGATTCGGAGCTATTTCGGAGCTAGAGCAGAAGATGCATTGTGCCAGTCAAAAGTGATAGGGAAGCTTTTACATTTCTAGGGGGAGGTAGTTAAAGAGCAGCAGGAGTAGAGCTAAACGAGTCTTACTTTGCACTTTTGAATGAGACATAGTAACAACATGATACTGCTTAAATACATCAGAGGGATGTTCCACAAAATAGAGAGACTTTACAAATCCTGTTTCAACAGAGTAGAGGCTATAGGAACTTACTCTTGAAAGAAAAAGTCAGACCAATACTGGTCAGTTTGGTGGATGTTTTCTCTGATGGGCTTAAACAAGAGCAATATTGTCATGTCATGCTGATGAAAGAATGTAGCCTTTATTGGCCAGATATTATTAGTAGACATTTTGGGAACAGTTAGTTAGTCTGTGCTCAAATACATTAAGAAAATTCCAATTGGTTGGACATTTTCATGAAGGGGAGAAAGTCATTCTTAAATGGGATAAACTTGTGGTTCTCAAACTGTGGTACAGTCTGTTGGGACACTGTAGAGCTAATTATTTTATGGCATTAATATCTACTACTCTATAACATCTCTACTTTACTTAATAAAAAAATGTGAGATTGCTTAAATGTGACTTTAGAAAGGCAGGGAGGAAATACTCATGTATTCACCTGATAGGAGAATAGTTAAAAGCCAATAATAAATATCAATCAATTCATTTTAAAGTATACAATGATATTGTACTTAAAAGGTTTGAGGAAAAAGTGGGTTTAACAAACTAAAAACCAATAACAACTCATGTGTGTAATGTTTGCATATTCAGCTTTTGAACCATACAGAGGTTAAATACCTTCATTACATGCTCTCAGCCAATCACAGCTCACAGAAGAAATGTATACACCATAAAACTATACTGTATGACAAGAGGGTCCATTCAAGCCAGAATAAACCTGGATTTGATTTTGGAGATAGGATTGGCGAGTTAATAAAAATAGCTTTAGCTTTAAAATGAATAGACTATAACTATTGCTGACTCTATGTTTAGACACTTCTTTCACCAGGGTAGGGATGAGGCAGTATAAATACAATAGTACAAATGGACATGTGTTTACAGCATTCACAATTCTTTTTGGACTCCTTCACTAAACACTGGACCTACTGTTTCTGGCACCGCTCACAGAGGTTTAAGGAAGCTGCCTGCAGACCTCTGGCACAATATTGGTGCTTGACTTTGAGTTGATTTTTCTTGGCACCAGTCACTGCAAACATAAAAAACAAACAAACAAAGCAGACAAAATACAACAGGAAATAGGAGTCATAAAAGTGCTGCAAATGTTTCCAAGCTTTATGACCGGAGGCCTCAAACTAGACAAAGCTCTGGTGAAGCAACCCCTGTAGGACACCGAGACGCGACCTTAGGTCAGCAAATTAGTTTGTGGCAAATCGAAATGGTAATTTACCATGATATTCCTCTAAAATGTTTGGTCAAGCACAAGCGCTCCCCAGCCGGTTTGTCATGATAGCTCAGAGCACACGGGCCTGAGTCACGGAGGCTGAAACTAAGCACTGAGCCCTGAAGGAGCTGAATTAATCATCGGCCCATCTCCCGCTCAGAGAGTACATGGGAACATAGGCTACACACAGGATGGACTTAAGGTCAAAGCTATTGTTGGTGGCGGTTTACGAAAAGACTAACAACAGGAAGAAGGCAAGAGGCCATAAGCTGCAAGTAGAGATTGTGTCTTGAAAAAGTAGAAATTACAACCAGACCCAAAATACATTTACCAATTGTCATTCAAATAGGAAGATTATATGTCTTGAAGTAACCAGGACTGTCCCAGTTCTAGGATCCTTAACCTGTGTCCCAGTTGAGGCGGCAGTAGCTCAGTGGTAGAGCAGTCGTCCTTCAACCGGAAGGTAGGTGGTTCGATTCCCGCTCTCCCCACAGTTCATACTGTCGTTGTGTCCTTGGGCAAGACACTTAACCCACCTTGCCTCCAGTGGTTGTAACACTGGCAATTACATTAAAACAATGTAAGTCGCTTTGGATAAGCTAAATATGTAAATGTAAATCTAAATATATAAAACCTAATGAGTCACAATATTGAACTTTCCAAATGTCTGTTTTTAACCAAACGTATAGTGAACAATAGAAAATCGTACATCATTTGAACCAAATGAAAACTGCCTTATATGGCACTTAAACACAAGGCTATTGTTAAACTGGCCTCTCCGAGTGTTCACAGCTTGAACTGTCAACATTAATACATTTTTAAAGAGGTGAAGCAACAATAATAATAATATAAACTCAGAAAAGTATTGGCTCATGATAATGCTGTGTTGGTATTAATTTAATGAACATGAATATTATTTGTGAATCAAGCAAGACCCAGGACCATATCTTGAACATAATAATTCAGTCAGACTGGAAGGCAAGTCCCAAGCAACTTTAATTACATTAGAAGTTTCCATACAGTAATTTACAAGCGCCTAATGTTAAATTGCCATTTCATTCTTATCTTTCCACAGCACAAAAAAAAAAAGTCTGCTTCCTTAATAACAGACACATCATTATTAACTCATATAAGTAGTAAATATTTCTGTAAAAAACAACAACTCAGGCTTTTTTAGATGTGGTGTCAACACAAAGGCTTGCTCTGCCGCATGTTCATGGCACAGTTTCGACCGATGTTGGCTCCCTCCAGCAGAAGATCTGACAGTTTGTCTAGGCCGACGCAGGTGGTTAGAGGGCTGAAGAGGCCGTACAACCCCCCCAGCATCACACTCAGGGGCCAGCCAATGAACAGCAGGATCAGCAGCCAGAGCACTGACCATAAGCACGAGCCCAAGTCGGCCATCCTAGAGTTCTAAACAGAGAAGTAAATAAAATATTAGAAGGAACACTTCAGGAAACATTTGGCTTCATACATTTTTAAGCATTTCAAGGTCTATTTTCAAGCTTTTACGTCGCCTTAATGTGGCATACAACATACTGTATATTCCAACAAAGAAAGAGTGGCTCACAACCCCCTAGAGTGTGATTATTGCGTCTGAGAAGTCAAGCACTGATCAGACTTGACAGTACAGTGACAATAGAGTGTCTGTAGTGTGTAGTAACGTACAACGGACCGCAGTGTGTGAGCATCTGATGGCAGATTATCAGATTGAAGTGTGGCCTGTTGATGATCTGGATGTACTTGTCAGGATTAGACTGTGGCCTTGACAAAGCATGATAAGCTGCCAACCGCAGCAATAACTAAACGGCCATGTGCCTGCTGGGGTCAACAGGCCGGACACTTCAGTGTGCTCAAGAGCCACATTAGTCAGCCTCTAATAGCAGATCAGCAGTGATCATGCATGACTTTGGTAATGATGAGCATTACTCTCTCTGTCAGAGCAACAAGCAGCAGCATCATCATGTGCTGGTATTTACACCAGTCTAAATGTCCATTGTAATCAGTGAAACAAACTGTTACCTGCAGGGGTCATACATCTTTGCTTTGGTCCAATGTAAGCTCTTTGAGAGTCAATAATTAAATCCTTTACAAAGCAACAGTAGCATTATGTGCTGCTATTAACGCCAGAAGAAATGTCTTTTGTAATCAGTACAAAGGCTCAGTTCAAGCTCTTTTCCTACCCATCACATCTGTATCAAATTTGAATTAACAATCACCTGATTATTAGGGCTAAAAGAATTTAGCAATTTAACAATTCTTATGTCAAAAGAATACATTTAAAGGCCATAAAATGTACAAATATTAAAATGCAGTTCAGATCATTTGACTTTGGGTAGTTGCATACAGAAGAAAGTAAGTTCTCGAGCTAATTAATCTGGAATTCCTTCTATTCACTGAGATTTCCACTGAGTAAAAAAACCTGTCGAACCAATCATATTTTTTTTAAATGATGCAGGTAGGTCTATACTGGTGTTGTCAAAAATATCGATATTTCGATAAATATCGATACTGAAATTTGACGTTTCAATACCGAGTATCGATACTGAGTATCGATACTGAGTATCGATACCGAGTTATTTTTTATTACTTGCACTATTGGTTGAGATTGTCTGAGAGGCCTGGACGGAGAGGGAACGTTTATTTTAATCAGAAAATACAGCTCCTCAGCTCCGTGTCAGTGTCAAAGCTGAACAACAGCCCTTTATCCTCTAGTCCCGGCTGCTTTGATAATCAGAATGAATTCAGAACTGAACCATGACTGGACAGTTTTTCATGTCGGGATTAAAAAGACTCGGCTCAGAGGAAAGTGAGGACGTCTAATAATGTGGTGAGTTGTACATTTGTCTGTCAACTTCTTTATTCTGTCGTAGGTTAAGTATTGACTCAATTGTCGCATATTTGACCTCATTTACAAACAGCGTGAGTAATTAGCTCACGTAATTTGCGTTCATTTGAACCCAACACATGTTCATTTGGGTGATTAAAACAGAAAAGGTGTGAAAGGAGGGTTTGGAGACGAGTGACACAGGTTAAGTCTTCCTTAAGTTGTGTCAGTTTCTGTGTGAATCCTAAATCCTGTTACAGAACTAATCATAAGCATTTTAATTAAAATGTTACCTCACACGGGGAAAACACAGGAAATAAACATTTCTATTCTAAATTTTGAAAATGTTTAAAGATGAACCTGCAAATTAAACAATAACAGTTAATTATTGGCAACAGATAATGCTAAAGAAATGCTCAGTGCTTTTTTCCTTGTTCTTGTTGTTTTCAGAGGAATGACAATAGAAAGAGATTAATTATGACAGGCATCTTTTTCATATTTGTTTAACAAATACGTTTTGGCTTGAATTGATGATTTTGTATTTAAAATGTTCTCACACATGTATGAAGGAGTACTAGGCATTATATGCAGGATTCCAGGCTGTTGTCAATAAACCAGCAGGTCCTGAGCTTTAGCCTCTTTTGATTTTGTAGTATTTTCCTTTTGTCTGTGAGCTGTGTTGGTGAAAGATAAACACATCCTCCTCATGTAAACAAAGGATAAAATACAGAAAACAGTGGATTATCAACATTCATCTCCATATTGTTTAAGAGGCTGTAGGTGTGGAATAAATGAGACTTTAATTTAAAGAATTATATTCAAACACATATCCTTTTATTAAAAATTTCCGGACCCCTCACGGTGAGGAAAGTTAACTAAGGTCCAAGCGGACCTTGGCTAATTTTATATTTATCTTTAAATAAAAAATTAAAAAATAATAATATTGTGACAGTTGTTTTCCTTTTGGTATCGAAAATGGTATCGAATATCGATATTTTTGAAGGTATCGTATCGAAGTTAGAAATTCCAGTATCGTGACAACACTAGTCTATACAACTGTGTCCAGAGAGGCACTTAAAACTGTGTCCGTTGGTACTGTCTGGACAAATTCTTTTATTAGAATAGACCATAATAGCTGGCCAGGCAAGCAGCTGTTACACCTTGAAGACAAATATTACTATAATTTTAGTTTTTCCAAGCCTCTTACAAGGTAGTCCTGGGCTTGTAATTGTACAGCATAGGACGCAAGCTTCCCTGCGATCTACAGAATTTGTGAGTCTGCACTGAACATGTAAGCAGTGTTGCCAGTAACGCGTTACTTAGTAACGCGTTACTTTATTCTGACCACTTTTTTCAGTAACGAGTAATCTAACGCATTACTATTTCCAAACCAGTAATCAGATTAAAGTTACTTAACCAAAGTCACTGTGCGTTACTATTTTTGTCATTTTTTGTCAAGAAAGACTATTTTATTTTTTATTAAAACAAGTATTTATGTTAAGTCAAGAAAGACTGCCTTTATTTTTTATTAAAACAAGTATTTATGTTAAGTCAAGAAAGACTGCCTTTATTTTTTATTAAAACAAGTATTTATGTTAAGTCAAGAGAGACTGCCTTTACTTTTTGTAAAAACATGTATTTTTTCAGGAAATAGTTTTTAAATTCAACTTTAATTGTCAGGTGATAGATTGTTGATGTTACTGTTAAAAATACACTTCAAATAAAGTGATTGTTGGCAAAACCAGTTGTCATTTTTATGTTGTCGGCAGCTGCTGAATGTAACTAATAAAGTAACTTGTAAAGTAACTTAGTTACTTTTAAAATCAAGTAATCTGTAAAGTAACTAAGTTACTTTTTAAATCAAGTAATCTGTAATGTAACTGTTACTTTTTCAAAGTAACTGTGGCAACACTGCATGTAAGTATCAGTTAAACTATGCACATTTGTCTCTTGGTGACAAAATCTGCCTGAAAAGTTAGCCCCGAGACTGTCCTGACTTAGTGACTCATGGCTTTAATGTAAAAGTGTCAGTATAGATTTCTTGAGTGGGTTTTGCCTCAAAGACATAGCACCAGAGTCTTCCTCTCTTCAGACACAAGTGTCCTGACTTTACATAATGTGAAATTTCCTCTTGTGACAATTCTGCCATGTAGGGTTGGGCAGAATATTAAAGAATTCAGCACAAGTGTGTCGCATGAGGCTACTGCTCTGGGAGGAACCCCTTACAAGCACAAAAAAACTAACAATCAAACAGAGGCACCAGACACACTTATTTCACAGTAAGCAAAGTATACATAATTGAAAAATACACTTTTTAGTTTTGACAAAAACAAGAAACAGCTTTTAACAAATTCCAATTATTATTTTTATTGCAGTGTCGTATTAATTTACAAGTCAGTATTCACCAAGCTATTTTTGTTCACAAACAATTGTAGGCTACTTTAAGTGCCACATGCTGTTAGTCCGTGTAACGGATCAGCCTGTAGCAGCGGTTTAGCTATTAACCTAAAGAATAACTGTCGGGTGATTATAAAAGACATGTTTACCTTCAGTAGAGAAAAAGCTTCTGACGAAACTTGGAGCCTGGACTTCTTGCTGGTAGATATTTACTTCAGTCCTGTTGAAGACTTGCAGAGATTTCACCACTTCCCACCAGTTAACTCAAATTTTCTACAACAAGACAGGCAACTAAATACTTGGGAGGCAGCAGAAGCAGTAGTTTAGACGAATGCGTAGTGAGTGCAGAGATTGCACAATACCCTCTTTCATGTGACGCTGAAGGGAAAAACAAAGTCATGCGGGGTCTCTCGTTATTACACTACGGTGGCCGAGACAGCTCAACACGCTGCAAATGAAGAAAGCACCAGCAAATAAAGAAAACATCTTCTTCAGTTTGACAACACGCGCGCCGCAAAAGTTCACAACACATGCAAATACAAAAACGCACTGCAAATAACACAGACCACAACGGAAATGTTTTAAGGGGACTCCTTTGAGTGACGAACCACTACTGGGACCTGCTTATTGTTTACTCGCCTTTCGCCAGTGTTGTTGTCACTGACCTGAAATGTGAGTTTTTTTGTTTTGTTTATTTAAACATCTTGAACGTATGATTGCCTGGTCTTTTTTATATTATTAGCCTAAATGATCTGACACAGTACACATTTAAATGTGAAACATTATTGTAATGGGAACGCGCTAGTAAAAAATCAGTAGGATTTTCCAACATGAGTAATAAAATTACATTTTGTCATATGTGTTTTATTGGTTAACAAATAAATAACCTTAATGGCGATTTAAGTAATTAAACCCTGACTGGAGGATACTACAGTAGGCATAACTTGCTACATAAAAATAGCCTATTTCTCAGTCCTATTGACTTTTTCTAATGATTCTTGAGCTATATTTCCTTTGCAGTGAGTAACTTCAATACATGTATAACCTCAATACACATTTGGGTAACTAAGGGCTTCTCTTACATCTGCATTTTTCCTCTGCTGTGAGAAGGTCTATATCACAGGCATTTGCTTAATTACATGTCAATATGTTTTAGCACTAAACAGTCACTTTGTTCCCTTTCCTAGGGTATGTATTGTCCATATTGTGGACTCGAATTGGCTGGACCTATTGGATGCTTTTGTGGTTCGTGCGGTAGCAACATTCAATTTTTGGCACCTTTTCTACAGAATGGTAAGCTGTCAACAGAAATGCACAAAAAGACACCACAATAAACCCACCCAGTTGGTTAAGATTATTTTGGCTCTTTAACCCTCCTATAATGCCGTGGGTCAATATGACCCATTTCCACTTTTGAGTTCACTTTCTGAAATAATGGTTAATGTCTTTTTTAACTCCTTGAAATTATTAAACATCATTTTGGGTCATGAACTTGTATGCAAGTTATGGACACAATGTGTTATGAAAAGTCTGAACACATTTTGTGTGCAACAATTATGTTCAGAGTTATTCTGAGTTCTGACCCTAACACTTTAAATTTCATAGGTACTTGCACATACCCAAAATAAATAAAAAATCCTTGATGTACATTGTTGTTATGTCTTGCTCTTGCTGCACTGTGAAGGTGAAAGGGAGCTTTCCCACATTTCCTCTTCACATTTCATTATTGCGTACAGTACACACACAATCACATATTAATTTATTAAGAAGTTCAACCAGGTTATAGTATGACATACATAACTAGTGTGACATACAGAACTAAAAACAAATACATTGCACGTTCCCCCAACATCAGCATAACCGTCCCAATATGACCCAACTGTAAAAAAGTGGTAAGCTTAAGTACCAGTCCAATGCCAGTTGTTTGTGCCTTTTTTACTACCTGGATTTGTCCACAAATTGAGCATATTAAATACATACACTTTTCAAACTGTATCAAAAAGTTGGCCTCTTTATTTCTTTGTTACTGCTGCTAATATATTTTTATGTTTAAGATTTGTGGATTTCTGCATTCCTAATGACACTGTTCTCTTTTCCCTTCAGGCCCAGGAACTGTGTCAGATGAACTCACAGAGGCAGGCCTAATCCAGCAATATTTCCCAGAGGGCCACACATATGATGTTATACTTGATTTTCTTAAAACAAAGCATAACATTTTCCTGAGTCTGAGCACCTGAAAAAGAAGGCTAAGGAATGCAGGCCTAACAAGGAGAACAGACTATACTCCCATTGGCACAGTGGATGCAGCTATTACACATGAACTGACTGGCTCTGGTCAGCTTTTAGGCTACAGAGCTCTGTGGCAGAAGTATTACCTGACAGTTAAAAGGGACGATGTAATGCATGCAATTCGGAGACTGGATCCATCTGGAGTTCAACTTCGCCATAGACACAGATTTGTCCGAAGAAGGTACTTTACAGCAGGACCAAACCAAGTGTGGCATGTCGATGGGTATGACAAGCTGAAACCATTTGGTGTTGCCATCAGTTGCTGCATTGATGGGTTTTCTAGGAAAGTGATGTGGCTCAGAAGTGGCAGCTCTAATAACGACCCAGTGGTAATTGCTTACTATTACCTCCAGTGTGTATCTGACTTTGGGCTTCCAGCACGCCTTCGCACAGACTGTGGGACAGAAAATGGCACTATGGCAGCCATTCATTGTGCATTAAGAGCACAGCAAACAGATGACTTTGCTGGAGCCCACAGTCACATTTATGGCTCATCAACTGCAAATCAACGAATCGAAAGTTGGTGGTCCTTTTTCAGAAAGCAAAGGTACAAGCCTTTTAAGATAATAAAAATTTAATTCAATTTAGTCATTTAAGTACTATACTATTCAGTACTATTTGTCACATGACAGAGGATTTCAGTTGTTAACATGTATTATATGTGAATAACACTAGATTAAATTGTAATGAAAATATTTTTTCCTGATTCTCTCTCTCTCTCTCTATTTATATATATATATTATACATTTGCAGCGTGTTGAGCTGTCTCGCCACCGTATTACACAGATATAAGCAGAAATGACTTTACTGTCATGGATAGAGAATTTTCAAAGCCTAGCATTCACAGATAATTTAGATTTGTGGTGTTTTGCCATGGTGACACATAGCGTGACCACTATAAGCAAATTAAAAGAACAAAACAAAATTTTGTTAATGTTGTGGTGAAAACATATACTTGTATGTTTTTTAATATACGTTCTTGGTGGATAATAATAATACGCTTTACATAGTCCATTATTCATTCACTCCACAGTCACACACTGGTGGTGGAGACGTGGCAGCCATTTTGCGCCTACGGACTAGCCAGTTGGGCTGTTCAATGTGGCCCGCCAAGCATTCACTAATATCTTATTGATTTAACACTGCATATATTTTGCCTTTTTCTTCAATATTTTGCAGCAATCAGTTGATTCCACTATACGACATGCTTGAAACGTTTTTACTAAGCATAAGTAGGTCCCTGTGTTGGCCCATCAACCAATATTTCTGAAAGAAATATTACCCTAAAAAAATATTTATTTCAGCATAGACATTAAAGAGAGAGTTTTTAATTTTAATAAAAAAGCACAGATTATGACAGAATCATGGTTGGAAAACACACTTTCAACATGTCTCTTCCTCATTACAGCTTTAGTACAAAACAACTTGAATCAATGACGCTGCACTAAACTTTTATTATGGAAAAATAGATCAGGTCTCATCAACAAGTTCTTAATTCGACGGTAGTCCCAAATGATCTAACTGATCTATTGCTCTTTCTCACTGTCCCCTTCATCACTGTCACTGTCCTTGCCCGGATGCTCTGGCATCTTGGCGTGCTCCGTTGTATCCATGTTTTCTTCCGTCTCAGTGGCGTCGTCAGGCTTTGGCTCCGAGTCCTTCTCCACTTGGTTTTCCTGCTCCATGGGAGTTTCTTCCTGCTGCTCTCCTGAACTTGTTGGTGCTTTCTCTTCTTTTGCAGCTGGCTTGCTTTGTTGTGGTGGTTGAGCCAGCTGCTGTTGCTGATGAGCAAAAATATATATACAAAAGTGCCACGTTAATTCAGTTTAAGAGTTAAAGGCATAATATACAAGATTTCCAGGCAAATGTGAGGCTAGTTGTATGATTTGAGGCCAGTCAAATCTTGCAGCACACATCTGCAAAATCTTTCATTCTGCTTTTGCTTGTCTGCTTTGTTTTTTTGTGACTGACTCATCTCAAAGTCAAGCTACACAAGTATTGCGTGTCTGCAGGCAGTTCTTACACCTGTGAGTGGTGCAACAAACAGTGGGTCTAGTCAATTGCAAAATAGTAAGAGAATTATAAATCAAGCTTTAAAACAGGGATCTTTACACACACTGCCCATCTCCAAAAAAAAACAAGTCAATGCCATGTTTATTTTGGCTTTTGAATGATCTCTCTCTTTTTCTATAATTCTGGCCTGCATTTTATACTTTTAAGGGCACCATTTTTACCTGTCGATACTTCTGTGAGGTCTGGATCATGTGCATGTACATGTTGTAAACGAGGTTGGCCATCTCAGGCATGTTCTTGATAATTTGGTCAGGCTGAGAAGCTGCATCTCTCTGAAAAAAATAAAATAAAAGTTGCTTTAAATTAAAAAAAGGTCCCGTGGAAAGAATGACATCAGTCAACAGCTGACATGAGCTATTACACAGAAAGAAATAGTATAATATTATAATAATATTGATCCAAGCTAAATTTCAGGTTATTCAAATGCTTGCTTGCTGCCTCCAACCCCCACTGGTCGAGCGGTTATGAAAAGTTGCTGAGGGGGCTGAGTTTAAAAACTGACAGCATTGGTATGCAGACATGCCGCCTACTGTGGAGTGAAGCAGGCAAAATATTCAGTCCGTTGGGATGTTATCACTTAGATGCAGGGGTGTTGCCCGCAGGAGTCCGTTGGTGACTGTGTGAGAATTATATGGGTGTTTACAATCAGTAACTAAAAAAAGGATAGATCCTTCTACATAGGTTTCCATTAAAAGTGGTCTAATATAATATCTAGCAGTATTAAAAAGTATTTGCCTAATATCACATAGGTTTTAACACAGCAGCTAAATATGGAAGCTATATTAGAAAATAGTGCTTAAATTACACAAACTGCAAACAAACCTATAAAAATGTTCATTGAGCACAATAGAACACACAGATTATTCTAATGGAATACAGAAACAAGGAAATGGATTTCAACTAAGTGGACATTTTAAGGGTAATTTATAGAGGTGTTCTTCACGTAGTTTGTACCTAATGGACTCATTTTTATAACATGGGGAAGGGGCTAATTTCTCTTTAGTTTTCAGAAGTGTGCGTTAATAAGACATTGTTTTGTGATTGAAACACGTTTCCTATCGCATCTAAAGTGGCGGTGCAATTAGGGAGGAAACTGTACCATAACAGAAGTGTAAATGTAATGATACATCTTAACACTCTTTTACAGAGGATATGCCATTGAGATACAGAGAACAAAAAGCAACCTGAAAACACAGCTTCATCGAAAGTTGCTCCATGAGGTGTTTTTTTTTTTGTAATAACGAGTAATTCCAAGTCAGCATTAATAAGCAGCACTGTGTAGCAACAAAAAAAATACCACAGTCAATATCTTTGTTGAAGCAGCAGATTACTGACTCCAAATAGACAGTTTAAGGCGGGGGACGCATGTGTCTGCCCAAAAGCGCTGTCCCCTGTGGGAATGTACTCTCTCAAGTCAGAGGAAGTGTCAGAGGCCACGGGGTATTTTAGACACCTCCGTTGCCACAGACCCTCACTAGTGAGACACCAGACGAGCATTGCTTCATGCACTCAGGCCTGGCGGGATTTGGCTTTTGAATTGTGATCTTCAGGGGTTAATTATAGCTCAGCCTGTGTTTGCCATACTTGCAGATGGCAAGTATGGCACTAACAGACCGGGCCAGTGGGTAAAGCTGCACTAAGACCTGGGACCAGTGAGGACCGAAGGGATGGAGATTCCGTTCAGAATATAGAGGTGGGATTACACAGTGAGGGGCAGTGACGTGAATGGAGGGGTGTGTGAGACATGTCTTGTTGGAAACTGAACTCTGAGAAACAGGGTGGAGTACGTTTGTCTCTTATCGCCATATTTGGAGCTGGAGTTCCCCATAATCAGCTTGAATGTGTTTGAGAAGATTATAACGCTTCAAGAAACTGGCGTGTGTGCGCGTGTGTTTGAGAGAGAGAGAAAGTGTATACGCACAGGCTGCTCCTGGTTGTAGTACTCATGTGGTCGGATATGCAGCTGTAGAGGCCTGGCAGTCAGCTGGTTGAAGACAGGAGTCAGCTCAAAGCAATTTTGGAAAAGAGACACTCGGGCGAAGATGTACAGACCCAGCCTGGCTCTGGACATGGCTACCACCAAACGCCTCACATCCCTGTGGAGTTAAAAGAAAAGATCAACAACCTAAATGACAAGAGAAAAGACGGAGGATACGTCCAGGCAACTGCATTTTCATGTTTAAAATAGCTTTGTAGAAAGAAAATAAATTTAAATGTTCTCTGTCGTTTCAGTTCTATTACTTTCTGTTCTTACAACTCTGCAGACAAACTGAGCACTGCTGGAGAAGAAGAACATTCATGTTTCTATTTAAGCACACAAACTAGCATGAAGGCTTGTTTCAATTTCTAAGTGAAAACATCAGAACTATTTCTGCTAGATTTGTTTATAGACAATGTCTGCTGAACACCATATCTGCCAAAAACTACAATCCTCACCTTTAAATATTCTTTGTTGTAGCCTGAACGTTTCACATTACTACCTAATTACTACTATTGACTGGTATGTTTAGTTTTAGATTTTAAAATGCTGGAATACTGCGGACACTGTCAAAGTTCCAAATGAAAACATATTAGTCTGGGCAGAGCCGGGAAGACAAATGGAAAAGTATCTCAGAAGTGTCAGTATTTGGAGTGTAAAGCATGACATAAAATGTAAGGAAGAAAATGAATTATGCGGGATGTAGTGGCAAAAACAAAAGCTCAGGGAACAAGGATGAAGGAAAGATTGAAGAGGAGGTAGCGCTGTGTAGGAGGAAAGTGGTTTAGTCAATGATAGGTGGGGTGACAAAGAAGTAAAAAAGGAGTGAAAGGGCAAGTCGACAGATGGAGAGAGCAGAGGAGTGGGAGGAGGTTATTGTGTCGTGCTTTTCAGTTGAATGAAGGGATTAAAATACAGAAGTTCTATCTTTCAGCATCCTGGAATCCTGCTTGGCACGCTTTAAAGAATAGAGAGGATGTTTACCCATTCCGATGTAGAAGAATGTCAAGGAATGCCTAAATCAGCCAGCAGCGAATCAGTTTGAAGACATGGTATTTAAGTTATGAATATGAGATTAAAGTAGGTCTGGACAAAGAATCACAATTACACGAGTTGTTTTCTTGCCTTCATGGTTCACAAATATTATCTGTACTATAACTATGCCATCCAAGATTATTTTTTTTCTCCATTGAAATATATACCTGATTATGCCCACCATTTCAATCCAAGTACAGGACAGTTATATTTTAGGCACCCATTCCGTTTTGGAAGTTGCAAAAGTAGCAACAGATTTCTGCTGCGGAGAAGTTTTTCTTATTACAAATTATGGATGAAAAGGAAACAATTTGCCATTTAGCTAAACTATGGGTCAAATGTGAGAACATTTGATTGTGTGTCTGATACAATGGCAATAATTAAAGAAGCTAGGCATTAAATTTAGATTAACATAACATATACAGTCTGTACACTGAATCTCATCCAAATTATGGAATATGCAGTCCACCTGAACACTCAGAGATTAAGAGGATTAATTCTTCGCAATATGCATGATGGGTCTATGAATATGCACAAGGAGAGGGGCTTATAGAAATGTGAGCTAGTATACTAGTAAGGGAATGTGTTATTTTGAATTTACTACAAAAAGCATCACTGTGCAGTCTTTCCAAAAAAAAAAAAAAAAAAAGCAGTAACAAATAGGCGAGAGCTTTAAAAAGCACTGTTCAATTGTGAAATATTTCCACTGGACCTTTTAGTAACACCGAATGATATGAAGGACTAATACTGTGTGCTCCCATCTGTGCTTTTATGTATGAGAGCATGTCTGGGTCAGCTCGTCATATGGGCAGCTGTGGTTGTCACGGCAGCAGTTTGCCATAAAGGAAAATGCAGGGCTGTAAAAAGTGCAGGAGAAAAACTGTGAGATAATCCAGCAGTGCATCAGACTGAGGATAAGAAACACAACGCAATTAGGGATGCACCGATACCACTTTTTTGGAAAACGAGTACGAGTACGAGTACTTGCATTTCAGTACTCGCCGATACCGATACCGAGTACTTAATAAAAAACATGATTTAAATTTACAGGTAACAGCTTTAGTCATATAATTTAACAAAAAAACAAGGCACGGGGCAAACACTGCTTGTCCAAATATCTGTGGTGAAACTAAATGAAGAGGAGGCTTGCAGTAGGCTGTGGATGTGTTTTTTCACGGAGTCGTGTAGTTGAGGCAGCTCCGTGTCAGTCATGTAGCGGCGGCTTGGGACATCATAACATGGAGGAGACGCATGAATCTCACATTTCCTACCTCCGAAAGTTGCTGGTCACTCAATGCAATGTACTCGATGATTGCCTGTGTTATTTTCACAGCACGTGGATTGTCTCTGGACGTTTTCTCTCGTCTTGCAAGAGTTTGCTGCAGTGTGGGTTGTGTTGGTTTAGAAGCGTGGGTAAACTCTTTATACTCGTTGTCGTGTTGGGATTTTAGGTGCTTGATTAAATTACTTGTGTTAAATGCGCTACCTTTTGAGCCTCCTCTGGACAATTTAGCTGAGCACAATTTGCAGTCCGCCTTTGTTTTGTTTTGTCTTCCTTCACTTTGAAATAGTTCCACACGGCTGACATGTCTCGTCTTTCCTTCGTTCTCCCCGCTCTGAGCTGCAGCCGGGGCCTGGGGGCGGGCACTCGGCGCCTGTGATTAACCCCTTACACGCCGCTCAAACATAGACATTTCTCCGACCGTGGTATCGGCCCCGGTATCGGGGGACTTTTAACTAGTACGAGTACTTTCGAAAATGTGGTATCGAGGCCGATACCCGATACCAGTATCGGTATCGGTGCATCCCTAAACGCAATGGATGATGGTCATATAGTGTATAAGACTAATTACAATGGAATAGAGATTATACAAACTGGTCAAGGAGGTCCTGGAATTGTGAGAAAATGAGAAGTAGTATGTGACAGGACATACACTATCACAACAACAACAACAACAAACATAAATAAATACAGGGGAGGTAATCAAATTAATGTGTGCATTCTTGTGGTCACTTGTTAAAAAGAGAAAAGAAGACCCAATAGTAATGCTATAATAGCTATGAATCACAGAATACAGGTATATTTTACCAAAGCAAAGTACTGACAATATTTGGGAGTTGACAAACTCACTGAAATCCATTCTGTGCATTTCAAAGCTATGTGATTTCCACCAAAGCACAACTGGTTTGGATCAATAGTGTGCCATAACCGGCAGTTACAAACATATTTTAGGTTTGACGACAAAGCAAGCATTATGCGTCAAGGATAGGTATTTTAGCTCATCTTAGAGAAATATGTATTAATCACATTCTTCATAATTGCAAACATTTAGCAAAATGTTAATTTTTCCAGGACATTGTACTTTTTTCTTTATTTCCATGACCTTACCAGAACTGGAAAACTCTAGCCACTCTAGTTTTATTGTAACAGGAAACCATAATAGGACACTGTGCTGCACAAGGTTTTCTTTTGATAAGCATCTTGTGTAGAGTGGGCTGTGAATGTGAACAAGGCACAGTGTAATATTCTGTGTAAGGCAAGATTAAATGAGTGATACAGAGGCGAGCAGGCGTGCCAACAAGATAAACTGCCCTTTCTGTTGTCTTCTGCACTTCTCTTCAGCTACAGCGATTCATGTCTTATCGAAAAGATGAGGAACAAAATAAAGTTCTTTCTCTGACAACTGAATGAAGCAGGGTTTTGTGGCAGGGCATGTGTTGAAGTGCGCACAGAAAAAGATTCACACACGGGTTACAATTTGCAGACAGTCTAATGTCAGGGTGGGTGAGGGGCAGCGATAACGCCCCTAGTGCTGCAATTTCAGCAGCAGCTCCTCTACATCACAGCCATAGGCCAGAATGGCAGACTTAAGCACCGAAGAAGACTTGAGCCGCAATTGTCTGGTGTTAAACCATGGAGAGTATTAAGTGTGAAGAGCTCATCAGAATCTCATGGCAGCTGAGGAGTGAAAGGGCATTTCATAACACGTCAATTGAGTGGAATGAGGAAGGAGGCGGAGGAAGAGAGAAGATAAGGGCACATAGAGAGTGGAGAGGAGGAGGCAAGTAGAAGAAGAAGTGTGGAGCAATGGATGATGTGAAAAGAATAAAGACAGCTATTGACAGAGACTCGGATGGCTTTGGATGCTAACAAAACTTAAATCTCCCTTTACACACACAGTGATTGCAGTAGGACAATATATATCAACCCATACACTGCTAGATAGTGAATCTTGCAAAACTGGCAAAAAAACTACCAAAAAATGGCAACCAACTACATAGCCAGTCAATAGCTGTCAGTGAGTGGTTAGAAAATAGCACAGTGATATTCATCTGTACAAGCATTTAGGCTGAATCATTTAATCTAAACTATGCTACATGTACAAAACACCAAGTAACATCACATGGAGTTATTCACAGATTGTTTTGGTTTATGTGCTTCTTTATTAAAGATGGCAAACATTAACAGCTAAAATTGTAAAAATTTACAATCTATTGTCACTGTAGATAAACAATACACAAATAAAAAGTAAAAACGCACACTAATGTGTGAACTGATGTTCAGTTGTGAGCTAGTCTAACACAGACATTCATATTTCTTGCTTTTTTTACTTATGCAAGAATGCAAGAATGGGGCTGGTTTTAGTATTTTTCTTTTATAGCTAATATTGATTGGATCATATTTGGAAATCTATCATTTCAAATGTGTGTTTTAAGCCATAAAACACATTAAGATTCAAGGCTTTTCAAAGCAATCATCGGAACCCAAAATAAAGCACCAGTAAAATTAAATACATAGGTTACTGCTGCAGCTTAGTTAACAAGCACGCCGCTGTGTGCTGTGATCAAGACAGAGCTCTTTGTTTGGTGTGCTGTGATCAAGACAGAGCTCTTTGTTTGATATTCTTACCCCAGTCTTCTCAGAACAATGGCTACCCGACTCCAAGACAATTACGAGCAGAAACCTACTCAGACATGCTCCTGTCCCGAGGCAACCTTTAGGCTCCCTACATTAAATTAGGCTCATACATACTTTACTGTGACAGCGTTTTTGTCATAGTGAACTTCAGAGTTACACATGGCAAAACTTTGAGCCATGGAGTGCAGCTTTCTCCTGGGGTACATTTATTTTAATATTGCAGGGTTTCTATGGTTAAAAATCATAACAAAAATGAGTTAAACAACACTTAAAATAACTTTTTTATAAAACAAAATTGCTTTTTTTTAAGTTTCACTGTATGGTAGGACTGCTTTATTATGAACTGCTCAATCAATTGTGATTATGAGAATAATTTCAGTTGAACTATATATAAGTTAAAATTTTGTTTGTACATGCTTAGCTTCACTCTAAAGATAATTTAACTGATGTAATTATTTACCGTTGGATTTATTTTCTATTTTTACAAAGACTAGATTACATTTTATCATTTATTACAAAAACAATTTTGTTGATTTACTTATTTTTATAATAATGGGAAATTGTAACTGATTTATGTACATTATTATCTATTTTAGGGGTGTTAGAAAAAATCGATTCATTAAAGAATCGTACTTCTAAACCTTAAAGATTCTAAATCTATTCAGAATGCAAAAAAAATAAAATAATAAATGTTAAATAAATGTTCTCTTTGGTTAACATGGATAATCTTCAACCAGTTTTCTAAATAAAAGTTGCATTAACTTAAATTTAATTGGAGGCCTTGAATCAAAAATTGTTTTGAATCAGAAATAGATTCTGAATCGAATTGTGACCCCAAAAATCAAAATCAAATTTGTATACACTGAAATATTTACACCCCTAATCTATTTGTTGCTCAACCCTACTGTCTTGAGTAGCAGTAGTGTTTTTTGTTGGCATGCACTGAAGTCATTACCTTAGGTGACCCACAGCTTTGGTGCGAACCAATGAGAGGATGATGTAGTCATTCTGCTGACCCTGGAACCTGTCCACTGTTGTCACCTGTGCACACACACACACACACAAGCATTATTATTACACAACAAAAACTCAACACATACAACAAATTCTTACTAAACCAGACTGATATACTGTGCAGTGTGTTTGGAAGAAAGATTTATGAGAAATGTAAAACATGAACGAGACCACTTTCCACCTTAAAATTCGTTCTCCTCTTTATTCATTTTGGAGACGAGATGAGCGGCGGTGCTTGTGTTTTCTTGTTATTACTGTTATCACTGCAGGCCATGCGGGGCAGCCAGCGGGGCTAATGCGGCTTAGAGGGCATTTGCTGCCACTAGCCTCTTACCTGGGCCCCTGGGACTTTGGGCCAAGGTACTGGAGACTGTGCTGCTAGACTCGGATCAGAGATTATTTGTGGGAGACAGAGAATGAAAGGCAAGTGAGTCTCTGTGGGATATGTTTTTTCAAAGCAATAGGAAACTGGTGTCAGCCAATTTGCTTTCAAAGCAGAGTAATCCTGTCTTGCTGCGTAATGTACCGTTCCCCTTCAAGAAGAGAAAAGCTGTGTTTTGAGTCAGTCACGGCTGTTCCGCAACACGCAACAAAGATAGTATGCACTTGATAAAATGGAGGACTCAAAGGACAGTTGCAAACACAGACTCCTTTTATAAATTTGCCAGGTTCCTGCAGATTTTCCATTTCACTCTATACTTTTCCCATCTACACTGTTAAATAAAGTGAAATATGTAAAGTGACAAGAAGTCTACAACATTTTACTGCCATAAAAGCCTAAATACTTTATGACTATAGTAGATACAGTGAATTACCTTAAAAAACTTTATGGATACATGGTTTTGTTTTGATTTTATATTACAATTATTTCTATTTCCATTTATATGAACCAGATGTTTTGTGTCCCTAATAAAGTTTGAATTGATATAGGAAATACATAATATAACCATTAAAGTGCATCATTTTGGTAAATTTAATAGAAATCTACTGTAATATCACATATGTACGTAATTACTCGTAATTAAAGAAAAAAAATTAGTTATTTACTTCAAGTTATTATTATTATTATGAATAATTATTATTATCCAAACTGCACACAGCACAGAAAATGCCGGTAAAATAAAGCCTGAACTTTTATTTTACCGCCCAATTACAACTTTAACCGGCCATCTAACAGAAATATTGATTCTGATTTCAAATATAAGAAATAAATAAAATTGTAGCAATATGCGATTTAGAAATTGCATTAACTCAAATTGCAATTGTTTTGCAATTGCAATTAATTGCACAGCCCTAATAGGAACCCTGTATTACTTGACTCTTAGGTGTTAAAACTAGATCCACTTTATTCAGACTAAAACGTTTTACCGCCTGCCATATTAGCATTTAAGAACATGGTGTCTTTTAATCAAGCAAAAGTTCTCAATTCTTAATGACATTACAGAAATACTGCGCTCTCTAGCAGATGTATCTAGTAGGGGTGTAACTAAACACGTAGATGTAGTGTATTGTTTTTCTTCAGCACGTTTGGTACAATGTATAGTTTTTTGTAAATGATGTGCCACCGCACTGGTGTATGAATGTGTGACAATGTTTAGTGGTGGTCGGACAGGCCGTAGGCGCAAAATGGCTGCCACGTCTCTGTCAGTCTGCCCCAGGGCCGCTGTGGCTAGAAATGTAGCTTACCACCACCAGTGTGTGACTGTGGAGTGAATGACTAATGGATGGCCTGTAAGTCCCTTGGTAGAAAACCGCAATACTTGCTTTTATATTGCTACATTTAGTCTCAGTTGAAAAGCGCTTTAACTTACCTTTAAAGCTTTTAAACTGCTTTTTAACTTAAAATGTAACTTTTGTATACCGTTTAACCTCTAGTATTTAGCACTGTCATTATTGCTATGCAGGCAATTGCAACTTTTTACAATATGATCTCAATGAGGTAAAAATGATAAAAATCATCATAAAATTCACATCATATATATTTCAGAAAGCTCAGAATTAACTGGATAATAAATAAAGTAGCAATTTGAGAAAGAAAAATAGATATAGAAAATGACCCTGGGAAGGTTCTGTCATTAGAATTATAATTGTTTTTATATAACTTGACCATATTTTACTGTAGACAAATTTAATCTTGGCTAAAATTTCAAAAGTTAAAGTAGCCTCTTCATCAGGTCTCTTGAGGAAACCATTAGGCCACCATCAAGGAGTCACACAGGGACAGGACAACAGCATCTAATGAAGCAGCAAAGCCAAACCCATTCTTGGGTGGCCATGGTTACCGCAGGTGGGCTATTATTTTTGTGATTGGTGCTTCAACAGTGCCTGAATGGAGAGTAGTCACAAAGTGACAAAGAACATGTTTTTATTGCTGAGGAGAGTAATTGATTGAGGTTTTAATCGCTATTGCAAATACAAATTTTAGAAACTAATTTTATGTTTTTGTCTTTGTATACAATGAAATTTGTAAAATGGTGGTGCACAAAGTGCCTCTTTTTCTAGAATTATTGTTGGTAATAATCCTAATGGCTGTTCTAAACTGGGTAGCTTGGCTAGTGTTACTGACCATGATTATTATTCAGGGTCTTTCTTAAAAGGGGTATAAGGGTTTAACCTTGTCGCTAAGTCAAACACAAGCAACACCAGAGGCAACAATGTTAGTTTTACAGTGCTATTGAAGCACTGGGAGGGGTTTGTTAAGTCAAACGTTTCCTGTTCAAGCCAGGTCACAGGATGCATCTGTGCATCTGATATGTCGAATAAACATGTAGTTACTACACCATCTCCAAACAATGTATCAGAATCACAATCATGGTTACCCAGGAATTTGTTTTGGCCATTGGTGCAAACACAGACAACAACAAAGTAACACACTGTATTAAGTACTGAAGATAAGTAAACAAACTATAAAACAGAATCTACTAAAAATACAAAAATGTTACATAATGGAAAAAAAAAACAGATTGCACCTATATAAAAGGTATGTACAATAGTACATTTCAAATTAGTAGCATTTCAAAAAGTCGAGGGGTGGATTCTTAAAGGGAACTATATTGTATAAAAACTATTTTATTTTAGTTGTGTGTACAATTAGTCAACAGTTCTGCTTCAAAAAGCAGACTGCAAGTCTTTTCCTTGTGCTGCCCCGTCCTCATTTTGAGGATAACCACACAATGACACACTGTTTCTCTGCTGGTCCCACTGCAGAAAAATGTAACTGTGGAAATTCCACTCTTTTTATTTGTTACTCCGTTCTGCTAATCTCTAATTCATAATAATAATAATAATAATAATAATAATAAGTTTTATTTATATAGCGCCTTTCCAGAGCTCAAGGACGCTTTACAATAAACAAACAACAATAAGGACAATTGACAAAGAGAGCAGACAGGACAACAACAGGCAAATGAGAGTTCAAGTACAGTAAGTGAGAAAAATAAATAAATAAAAATAAATAAAAATAAAAATAAAAAACCCACTAAGAACTGTAACATTCAGAGAATAGGTGTGTTTTGAGCATGGATTTAAATTCAGAGATGGTGTTAACTAAACGGAGTGATAGGGGGAGAGAGTTCCACATTTTGGGCGCAATAACACTGAATGATCTGCCCCCCATTGAAGCAAGGCGATGCCGAGGGACAACGAGAAGGCTGGAATCAGCGGATCGTAAAGAGCGCGTAGGGGTGTAGGGGAGAAGCAGGTTACAGAGGTAGGGGGGAGCAAGGCCGTGCAGAGACTTAAAAGCGAGAAGGAGAATTTTGAATTTAATACGGTAAGCCACAGGAAGCCAGTGAAGATCGTGCAGAATTGGGGAAATATGTGCAGAGCGCTTGGTGTGGGTGAGTAGTCTGGCAGCAGAGTTTTGAATGTATTGTAATTTGGAAATGGAGCTGGCTGGTAGGCCAATGAAAAGTGCATTGCAGTAATCAAGACGTGATGTGACAAATGCATGGATGACAATTTCAGCATCAGATGATTAAACTCTGGAATGAGTATTACAGCCAGAAAGCTCTGTTTGTGCTGCAAGAGTTTACGTGTAGCATTCACAAAGGCTGTTAAAAAAAATAAAATAATAAAAGACATGCTTCATTCTCAGTTATTTCACAACTGACAATCAATCAATAGAACACATATTTCCTAAAATACTACTTATTTTAGCGTTATTCAAAATCTTCTAGTAACTTTATATGGGATTCAATCTGTTTCAACCTATTAGTGCTTTGTTTAAAATCTTTCAACCCCCTTTAACATCTTCTAAAGAAGACCTTTGCAGGATTTTAACCTTAACATAACCGCTTCGGAGTCATTGAGATGGATTGGGTCTGTCCCAACCCCTCAGCGCCTCTTAGCGGAAGAAAACAGTCATGCAAGAATTGGCCGGAGACCAGCCGGCAACCCGCCATACCTTGAATTCAAAACGTCTTGTGGGAGTCTTGGGTCCCACGAGAAACTAAATGCTTAATGACACTACACACACAAACACATGCCACCGACTCCAACTCCACACATTACAAATACTGTATATGTGGATGACATGGCCATCCTCCCAAATCTTCTCTCTTTCTGAAAAGTGACTCAGTGTTTCTTTTACTTATGACTACATGACTGGTGCTAAATAGCCTTCCTTTCCCTTCTCAGTCTAATTAAAGTCATCACACTAAAGAAGGCTAGCTGCTGACATTTGCTGGTTTTAGGGATTGTGACAAACTGTCAGACGCACTGTGGACCCAAAGCTCAGCATCATGACCTTTTAGCTGCTCAGCATTTTCCCACAAGAACCCCTCTCTCTCTTTTTCATCACCCCTTCTCAGACCATCTTTCTTCTCAGCAAATTTAAACACCTGTCACCCGTGTCACTTTATCACTGGGCCTGCATACTGACTAGGATCATCAGCTCACTCAATGGTGCTTTATAGTCTAACTTTACAGGACATTTAACAAGACCAAGCACGGCTCCCGGCTTAGTGTCACATCGGGCCAAAAACGTGATGATTAATAGGGGGATTGCACAAGTACAGAGACAATTGTCAGCATTTATACAAACAACAAATTATGTAACAAAATATTTGGCTGCAATTCAATATTCATTTACATTGCTTTTGTGGTCTCTATTGGAAAGCCTGTTCCTTCCTTCCGTTTAGTATTTTGAATTAAGAAATACTGCAATAAGGTCATATCAGATGGCTCAAAAGACACCTAGTAATGAGTCATTCGTTATTACGACATAAACGTATATGCCAGAAAAACAATGATCAAAAAGTTAGGGCTGCCAGATTATGGCGCAACCTTTACATGCAGCACTATGCTCATAGCTTGATAAAATCTTTTCAGTTAGATTTCTCACTTCGTCCGAGTTTGTATGCACAGGAGAGAGTCAAACTACTGTGTCAGCAGCGTTTTGCATTCATGTGGTCTTATTTAAAAATGAGGTTTGTAGTGTTAAATGCTCATATCCTTATTTTAATTGAATCAGTAATCGCATTCCTTTACTTGGGCCTTACAAAAGCACATGAAAAGCTATGGTCGACCAAGCTTTTAAAATGTTTTGTAAAATAACTAAACAGAAGCTGGGGCACTGTGACCCAACATATGCGTCTTTGCTGGAATAGAAATAGAGAGCATCACTCTGAACTCGGTTCTTCGTGTTTTTCTCATCTCTTTACGTGTGTTACTCTGTCCTGCTGTCCGACTCTGGAGCTGCTCGAAGTGCTGTGTCTGACCTTAATATGAGTATACCATAAAATCCAACAATGAATCACATTATCTATGTGTGTTACGGATTTGACACAGATTCAGAGACATTTACTTTTGTCATTCTCTACAAACACTAGCAGCAACATTTATTCACTGTCTCCAATCTTATTGTTGAACTAACAGGACATTTACAAAGTCTTATTTTCTATAAGAGTACAGTTTACTTGTGCTTGTCAGGCAAACTCTACCTGTATGTTAAATAGCTTGTCTGTGTGTTGTGTACAGCAGAGGTCTTAAGAAGGTCCAAGAAGCGACTAAAGCTGACATCCCAAAGTGTGAAAAACTGTTGTGTATCAGGTTCTATCAGTGTTTGCTCTGAACCAGGCTGACTCCAGTTCACGAGGTGAAAACAAATGTGTTGGGACCATGGCTGCTTTACAGACAATAAAAAAATAAAATAAAAACACCTGTCGCCTTGATATTTGATGTGTTCATGCATCTGCAAGACACGTGTGTGCGTCGGAAACTATGCATTTATGTATAAGAAAACATAAAAAAGATTTAGAAGCATTTAGAAATACATTTCCTCATAAAAAACAGGTGTCAAGGATTAACTATATCAGGGAAGAAATATAAAAAAATGGGATGGATGAAGCTAGAGCAATTCGCAAAGCTTATTCATTTTTGTATGTTTTTGTAATTTTGTTGAATGTTCACATTCATTTGGTTTTATTAATAATTTAGGAAAATAAGAAAACCTTTACCATTTTGTTCTTCTTCATCTTAAGCCAGCTTCACAAATAAAACCAGAAACTTGTCACACCTTTAAGATTCACATCCTTTCATGTTGCTAAAAGATATAGTGAAAGTGTACGTACCTTACTGGGAGCTCCAAAGAAGGGGTTCCCACCACAGCGCTGGTTGATGACATCTCTGATCAGGTGCTTTTGCCCATTGTAGGTGGTTAAAATGCTGATGCGGTCAGAGGGGTATCCCAACAGACGCATGTACATGTAGAGGGCCACACTGTACTCCGCTTCTGCCAGGTTCTATACAAAGGGAGAGAAATACAAAAAGTGTGAGAATTATGAACTATTCCAAGGACTTAAGTCTGAAAACTCAACCTACCTGTACATTACATTAACAAGGAGATGTTTCCTGTCTGTTTTCTTGAGTGACATGTTGGTATAACCGGTAGCATATGTGCAATATTAGGGGTTGGTATCTTTTGGTTTGTGAGATTTTAATGGCAGGCCAAAATTAAGGCTAAGAAAAACTAGCTAATACTTTTTACCTGCGCCAGACAATTGAAATTTAAAGCTATTGCTCTAAACTATTATCTGTAAATCATGTGGGCCACAGTGGTAAAATTGACAAGTTATGGCCTTTGAAAAAAATGTCCAAATGATTTCATACTTTGGGCTTCCATTTCTTCTTGAGAATGTGGTATTAGGTCTTTCAGATTCAATAATATACTGTATTCATGTGTTAGTACTAAAATAAATTCCAAATCTATTTTTGATTTAGTAGGCATTAAACATTAAAAATATATTGTTATAACTATTGTTCTCATTTACAATTGAAATAACATTACATAAAAAAACATTAAAGCAATGTAAAGAATGATTCAAGAGCGGAAATCGAACCGCCCACCTTCCGGTTGAAGGACGACTGCTCTACCACTGAGCCACTGCGCACATGTTACAACCCATGTTATATTAGTAGCATGAAAACAACTACATTAATTAAGCCAGTGGTATTTCTTTTTTGCTTCATAAAACTTCCATGTAATGACCCATTTTGCCAGAGTTACACTTGATACCATTTGGTAGTTCAAACAGAATGGATTAACAACACATACTGTTATGCAATGTCCACAAGTATAAAAAATAAAAATAAATAAAAATGACTGAATATGTATAGTGCGCACTAGTTTTGACCAAGAAACAAAAGACCTCACAATATATGCATTATTTATTCTGTTTCAATTAAGCCTCCCATCTTTGAGAATAATTTATGCAGCTTCATCAAGACTTCCTTTTCAACCCAGCACTGCAGTCAACACATCAAAAACTACCTTTCTTCTTTACACCATTAGCCTACATTTTACAAATGGCACAAATAGCAACATTTGCACTCCATATTTCTATGGAAAACTATGTTTTGAGATTATTATTATGGCAGCACAATCCTAGAAAAACCCAGAATGCTATATTATTTGGTTGAATAATGTGATCACAATTTCACAAAATTCTGAATTCCTTCATATTTGGCACGGTGGTTAGCACTCCTGCCTCACAGCAAGAAGGTGTTCAATTCCCATCCAGGGCAGGGCCTTTCTGTGTGGAGTTTGCAGGTTCTCCTCGTGTCTGCGTAAGTTATCTCCGGGTACTCTGGTTTCCCCTACCACTAAAAACATGTACAATAGTCCCCCCCTCAAACATGGGGCCAGGACTCCCCTGCAAAAGAGATTTGTAATCTCAGTAGGACTATCCTGGATAAATAAAGGTTAAATAAAAATAAAATAATTGTGTTTGTAAGAGATAATAAACAAATATTCAGCAAAACATCTCCTTATTAAAGATGGAAAGTTTGGTTTTCAACAGATAGTTAGTCATATGCATCAAACGCATACGACTGACTATTAGGGAGGCACATTTTGGGTATTTTCTTTAACCGATAGTTGAACGCCTTAACAATCAATCGGTTGCATGACGCCACCTGATGTTAATTAGGTTTCAATCATAAATTCTTAACAAAAAAGTAGTTATAGCCTTTTTATTTATTTAATTCACTTTTAGTTTAAAGCCATTAACTCCTGCCTGTTCACAAAGATGGAACAGCCTTCTTTTTTTACGCATCACCTGGTGCTACAAAAGCAGTTCCCCCACACTTTAGAATAACATAACAGCAATTTTTTGCTTGCCTTGAGTTGTTTCTTTCAGTTGAATTTACTTTATCAGTTACACTACAGCCTATATTAAACTATAAAACAATGCTGCGTCTTGGAATGTGTAAAATACACGCTTGAGATGCAGCGGAAATAAAATAGGGGCAAATTCCGCAGAAACAGATGCAGGTTACAACAGAGCAAAAAGGCTTTCATAGGAAACGATAACACGACAATCCCAACAAACCATATAAACAACAGGCTACAGCTCTGTTAAGACCCATCCTGTGTCAGTTCCTCGCTTCCAAAACAATCTCAAGTAGATAACAATTCAGCAGATCCTCAACTAGACAGGCTCCTTAGTCCCTTGCACTTTCCCCATGGCTCTTGTGTTAGCGGCTAATATGTGCATTTATGCATGTCGCTTTAACTGCCGTATGCCTTGCACATACGGCAGTTAAAGGGACAGGCATAAACGGGCACAAATTAAGAACGGGCACAAATTAAGGGCAATAGCAACATTTTCAATCAATTGTTCATTTAAACAAACCAGTGCAGACACATTTATGTGCAAGTGCTACTCTGTCATAACAGTAGGTTCAGAGGATGTTCTGTACAGAGAAACTGTATGAACTGTACTGCATATGGATTCATCGGTGAATTCAATTTTAATTCGTCAGGTTCTCAATAATTAATCAATTCTTGGTTAACCTTGACAATCTCTACTTACCATATCTATTCAAAATCTGTTCTTGAGAATTCTTTGTGTCACTCACACCTTGGACACCGACTGTAAACTGTCATTAAAGCAGTGACAGTGCAGCCAGTGGGGAACCTTTGAGATTTTTAGTTGATCTCAGTGACTAATTAGTCCACCAGAGACTGTCTTCACTAATTAATCTATGTCAAAGTATAGTTTTATTTATGAACACATTGCAAAAATAAAGTACAATGTCAGTAAAGACCTTTCATGTGTTATGTAAAGCTGCTGCACAGGCACTAATAATGATATAAGTATTACTAAACATGGATATGAACCCACATATGAACCTTTGAAGCTCTGCCCAGCTTATGTCCATATTTAACATAACTGTACACCAATGCCCCTTCAGTCTAGAGATTTTGGTTGCCATAACAACAAGTGCAGACCCCACCCACTGGAGTCCGAGCCAATAGCCAGAGGCTGGACAAAGACTAGGAAGAAAGGAAGAATTGAAAGGGGTCACATAAAAAAGCTAGAGTTTTTTAGCAGTACAGTAAAACACTGCATAATTTCGAATTCAGCAGTCAACAGTTTTTTTCTAGTGCTTATTTTAACATCTAATAAAAGGTTAAACATGTAACCCCTGATGAGCAAATCAGCAGCGTAACTATTAATAGACTGCAACTCAGTGTGGAAAGTGCTTTAGTAAATGAGACAGAGACGCACCGAAAAGCCTATTTAAACACATTGCCTTGGTACAACCATATGTACTTGTGTTCGCAGTTCCAGCCTGAGTAAAAAAAAACAGCAATTGCAGCAGTGTTTGTTCAGCTGCGACAGAGATTCTGCAGGCACTGGATACAATTGCTCCTCTAGTGTCCAATTTATCTTTGTTGGTTGCTAGGGATGTGCAAATGTGTGCGTGTTTGTGTGTTGGGCATCGTAAGTAATACAGATAATTCCCCTGAGGAGCCTGAAAATGGCAACAGGCAAATGCAGTTGAGGTTCATGTGACCTGGTGTCTCGAGAAGAGCACATGGTCTGGATTTAAGGACAATAAGACATTTCAGCTGTGTGGTTCAGCAAAGGAGTACTACCTTGAAAGTGTTTTTTTATTGACATTACAGTAATGCATTTTGGTGTACAATATTAGAGGTATCCAAAATCTTAATTGAATATTTGTGCTATTGTAATGATGGTACAATGGTCTCACTTGTGGCACTAACCTTTTCATTTATTTGAACTAAAATGCGATTAAAGATTAAGCGTTTTAGCAACATTAGGTGCCAAAAAACTGATTACAGTTTCACACCTCACTTTTTTTTTAGACCATGGTAAACAGCTAATGGTATCCTTACAATGGTGTATTATGTGGTTTCATTTTTTTTAAGATAAATGTCAAGAGTATTAAAAAGTGAAGGTATTGTGATAACTTTAGATTTGCAATATATTATACATCCCTAATAATCAGCCTATTTTTCTTTCTTCCTATAACCTCTTCAGAACCACTATGTGAACAATTTTGAATATTTTTACACACCCTTAAACACATTGTTTAATATATATTTTAAATACACATTTTACTGATGTAGCTACTTCAGCTCATTTCAAGTTTGTTAGCGCCTGTTTACCATTAGCAGAAGGAGCACCGACGCCAAGATGCAATAGTCGTGACATATTTCTGCATTGCCCACAAGCCTTAGTGGCTTATTTTACCATTTCAACAAATGTCTATGTCCAGTATAACATAGTATTTGTAATCAGTGACTGATAGGTTGTAGACTCTAGCTGGTGTAGCCTAAATGCTTGCATATTTAGGGCAGTTAAATAATGAGTCACTGGCTAATGTTCCCTACACACTCACTGATAGGACACACTAAAAGCAATAAATAATACAAATAAATAAAACTCCCCTAATACTTAATGTCTATTGTGTTTAATGCAGTGACATATAAGCTGTATTTTTAAACTCCCTCCTCCCACACTGATAATGTCTCATGAATGTCCCGCTAAAATACTATCTGCTGTGAAGAAAGAAGCTGTCTGTGCTGAAGCCCAAGTAGGTTTATGGAAATCTCATAGTAGCTAAACCATTAAGATTTAAAAATGAATGAACTGCGGCACAAAATCCAGTTTGTGTGAAATGGAGGCCAGGGAGGAATAAACAGCTACAGGGAAAATAAGTGTGTATGTGTGAGGAGAGGGATACAAATTGGACTCAGAATCTCATAAATGCCACACTGTGTGCATTATGGATTATTTGTGGTACAGCTCTGGGTTGTGTATCACTGTAACTGTGCCGTTTATAATAGACTCAACAATAAATTGAGCCAACAAGTGACTGGGCTGTGGGTTGATGAAGGATTCTGAGCACTAACCTGGTAGAAATAAGGGTTGGGTTCAGACTCGCCCACTCCATTAAAGTCCTCCACATTGACGAGCTGAAAGTCGAAGGACAGCCCTGGGTTGGGGACCTGAAACTCAGGCAGGAGCTGCACATGGGGAAGGTTTCCAAGGTGTTTGTAGCGCCAGTTGTACAGGTTACAAAGGCTGGATGGAAGACACAAACAGTTATATTATACATTTAATTAAAGATAAGGTTGTCTATTGGTAAGTGCTGAGAAAAAGACAAATCATGCTACGGCTATATCTCACACAAAAGGAACCATTGCATTTGAAGTATTGTTTCTTCTTTTTTACTAAAACACATTTACAATACTCTTGACAAATATTGCTGATAAGTCTGTATATATAACAAAATCTTTGTAATAACATATTATAACTTTTCTAACATCTCAGGGCTATATTTAACCCAGAGAGGTTCATTTGCTTTTAATATGTTTTAATTTGCTATTATAACGCAACCAATTGTTCAAGATATCAATATTTAGTGTCCCTTTGTTCCTCTATTTGTGCAAAGTGTACTTTCTTTATTTTCTTGCTTCAATGTGTAAACAGATTTGAACACAAAATTCACAAAATATAAAATAAAAATTTATTTTTCCTTACCTAAAAAAAGCCAATCATTAATTTAAAGACTTGGGAAGTGAAAACAGCAACAAGCAAAAGGGTACACAGCTATACTTGTTTTACTAGAATGAAATTGCATAATACGTATATGGCAATATAAAAAAAACACAATGAAAATTTTAATTCTGACCTTGGCAAACATATGCTAATGTAGATACTGTGCAATAACATCCAATTGAGCCTATCCTACTTGTCTTGAGAGAGGATACATACCATGAACACTTAATTACAAACTATCAAAAAAGTGAATGTTGTTCCCAAGTGACTGACCTGGCACGTGCACGCCCCTGAGCGTCCAAATCAATGGTGGGCACTCCGAGGCGGACAAAGCGGGTGAAGAGGGATTGCTCCATGTTGGAGTACTTCTGAAAGGCCATGTTCTTGATGACAGGGGGCAACTGGTGGTGGTCTCCGATCATGATCCACCGCTTTAATCTGCTGTAGCCATCCGCTGGGTTCTATACACAGAAGACATTTTAGGGAACGCTTATGGGAACATACAGCTGAAGGTCAGAGGACAAAAGAGTAAATGTGAACATCATACATTATTTAATTACAAAGTTTAATAGTAAGTTGATATAGAAATTTAAGTTTTTTAATTTATGGTTTATACTATCTAGTGTCAAGTGACATTATTACCTGTAACAGTAGAGGGATGAATGTCTCAATTTCCAGAATCTGCGCTGATTCTTCCATTAGAATGTTGTCATACTAATAAGAAAATACAGTAGATTTCAACATACAGCACATACAGTATCTTAATTAAATAAAGTGTAATAAAATTGTCAATGAGAACTTACCTTAAACCCGAGCTCCACCAGGTCATGGCGTTTAAGTGCTGCATGAGTACAAGTCATAGCAATGATCTTGGCCTCCTTCACCAACAGGTACTTGGATCGGTCCAGTCCACTTCGTAGCAGTTCAAAAGCTCTAAACTCCTTTAATGTAGACAAAAGGAAAGTAACAAATAGAAGTCATGAAGTATACTCTATATACAGCAGCACTATAATACTATATATTCCCTTTTCATCTCGGGGAACTACTAAACATAAAACATAAACATAAAAATTCATATAGTGTTTCTTCAATGTGATTATATTGCTACACACTACTGAACTATTTAATGTTTTCAATTGAATTTGTGTGCCAAAAGGAAAGTGTCATATACCCAGGAATTATTGTGTCAGACAAAAAAAAAATTCCAATTTAATAGAGGTTTGATCAAAAAAAAGTACTTTAGTACCTATATTTCTCAATTTGGGGAGGTGCGCGTGTTTTTGAGGCAAAAGACTAATGTTATTAGGAAAGCAACACTGACAATGACGGATGATGCATAGAAAAAGGTGATGGATAAGAGAAGTATCTAAGCTGAAGTACAGGCACCCTTAAAAAAAAAGATAATACACAGAGTGTATAACTGCAGTGTAAAGAAAATAAAGCTAACCTTTACCTTTAACCTTTAATGAAATATATAATTTCTGTTATCCTTTTATACATTTGTAAACAGGCTTTTCTTTTCCCATGGGCAGTAATATAGAAAACCACAAGCCGATACGCGGCTCAATATCTGAGGCTTGAGGAGCACTTTAGCTCAGATTTTCTTACAGAGCCGATGTTGAACAGAAAAACCCAAGCTTCACCAAAGCAATTGGTTCACTTGAGGGTGTGGGTATCAGTAACCAATAAAAATCATGCTGAGTGGAGGACACACGAAGAGGGAATATGGGTAAACAGTTGGCTATTTTCAGGCTGCTGCACTACACTGTAAAAAAAAAAAAAAAAAGGGTTGCTATCTCTGTACACACTAAAACAGCTTTACTTTTTACTAATACAATAGATAATTTTAAGACAGACTTTGCTTAGTTAGCTAGTTTCTATATTTGTACATGATGTTTTACAGTGAGGTATAGTTTCCATAAACTAATTTAATATACATTTTGAAATATTACATTAGAATAAATTTTTTCTCTGGGTTCTGCTGAATCTATTTAAATAGTCACCAGTTTATGATACGCATCTATTTCAAAATTTTCCATTTTATGGAATTTTTAAAAATCTATGGAATGTGGCTATAACACCTCTTTTATTTGAGAGAAAACAGCAGTTAAAGCCAACGTTTTTTTCAGAATGGAGATATATGGCACCTGCTGCTGATGTATGATCCTCTTGCGTTAAATGAGAAAACTAGCAAAAACAAAAAAGTTTACAAAGCACACCTATATTACTTTTTTCCCAACCCCATCACCAGCTTACTTTATATTTTATAGAAACACCCCATTACTAATTATTGTATTGCCTACAGCAGTGCTGGATTATTTTACAGTGTAGCTGTGCCCAGACAGGGCAGAGAGAAGCAGACTTGGACAGCTCTGGGCTATATAAATATTTGATGTGTTACTATTTTAGAATTATTATTAACAAATCAAACCATGCAGTATTCATGAGGACTATTTTAACCCCAGTGGCTCCAGAAGGTTTCAAAATGTGGATAGTGGAGACACGTGTGTGGGAGAAGAAAAAACAACAAACGACAAGAGAGATGGGACAGGACTGCAGAGGAAACCAGAGCCGTCTCTGCTGGAGGAACCCGCTCTGCACCCTGACTGTCTCGTCCTGGGCGTAAATAAATCTGGACAAGGACTGCTGAATAAATTGCAAACGTATTACAGCAATATCTATATTGCAAAATACTGCTTGTATCATGACAATATAAAACAGGGCTGCACAATATTGGTAAAACTAAGTTGAGATAACAATATGACCAGCAAATAGGGACATTGCAAATATATATATATATATATATATATATATATATATATATATAATAAGTGATTATTACAATATGATATGATTACTTTGATTACAATCTTTATTGTATTTCAAAGAGTATAATGAATTTGTCATTTTATTAAAAAAACAGAAAGCATTTTAAACTCTTTTTAACTAAGGAGATAATTTGTTATTAATCACGTATGTATGATTATGTTTTAATTAATTGGTTTGTCCCAAAAGTAAACAAAAATGCACTAGTAGCCTAAATGTTCAGATTACAGCATACTGTTAATAGAAATCTAGTAGTTCATTTTAGGTCTACGTGTGCATAAACTACTTCTAACAACCAGTAAATGTTAATTAAAAGTTAAAAGTTAACTTTATTTTCGCCAAAGTAACCTATAAAGTAATATACGTTTACAGTTCAACTTATACCATTAGCGATTAGCATAACCATTATTATCTAGCATATATGAGTTAATTCTCAACAAAAACACATCAGGAAAGAACGCTACAATTACTCCCAAAACTAATTGTAATAAATAGTTACAGATGGCTCGTCAGTTTGAGGTCGGAGAGCGCCAGGATGTTTTCGTCTGAGGTGCTCGTGCATCGCAGTTGTGCTGCCGGGGTACGCCATTGTGGTTTTGCAGGACCATAAAGACTATTTTATTTAGCCTCTGTTTAAAGTATTCCCATACTTTTGATAATCATGGTCTGGGTTTTTGTGAACTTTCTCCATTCCCAGGAGCACAAGCCGCCATTACGCAAGATAAATATAAACAATGTGATGCGTCAACACATTTTACACACGTCGACGTATTTTTGTATTTGACGTAATCGATGACGTCAACGTGCCGTTGCAGCACTACAGTGGACATCTGAGATCAGTGAGCTGCAGGACGAAACGCCAGAAGAACATGTTACTTTAGAGCCTATAGCTTATTTTATTTTGAATTCAGTTGGTCTTTGAAAGGAGCATTTTCACAATTTTTATTATTACAGAGTTATTGCATATGGCATGTCCTAATCTGGTCCACCTTTCTCAGGCAGTATTCCAACCTGCTCTAACATTTTAGATGCAGGACAGATGAGCAGATTCAGCAGAACTAGGCTCCTCCTGCCGAGACAGCCATAGCTCTTAATGGGTATACAGATTTCACTGCAGCGCGGGCGAGGCTGCGGGAGGAGGGAGAGGTGCCGCGATGCAGTGATACACAGGCCACAAAGATAAATCAAGGTCACCGCACATGTTGGGATATTACCTCGGGCTCATAACTTCTTTATTGCTTTTCTGAGACCTTCCTGGTGTTCTCATGAATCTAAAACTGCTATTTTTGTCCCTACAGACCTACAAGAAGGGCTAACGAATTATACATCTTTGGTTTGATGTTTGTGCAACTAGTAAAAGACTGACAGTGAATAAAGACAGCCTTGTGTAGATAACAATACAAGCAGTGTCAAGTCTATTCACTTTTTAATATTAACATTAGATTAATAGATACTAGGCAGTGACTGAGACACTACCTGGGGACCAGACCAAAGAAGTATTAATCATCTCAGATAAGCACACCATACTGCAACACATTACTAAAAACTGCAGTTTGTTGATTAGATTATAAAAAATACTCAATCGAATGACAAACAAATTGAAAGGAAAACAAAAAAGGGCAATACTTCTTGCTCGTTTGTGTAATTAACCTGACAGAAAATAATTCTGTTGTCTTTATAAGCAACAGCCGTTTTTTGATGTAAAGAGTCAGCGTCTTACAGCTCCTTTTGTGAATGAAAAACAGTGATTCCTATAATGTAACAGTAACGTAACTGGTGCAGCTCACTGAAATAGCAACACATTTATCATTTCTCTTCAAACTTCAACTTTTTATATCACTGTTTATGTGAAACAGAAGCATCTTCAAGAGTACCCACATCAAACCATGCAGTATCAACCCTACTGGGGTCATCATTTTTATAATGACTAGGGATGCACCGATACCACTTTTTTGGAAAACGAGTACGAGTACTTGCATTTCAGTACTCGCCGATACCGAGTACTTAATAAAAAAAATATGATTTAAATTTACAGGTAACAGCTTTAGTCATATAATTTAACAAAAAAATAAGGCACGGGGCAAACACTGCTTGTCCAAATATCCGTGGTGAAACTAAACGAAGAGGAGGCTTGCACTAGGCTGTGGATGTGTTTTTTCACGGAGTCGTGTAGTTTAGGCAGCTCCGTGTCAGTCATGTAGCGGCGGCTTGGGACATCATAACATGGAGGAGACGCATGAATCCCACATTTTCTACCTCCGAAAGTGGCTGGTCACTCAATGCAATGTACTTGATGATTGCCTGTGTTATTTTCACAGCACGTGGATTGTCTCTGGACATTTTCTCTCGTCTTGCAAGAGTTTCGCTGCAGTGTGAGTTGTGTTGGTTTAGAAGCGTGGGTAAACTCTTTATACTCGTTGTCGTGTTGGGATTTTAGGTGCTTGATTAAATTACTTGTGTTAAATGCGCTACCTTTTGAGCCTCCTCTGGACAATTTAGCTGAGCACAATTTGCAGTCCGCCTTTGTTTTGTTTTGTCTTCATTCACTTTGAAATAGTTCCACACGGCTGACATGTCTCGTCGTCTTGCCTTCGTTCTCCCCGCTCTGAGCTGCAGCCGGGGTCTGGGGGCGGGCACTCGGCGCCTGTGATTAACCCCTTACACGCCGCTCAAACATAGACATTTCTCAGACCGTGGTATCGACCCCGGTATTGGGGGACTTTTAACGAGTACGAGTACTTTTGAAAATGTGGTATCGAGGCCGATTTTCTTACCTCCAACTGAGTAAATATTTTCTTGATGTGTCGGTAGCAGCCTTCTGCTATGTCCATGTCCTCTTCGTACGTGCGGCCCTTAAACACTGGCTGTGGAGCGTTGGAGAAATACTTGAGGAACGGAAAGTGTTCAGCCACAGCCTCCACTTCTACTTGTTTGCCTTGCTTCGGCTTCACTTTGCTCATGTACTGCTCCCAACGAGACATCACCTGGATGGAATTAAAGAAAGATCAATCAGACATGCAGTACAAGTTTCTGGGTACTTGAAACAACATTATAGCACTTTTCAATAATCATACCCTCGAATGCATTATTATTATTACCTAAGCCATCTTTGATGACCGATAGGAAAAGTGTAAAAAGTTGCATATTTGCATTCAGTTTATTAGTGCTACAAAATACCCCTATTTGCCATGTTCCACATACTTATAAAGACATTACCCCAAACGAGAATAGATAACCTTTTGCTTAAAGAGGTGTTCCTACTGAGCACCTAATAAACCAGCTTCAGCCAAAACAGCAGGGCAGCCCAGTTCTATAAATACCACCAAGACAACAGCTACCAGAGTAAGATTATGATGTCTCCTAGAGGGCAATTCTTAATAGCATGTTAACCATCTGTCTGAATGACCAATTTAGACCACAACCGAAACATAAAGCATATCCTCAGGCATATCTAATTGGAGCATTGTTAGAATTTATCACAGAGAGGACTTTTTACTTCCTTTTAACAGCTTTAATTTTGTGTGGAGTGTAATGTCAAATCCAATACTAATGCCTTAATGAAAGCTCTTTATCACGAAAACAACTGCAGATGACATGAAGACAGTCTGACATCATGCATGATAAGAATGCCATCCATTCATCCATCCTCGGGTCGCGGAGGCAGCAGTCTAAGCAGAGACGCCCAGACTTCCCCCTCCCCAGACACTTCCTCCAGCTCTTCCGAGGGGATACCTAGGCGCTCCCAGGCCAGCCGAGAGACAGTCTCTCCACCGTGTCCTAGGTCTTCCCCAAGGTCTCCTCCCTAGGGAGGCGTCCAGGAGGCATCCGAAACAGATGCCCGATCCACCTCAGCTGGATTGAATCGATGTGGAGGAACAGCGGCTCTACTTTGAGCTCCTCCCGAGCTCCTCACCCTATCTCTAAAGGAGCGCCCCGCCACCCTGCGGAGAAAGCTCATTTCGGCCGCCTGTATCCGCGATCTTGTTATTTTGGTTCATCGACCCAAAGCTCATGACCATAGGTGAGAGTAGGAACGTAGATCGACCGGTAAATCGAGAGCTTTGCCTTGCAGCTCAGCTCCTTCTTCACCACGACAGACCGGTACATCGACTGCACCGATCCGTCTGTCAATCTCACGCTCCTTCCTTCCCTCACTCGTGAACAAGACCCCAAGATACTTGAACTCCTCCACTTGAGCAAGTCACCCTTTTCCGACTGAGAACCATGGTCTCAGACTTGGAGGTGCTGATCCTCATCCCAGCCGCTTCACACTCGGCTGCAAACCGTCCCAGTGCACACTAAAGGTCCTGGCTTGATGGAGCCAACAGGACAACATCATCTGCAAAAAGCAGAGACGAGATCCTGTGGTCCCCAAACCAGACACCCTCCGGCCCCTGGCTGCGCCTAGAAATCCTGTCCATAAAGATAATGAACAGGACCGGTGACAAAGAGAGTCCAATATGCACCGGGAACAGGTCTGACTTACTGCCGGCAATGCGAACCAAGGTCCTGCTCCGGTCGTACAGGGACCGAACAGCTCCCCACAGGGTGCCACAAGGGACACAGTTTAATGCCTTCTCTAGATCCACAAAACACATGTGGACTGGTTGAGCAAACTCCCATAAACCCTCCAGCATCCTGGAGAGGGTATAGAGCTGGTCGACTGCCACCCAATTCACATTGCACCGGCCCCCTTACAGTTCCTCCTGCAGGTGGTGGGCCCCTGTGGGGATAAACCCGACCACCAGGCGCTTGTACATGAGCCCCAACTCAATTTTTTTATTTTTTTATTTCCATAAAGGGCTCTGAACCGCTCTTTGTCTGGCCCGTCACCTCAAACCTCTTTGCCTTGGAAAACCCTACCAGGTGCATATAGCCCACGACAACATAGCTCCTAGGATCATTCGGGCACTCAAACCTCTCCACCACAATGAGGTGGCGGTTCAAGGAGGGGTGACTTGCATTTGCAGTCACCCCTGCAGTTGCATTTTTCCTCCACCTCAAGGGTACAACGATAATTAGGTGACAGGAATAAAACAGCCAGGGCTGAAGACTTTGTCAGGGTGTCTAGGGGTAAAAAGAGCACAGACTATGGCTTATTGAAATTAACTGTCTGGATGGAATGGTTTGAAGAGATGCATAACCCATTTAAGAAGGAAACAAGTTCAAATAAATAAACAAAAATTCTTCTCTATCAAACCAAAATATCAATGATATAGTGCAGTCATTAAGTCAGGAGAGCCACAGCCTTCGTAAAAAGCAGGAAATCCTGTGAGGCCCCCTCAATCTTAAACTTTAACTCTAGTATATGCGAGTGTAATTCTCTGAAAAATGTTTTTCAAAAAACATAAACAAGAGGCTGTTGGCTATAAATCGCTTAATAATAATAATAATAATAATAACAATAATAATAATAATAATAATACATCACAGAGAATAACTGACATGCTAATTTTATTTTATTTTTATTTTTAAACTAATTTGGACAATTTCTGGTGCAGTACCTTTGCAGCCCACCAGGGGGGCTCGGACCCCAGTTTGGGAACATTGCTATAGTGTTACCTGGTATAAGTTGAAGTGACCAGCCGTCTCACAGGTGTAAGAAACATCCCCAGGAACATCCAAACTTTCCTGTAACCGGGCCACCTCTCTTAGGAGTTCCAGTCTTCTGGCTAAGACATAGTTTACTCTGCCATATCTGGAGACCACAACAAAACATAGTCATATATCTCTGTCTCAATGCATTTCAACACAGTGTGTAAAAAACAAAAAAAAAAGCCAAATTAAAGTATGGCAGACTCACAAAACGGGTTTAAAACTGCTTGGATCACTGTCTCCTTCGCTCAATAGATTCGGCACAGAAAATAGTGTTTGTATACCAGCTCCATCATATTTTCTTTGTATTCACGGTTTCTGTCAAATTACCTTTTTCTATTGCTTAAGCTGAAATCACTCTGATGATCAACGTTATAATTTAATAGATAAACACAAAATTAAGCAAATTTAATTCTGAAAATATATTTGATCTTTTTACAAGATAACAGGATTGCAGGGCATGGTTGTGTTTAAGAAGAAACAAATGGAACTCTAAAGCATATTATGTCTTATCTTATAAATCAAGTAAATCATGGAATGCACCTGATTTATTCACTCGTCACTGTGGCCACCATTCCTTAATGTCCACAAATTAACTGTGTTGAAGAATATTGATCCAGTGGTTGTCTGACAATTGTTCACTTGATTATATGTAATTTTTCTTTGCTGTGACCTTTGACATACCAATGTGGAATCTGTTATGTTGGGAAATTTAAGAAGGATTTGATGCAAAGGTCACACACACATCGGGTTATTGCAGGTCAATACTGTACTAGAGGTGACATCTATTTTTAGATCCTTTGCAAAGATCCTCCCTCGGCACGTGACATAAAGTCCTCTGTTGGCTCTGTCTGTTTGACCTGAAAAAATGACATAAATGGTATCTGACCTTCCTGAATATAAGTTCTGATGAAAGATGGGGTGTGTATGTTTTGTTTTTATAAAGCATGCTCAAATTAAGTCAGGTTCATCCTATTTCCAAATATATTTCGCTCTGTAATTTCACCCTTAACATGGAATGACATTATGAATGCAATATTCTTTGCAGGTCCCCCCTGCTGACACCACCCACACACATAATCTTATTTAAAAAAAAAAAGATGATGAAATGCTGAGATGCATTGTTAATTCATAGTAGCTTTCTCATTGTGTGGAGCTCTGCCTTGCATTTTTCCATCTTGTATACTGCGTTAATTAAAACTCTGCTTCTTCCGCTTCCTGGTGTCAGCGGAGTGGAAGTAGTGTGGAGTCTGCATGTTGTAATGAGACAGCCAAGCAGACAGGAACATATTAAATGCTGCTAGCCAAAGCGCTTTCTTTTCTTTCTGTTGTTTTTTTTTGCATTATTCAGAAATGTAAGACACAGCTTCCATGTACAGACCGCACTTCCTATACAGGGCTATTCATTTTACAAGGCATGCTGAGTGGTAGAATGAGTAAATGAGAAGACTTTCTAAGAGCTGTAGAACAGGATTTAAACAGTCTCTAAGGCAAACTAATGTATTTTACACTTGTGTTGAAGTTTTGTCTGTTACATCCACTTGTGAGCGACTAGTGGTCTAATTAGATGATGATGGAAAATCCTACTAAATCTTTAGTTCGATAGTCAAACGTCTTAATTAACAGTTATTACAATTGGCTGTTAGTGAATGCACCACCGCCCCAGCTCTGAATTGGTGGAGGTCATTGTCCCTCAGTGACTTACTGGTTACTGTGACTGAGGTAAAAGAAATATGTTTAATTTTACTTTTTTTAATGTAAATTATATGTTTTTTTATTATATGATTATATAAAATTTGAGTAGAGTTTTTTGTTAGTTGACTAACAGCTACTCTAATTCACCCTGCTTAAAGGATTTCTGAAAGCTACAATAAAGACTTTAGAGAAGAGAAAGGGTAAACTGGTAACAATGGCTGTCACAAACTCAAGTATAATCATTGAGCTTTTAATAAATAATTTTCAGCACATTGTTAATGAATAGAATTTGTTTGAGTCCTTTACAAGTGTTGTGGGTAATCTTCTTCACGTCAGCATTGACAGGAATGACAGGGGCATTCAAAGTAATATTTGGAATAGTATTTGGTACTATTTGAGAAAAAAAAAAGTCTAATTTGTATTATACGGAAACACAGGAAAAACAGTTTTTAATCTTAATGCATAAAACATTTGGAAAAGCAAGAGAGTCTATAAAACAAAAGTGGGGTTGAATAATATTAAAATCACAATTTAATTTACTTTAATCCTTTTGGACTTAAGTGCTGCTTTTGATCCAGTTGACCATAACATTCTTATCCACCGTCTAGAGAAAATGGTTAGTCTTTCTGGTGCTGTTCTGAAGTGGCTGACTTCCTACTGTACATCCGAGGCAGAAAGTTCTGTGTCACGCTCGGGAATCATAACTCAATGGAGAGAAAGATTGTTTACGTCATGCCACAGGGCAGCTGTTTGGCCCCATTACTTTTTTCTATTCTATGTTGCCGCTAGGCCTTATTATCAGAGAGTACAATGTGTGTTTTCACAGTTTTCACTGAGCCACATGTAAAAGAAGCTGTCTTATAGTCATCAACAGATGGATAAACTTTTTTTAAGCCTAAATGAAGACAAAACGGACATTTTACTAGTTTAAAAACGAATAACAAAAAAAAAAAATAACAGAAAACTTTGGAGAGTTAAAACAATGGGTTAAAGCTGATGTCACCAGTCTTGGAGTAGTGTTTGACTGATTTAAACCTCAATGCTCATTTAAACAGGGTCACTAAGACCTAAGAGACTTTTCTGCACCCACCAAACACAGCAAAAAGTCAGGTCATTGTTAAAACCTAAAGATGCTGAAAATGTATTTGTGCATTTATAACCAGCAGACTAGGCTACAGAAATGCTGTCTTAACAGGTCTCCCAAAGAAATCCACCAACAGGCTGCAGCTTATCCAAAACTCAGCTGCAAGACTTTTACCCCCCACTAGTAAAAGAGAACACATCATTCCCGTTTCAGTGTCAAAACACTCCAAAAAGAGCTCTACTAAAATGATGCACATGGTTAATGTGCAAATTCAGTACATGACACAACACTGCTTTGTGTGTTAATGTCCATTTCTTGCAGAACCAAACAATTTCTGAATTGGCATGACTACCATGGCCGTGATATGGGCTACTTTCACTGACCTTTACGCAGTACAAAGCACTGTAATCAAAACTTTTTTAATTCATCACTGAGCCCTAAGCAATTAGGAAACAAATATCTGATCAAAGAATAGTGTTTATAGAAGATAACTATCCAAGAACGTTATCATTCACCTGACTATTTTCAGAAGTAGGTTGGCTCGGTAGGTATGAGGTCAGTGCCTCTTGTCCAAAATAATAAAGGGGGTTAACCAGACAGCATGACTGTTGGGGGAGAGATCTCTTACAATGTTAGGAAGGTTTGGAAGTCCAACGATGCCTAATGAAGACAAAGCGGGACTGTGACTGGGCATATGGGAGTATCGAGTAGCCCTGTCACTGTGTTGGCTGGGGCTTATTATACAAGTGGGCAGCTGGTCTTCTTGTTATACGTACATGTGGAAGCTGTCAGCTTTGATCAAACTGTGTGTGTGTTGCATTGCTGCGCATAGTAGCTTTTAGGCAGTAACCAGTTGTTGATCACACGTTCACACCTTTCATTGTGTGAATTCAAACGCTCTCAACTTTCACAAGTGCATTTCTATTTGTTTAGGTGGGTCTCTCTCTCTCTCTGTCCTCCTGTCTCCTGCTGCCCCCACCTGCTAAAATCCTTCTCCGTCTCCAGCTCCTCCTCTCCGTGGCCCAGACGCAAGAGGTGGCGCTCATCAATGTCCAAAGCCATGATCTTCTCAAACAGCTGGTTCAGAGCCTGTGTGGAAGCATTGTGGATAAGTAAAACTAGCCTGTGTAAATAATAATGCATTAAGGGGTTCTTATTCATTTCAATGGATTCCTGAGTCAGAGGTAAGTGTTGAGTAAGGCATATATAGTGCCTTGCGAAAGTATTCGGCCCCCTTGAACTTTGCAACCTTTTGCCACATTTCAGGCTTCAAACATAAAGATATGAAACTGTAATTTTTTGTGAAGAATCAACATCAAGTGGGAGTGAAGTAAAGGGGCTGAATAATTTTGCACGCCCAATTTTTCAGTTTTTTATTTGTTAAAAAAGTTTGAAATATCCAATAAATTTCGTTCCACTTCATGATTGTGTCCCACTTATTGTTGATTCTTCACAAAAAATTACAGTTTCATATCTTTATGTTTGAAGCCTGAAATGTGGCAAAAGGTCGCAAAGTTCAAGTGGGCCGAATACTTTCACAAGGCACTGTAAATGGCTGAGTGAACTACTGCACAAACATAAATATATCCAGCTTAACCCTTTTCTTTTGGCGTGTTTCCACTGGTGTAAAACAACAGTAGATTACTTTATGATTAAATACTGACAGGAGAGCACCAGAGCCAAAGTGGAGCTGGGATCTTAATTTAAAAATGACTGTTACCTGATTTACGGTCAGTTCTGAGCTCAAGCAGTAAATTCCCTCTGCAGATTAAACAGGTTTTGTACAAGGATTTTTGTCTATAAAAGTGTGTGAGGAGGTATGTTACCTGGTTTGAATGCGTCACTATGAGGGTCCTCTGCTCAGGAAAGTTGTGATATATGTTTGAGATAATCTGGACGGCGACATCTGTCTTTCCAGTACCGGGTGGTCCAACAACCTATCAAAAAAAAATATATATTATGACATCAGTTAAGTTCAAAGCCTTAGATAAGAAGGTATATTCAGTATTTCAATCCAACATGAACTGTGTCAGCACATTGACATATGACAAATGGTAAATATAGTATTATATTACTGTAGTTTTTCATGATTAGCCTTATTCACCTTTCCAAGAGAAAAATGTTACAGCTCATTTGCCAAGTGAATATTCATGAAATAACTATGTCTTACTATGGGTCTTCTCTGTGAGTAGTTTCAGCTAAAAATAACAAGGGTAATTATGTGTTTCTGCATAAATAAGTACATAATCAGCAAAGCCAGACCAACCGGGAAGTACTGTGTTTATTATGGCTGCTAACGACTATGGAGTATGCCAAGAAGACAGGTTTCAGGGGGTGAGGAGAGCAACACTGTAAGGAATGCAGAGTTGTTTTATGACTCTGCTGATAGCCCATCTGCCATTGTACCGTGGCAATCTGTACAATAAATAACCCCCACTGCAAGTTGTCAATCACCACGTAAGGGTGGCGCATTTTCTGAAAACAGTTGTGCTTGTTTTATGAAATTGTAAAAAAAAGAAAAGAAAAAGAAAACAGTGAGCAGAAAAAGAGGAATAACAAAAAAGCATACAAAATGGTGGTTTTTCGTAGGTACAGACCTATTTTATGTGTTGGGGGGAAATGGGTTATCGCACTGCATGAGTGATGGAGATAGAAATACAAAACATCAGCAGAAATACAGAGAAGTTCCCCTGGTGTGCACTACGTTAGATTAATGTTTGCAAATGTTTGTCTTCATGGCAGACACAACTGCCGTACCAGCAGCAGGACTGAGAAACTGATCTTTTATGTTTTATGTTATGTGCCACCTGCCTCTTAAGAATCACATTCTGAAGAGGATCATAAGCTCTTCGAACGCAGTTACTTAAAAAGGGGGATAAAATACTGACCATGGTAAGTCCTGGCTGCATCCCAGCTCGAATAGCTTCAATCTGAGTAGGTGTGAACTGGATTGTATTCCTGTAAACCCAAAATGCTTGTATTAATAAATTTGGCATTGAAGCAAAAAATAACACAACAACTGGGTGTTCTATTTTTAAAACTTGGCCCCATTAGCATTCCTTTCTGTACTCATGAAAAGGTTTTAATGAAGGCATCTGGACGTACTGTATGTTTGAAGGTGAAGACGTTTTGTCCCTCATTCAGGGTGAATTATTAGTTCCCACAGTCCCTTGGATGAGGGACAAAACACCTTCAAACATACGTCCAGATGCCTTTGTTGAAATCTTTTCTTGAATATGTCCTGGATGACTGAGAACCTCCACAGACATCTTGACATTTGTAGTCATTTAAAGGTGCAGAGTGATGTTTTTTGGCGGCATCAGGGGCAAAATTTCAGATTGCAATTGCACACTTCACTTCCTGGCTGTGAATACCTACAGTAATCAAGCAGGAACATACTGTTTTGAATGAACAAATATAGTTGAAATGGGTCAGACGAGGAGAGTGCATAAACAAAGTAAAATTAGATCATAATTGTTCTAAGCATTTTTGAAAGATTGTGTGGTCAAAGAAATTAAATAAAACATGAGCTGATCCTCGTGCCATGTTTGTCCTCTCTGGGCAGTAAATGGTAAATGGTATGCATTTATATAGCGCATTTTTGCACCCTTCCCAGGCACCCAAAGCGCTTTACATCGTGCTTCCACTCAGCCCATTCACACACATTCACACCTGGGGCAGACAGAGATGGGGGCTGCCATACACACGGTGCTCAACCTTCTCCTACCACCACCAAACACACCTCTATAGTCACACACATTCATACACCAGTGCTACGGACACTGGAGGCAAGGTGGGTTAAGTGTCTTGCCCAAGGACACAACGACAGTATGAACAGGGCAGAGCGGGAATCGAACCGCCAACCTTCTGGTTGTAGGACGACTGCTCTACCACTGAGCCACGCCGTCAGTAGTACAGTAATGCGAAACCAGGAAGTAATTGAACCTTCACTTCAGCTCCACCAATATGTTCTAGCTAGTTCAACTCTATACAACAAAATTTCCCACAATGCACCAATTAAAACACACCTAGAACTGAGTAACAGCTTTTGTCGCTCATGTCTTTGAATGACAATAAATTAACTATTGTTTTAACTACAACCAAAAGCAGTGCTCATAGTGCTCAAGTGCTGGAAAAGTTAACATATTTTACCGATCCAATATTCTCCTCGTGTCTATGACTAAACTTCTCACCTTTTGGGCTGGTTATAGGGATATGGCCCACGGTTGGGTGTCACATAAGGCTCAACAGCCAGAGTCATGTCCTCTTCTTTGTTCTCCACACCTTCACCAGCCCTTCTCTTCTTCCCTTTGTCTGATTGATTTGAGATGGGGAACTTGATCCTGTTAAGTAAATACAAGACCAAATTATTCTTTCAGGCTGTTACACCTCTTCACATTTGTTTACAGACGGTGAATTTTTAGGCTAACCCTTTACCTGAAGGGGGGCACTTGCAGGTCTGGATTCTCCTCAGTAACCTTGATAGTGCAACCAGGGAAACTTGAACGCAGATGATCAATGGAGAGAAAGGTGTCGTTGAAATCCAGCGTAGAAATCTGATTGGGCATCTTTGAGTAATGGGCACTGCCTGGGTCACCGTAGCCGAGGATTATGTCATGAAGCCAATCTGGAACAACGCACTCTGTGTTCATGAGGTGTCTGATGGTCTCCAGCACGGCCTAGGGATAAAAGCGAGACATTTTACACACGGGTTAAACAAAAGTAGGGTTTGCCTTTTTCCACAAAAGGTTAGTGAACAATTTGGCATGTTGACCTAAGATACATTGTGCATAAATCTTGGAAAAACAATATCATGTGTTATTTATAAATCATTTAATGCCAATTTAAGACTGGAAGCCCAAGAAAACTTTGAAAAGGCTTGCGGCTTATTTCTCTTAGTACTGTTTAGGGATGCACCGAATGTTCGGCCACCAAAATTATTCGGCCGAACACCGAAAGCGCTTTTTTTGGCTATTTTCGGCCGAATAATTTTGTATATATATAAGTATAAGTAAAAAGGCAGAATAAATTTTGCCGAACAATGGCGTTTTTAATGACGCAATCAATTAACCCGCGTAGAGTGAGAAGCGCGGGCTTTATGCAGCAAACATGTCAGCAGTGTCAGAGAAAGAGGCAAAAACGGCCGTTTGCAGACATTGTTCTGCTGAATTGTCCAGAGGGGGTGCATCTGCAAAAACGCACTTCAAGTGAAACAGACCACGGAGTGAAAACAACTCAAAGTGCGCTCTTAGAAGCTGTCAGCACACGATTTAGTCAGGCGGACTCAGAACTCCTGTACAGCATCAGATCATTACTTGGATGTGGGGAAAAAGATGCGCACACGAGAAATAATCCAGGCCGAGTTGGATTTGGGAAAGCCGCTAGGTAATGGAGACGGTCAGGTGATGCACAGGGCAGGAGATGAAAACAGCGCAGAGTGTAAACTACAGATGAGCCGCGCACAGTCTCGCTGTCTGACATGTTCGATGAGATCCTCCAACATTTGCAAGACAGAGGACAAGCTCGACCGCTCAACAGTTAGATGGGTATCTATCTCTCAGAAGTCCCCATCCCCAGGAGCAATAACCCTCTCAAATTTTGGAGGACCAATCAAGGCCGCTTTCCCGACCTGGCGCAGATGCACGCAGGTATATGGAGGACGTCCTCCATACTGGTAGGCTACTTGTATGGGAAATAACATTTTATTTATATTTTGGATTATGGTAACACTTTATAAGTAGTTTCTATTTTTTACATTAACTAACAATGAAAACCCCTTATTAACAGCATTTATTAATCTTAATGTTAACATTTACTAATACAGTATTAAAATTAAGTATCACATTTGTAATTTTTGAATTAAAAAAGTATCAAAGGTGGTAGGCCTATTTGTTAAAATTGTGAATGCACTCATACTAACATGAACTAAATATTTTTTTATTATCTTCCATTAAGGAAGATTAATAAATACCATAACAAATGTATTGCTCATTGTTAGTTAAATATTTTAAAATTGTATTTTTGTTTTTTGATTTTTTTTATCTGAAAAGCAACACAAAATAGTAAAAAGCAATTTTTTACATTTACATTTACATTTATTCATTTAGCTGACGCTTTTATCCAAAGCGACTTACATTGTTCTAATGTAATTACCAGTGTTACAGTCACTGGAGGCAAGGTGGGTTAAGTGTCTTGCCCAAGGACACAGCGACAGTATGAACTGTGGGGAGAGTGGGAATCGAACCGCCTACCTTCCGGTTGAAAGACGACCACTCTACCCACTGAGCTACTGCCGCCCCAGTATTTAATTATTGTAATGGTGAAAAAATTGGCAAAATAAATGAAAAAATGTGAAACACCGCGTTCGGTATTCGGCTTTCGGCCAAGCATTTCATTATTATTCGGCTTCGGCCAAGAATTTCATTTCGGTGCATCCCTAGTACTGTTCCATGACACCGTCCAAACGGATCATAATCTGAAAAATGTGCTTTACTTTTTACATATTGTAGTTCAGAATTTTGATGGTCATTAAAAGTGCCCAAAGATCTTTGCATAAAAAAATCATATAATATCAATGGTGCAGCTTTCACCCACTGAGGATACATTCGATATTAGAACTTTTGCAAAACATGACAAGGGAGCAAGCCTCTCTCATGGAACCTCTTAAATGGTCCTCGAGTAATTTCTTATTAATGTTTATGCTATCTAAAAACTATTGTTTTACTATGCAGTAAAAGCCAAAAAGCCCGGATGTAACTGCCATTTTATTGCCCTGTTGTAATGACAATATCGGTGAATAGGGGACCAATGGGCGGATTAAATCCATTTTATAAACAATCTATGCAAGGGAGGCAGGACTTGAGTGGCCCTGGCTCCAACCTCACCTACAAACTGATCATAACATATTCAATAGATCATTCATGTGTGGCACTGACGGTGCCAGAGCTCAAGGTCCAAAATAAAAGAAAGAGTGAAAGCCGATCAGTGAGCTTCAGCTCATGGTCCGAACCTTGAAATTATTCTCCTTGGGTTTGCGTCTCATAATGATGTTGAACGTCTCGTATGGGTCTTCGGTGCTGCTCTGAATGCTGCTCGTCATGTCCTGCTGATACTGGTTTGGGTCCAGCCACACACGGAATGTTCTGGTGTCTCCGTGCAGCTTTGGCCTCGGCTCAGGTCCTATGCCAGAAAGACAATAAAGAGATGTGTACGGTTATAAAATACAGAACTGAATGGATGGATTAATTTAAGCAGAATCTTGTGTTCCCATTAGACCAAGCTGCTGAGTGACTTATTCTAGATCTCTTAGTTAAAGAAGTAGTACTTGTTCCCTGTTGGTGACCTGAAAGTTTTAGCAGGCTGACAGAGGCAGGGCATGTTTTCTGGCGGGATGTCTATTTAGAAAGCCCTGCTCTCTGAATATTTAATCTAAACAGATGAGAGAGGAAAGGCTGTTTCAGAGCACGGACACATGTCCGGCCTGCGCTAACACTTAGAATAGCAGTGCTGCAGGTAAGCTCAGGTAAAGCAACAATTGTGAAAGTGTCAAAGTAATGTGAGGGTAGCAGTGAAATAGACATTGTTCATGTGACAGAGAAAATTGTGCTAGTCTGACTCAACCTTGACTTTGAAATTCAAACGGAACATATAGGAGCGTACCTTCTTCTATGACACGTCCCTTGTCATCCAGCATACCCTGCACCTCACACCCTCTCACGTACGCCAGTCCTGTCTGCTCCACAAAGGCCTGCCGCCGGTCAAAGCGTGTGCCGTAGGGCAGATTGGGCCGCACCGTAATTAGAAAGCAAACATCATGCTTTCGAAGCCCTATTAACAAAGAGAGAATAGACAGTGAGGATGAATAGAGTGAGAGGTAGTAATGGGAGAGATATGGGAGTGACTTAAATCCTTATTGACGTTGCCATTAACAAGAGAACTACCACCACAAAGTGATACACGGGTTGTCATTGTTACACTTGTGTCTCTTTTCACCATTAACCGATTCTTTTGTGTGTTTTAGCAAAGAACATGAACAAATAAAAATTATATATTGCACACCTCTTATGTAAACACAGCAGACACATACTTCCACAGTATTTATTACCTTCCCACTCGTGTTTGATGTGATCTTGTACATTGAGGTTAACGGTCACATCGGCTCGAACGCGGGCGGGCCAGCTCTCTCCGATGTTGGGCTTGGCAACTTCTACAATGGAAAATGCAGTGATGATCTGTGCCATCCTGGCCCAGCCTCCAAACACTACTCCTCCATATTCTGACTCCCTGTGTGGAAGGAAAGAGAAGACAAGAGTGTTAGACGCTAGGGGGTGTTGACAAGATTGAAATCAGTTGGATTTAGGGCAGCACATGGCACTACTGCTTACTTATTTACTTTTGCGGCAACAACAACTGAGTTCCTATATCAGCTGACATAATGGGAACACTTATTATGTTAAGTAATGGGTTTCCAAATGTGGTTTACCAAAAGTAAAGTTCTTGAATACAAGCAAAGCACTGAACACCATGTAAAATGTGGGCCGATAATGTTTTTATTTATTTAAAAATCACATTAGGTTAACATTCTTTAGGAAAGCGTGGCTGTAAATGCTTGTCAATGACCAAACACCATATCTCACAAACATCTAACATAGATAAAATTAAATAGTTTACATAAAGTGAAATAGTTACCATGGCTTCATACGCCACACTACATCTTCTATGTCCTGTCTGATTTCATAGGTGGACTCCAGGCGAAACAGGTTGAAGTTCCTCAACAAGTAGTCGTGAAGGGTCAGGAACTGGAGATTAAGCTTAGGTAATGCTAGGCAACCTATTAATACAAACAGGCAAACAATAATTATACTAATACAAACTTGGATATAGAAGACAATGTTGACACTGAACAGTGGGCCAAGAGTTTCATGAACATGAGTTAGTCAAAAGATTAAAAAAAAAAAATCTCAAATCTTGAAATTACATATCTGTGATTACACATAATAAATACCTTCGCCTGAGTAGTACTCTGTAGGTACAATGTTTTGATCCCAAATAATCTTCTCCGTTGGATAAAGAGGCATCTGGTTAAGTTGTTCAATCTGAGAGATTCGGCGTTCATGACGAGACACCTGTGTAAGAGAGAAACCATTGCGGTTACTCACTTGGTAAAGTACACACTACATAAAATAAAGCAGCCTGGGTTTGATTAAATATCCTAGATTAATTATATATAACAAGCAGAATGCCATAAATAACTGGTAAAAATCTTAGAACCTTAGGCACGGGAAATGTACAACAATTTCTTGTCTTCCAGAGAATTTGGTTTCTACCTCGTGCACACTTAAACAAGTCCCCTGATATTGTCTACTGGAGCAATCTAACCAAGTATTTATGAATCAGCTTTTCAAAAACAACCTGGGGAGAGTGACTGAACGTGTAACAGTAAATGACCACAGGACAGACTTTACACAACCATTCTGATAATTGAGGAGTAATAAAATGAATGGACAAACAACATAAATGGAAATTATAAAGAGCAATCAAATAGGTTTTGTCTTTAATGGATAAGCACTGTTGTCAAAATGCCACTAATTGGATTAAAAAGCAATGTCAAGGAGGACAAACAGAGAGGGGGGTGGGGTGTTATATGTATTCCAAGGAGCTTAAAATATTGACTTCATAACGACAAAACAAACATATTATGCCATAGCACTGAATTTATTTTCTAACAAAGCTCTAAAGCATTTACCTTTCATCTCCTATTACCAGATTGACAAAAAAATGAATGCAGCATCTTACACACAACTACCACTGCAAGGTCTAATATAAGTTACTAAGATGTGCAGTTATATAGAATCTTGTCTGTATGAACATTTTACAAAGAGCTTGATGAAGGAAATAAAAGGAGGTGGTGTGAATTGTTCTCCATAAAACATGTGATAAAAGTGGAGTCATTACCAGCAGCTCCAGGAGGAAGTCCTTCTCATAGGTGGTGTCTTGTCCTTCAGGCAGCTCTGGTAACAGACATAGATACGAGGCCACCTGGTGGAGCTCATTAGGGCTACAAAAAATAAATAAAAAGACTTTGTTGGCTTAATATTCACATAATGATAATAAACAAAATTACATCATATTTAAAACATCCATTGGTGGACCACCTATATGGACACTGGCACAGCCTTACTTGTTAGCACTGCCACATAAAGCAGTTCTTCTGTTTGCTTTGACACTGCACTCCTGCTCTGTCAGCATGTGTGTGTTAAGTGGCCAGAGCATACTGATGCGACAGGATTATGAAAATCAAAGCCCGTCTCCGTCTATAAAAGCTGAGGCGTGAGTCTCTGCATACAGACCTGTTTTAATCATGCTGACACACTGTGACACAGGCAGGGGCTTGTACACAACCAAGGACAGGCTCGGGACAGATTGTGACAGGCCTGGACAGTCACACGTGGCTGAGATTGACGGTGTTGCTGTATGTGCATGTGTTCTGCTACTTGTGATGCCACGCTTGGGCAGTTGGGTGGCAATTCTGCCGGTGCTGCACTTTGGAGGATGACCTGGCATAGGTCATGTGGAGGAAGCCCTTTACTAAGCAACAAAAAAACAGCAGTGCAACAATTCTTTCTGAGTAATGGAGATGACTGGACCAGGTCATGACTGACAGCTGAGTAACTGACAGGGTTAGGTAAGCATGGGGCCGACAAAAACAGGTCAGCAGTAAGTTTACTGCCAAAGTACTATTTAACAAAGGGAAGGTCAGCATAAACTATCATCAACTATCATCTAACTATCCCTAAAACTCACTATAATTATGTTTAAATTCAGATTGAGCCTGACAATTTTAAATTCATCTAAAAGCACTGTGTATGCTAAACATTTTGAGTGTATACAGTATATGGCGGCAATGCATTGGGGCTCAGTATTTTAATAATCGCAATATATTGTCTTTAATACAGTATTGGGATATATTGCATTGTGGCAGGTGTATTGTGAGATGTATTGTATCGCCAGGTGCTTGCCAATACACACCACTAATATATAGTAGCTAATATTAAGTTTGTTACATATAGTTTACTTTAGAGGCAAAACTGCTTTAGGGCTTTGGCCATTTAATTTTAAAAACCAGACTGACATTAAATGCCAGAAATGGTTATAAAGCAGATACGTAATTACACTTTAGCAATTTATTTGCATTAAATGCAAACTTACAAACTAAAAAACATATGCAAAAGCTGATTCATCAAAGCAAGGGTACTTTTTGGCTCTTTGCAAGCTAATATGATATGACAAACACAGCTGTTCAAAGAGTTTATTCTCAAGCCACTGCAAATCGATTAAATTAATGAGGCGTGCGTCTCTCTCTGGCTGGTACCAGCTGCCTGTTCAAGAGCTCACTAGCAGCCATTTAGCAGAGAAGCCAGGCAGCAAGGATAGGGCCGCTGCTATTTAGCAACACAAGTCCAAACAGCTCAAAGAGTGTGGGCCTGTTTGTTGTGTTATGAGGTAAAAGAAGGTATGATATGAAGCAAATACAGATAAACCACAGACGAGTAAGTACACCTGTTAGCTATAACAACACTCCACTGCATTTTCAGTTTACTGTGAAATGATTTAGTCCAACCATGCATATCCGACCACAACATCTGTTCAGCTCTGCGCTGAAAACTCCAAGTACCCAATGTTCTTTCCATGATTCAGTCCGGTGTTCACATTTACCTGAGATGCCCAAAGTGTTTAGTCAAGGATTCTCTGGTGTCGACAGCTGCCACATTAGACAGGGCAAAGTCCAGCAACTCTGGGAAATGAGCAAAGGCTGCCCTCTGTAAGACAAAAGACAGGAAAAAAATCAAGACAGTGCTATGCTATAGGCTCATTTAGTGTTTTTTTTTTTTACACAACATAAGCTTTGTGTACATTTTGACCAAAATGACCAAAGAGGGTTTCAACAAGTGAGAAGCGGTTAACTACATGTATGTGCTGTCAGTGAGTGGGTAGAGAACATTAGCGGGTGACTTCATTTTTAGTTTTTAGTTTAGTTTTATTCCAAATGGAGCCAAGGAAACTGTCTCATTCTACACCTCTAAAACTAAAGAAATATTCATTGACTTTAGGCATACAACCAATTCAAACTCTGACACTTATATAGTACCTGCCAACCTACAAAATACGCTGGACTATGTCATAAGATGTTTAATAGCAAAGCCCAAAGCCAGCTATATTTTCAAGTACATACACAAACCATAAACACCCACGTACACACACAAATAATTATCATTACTAAGACATGTCTGTGAAGGTTCTCAGTCACCCAGGTCATCTTGTAAAAAAAAAGTTAAAGTAGAAGTTTAACTTTTTTTTTTCATTACTAAGACAGAATTATTTGATCTACTGGACTGTTAGAAATGCATCCTATTATCTCCTTCATCCCTACCTCCTTTCTATATATTATGTAAATATTTTCATGTCACTTGGTGCTGCAAAAAAAAAAAAAACATTTCTGCAAATGTTTTATCATGTTGTGACTTTATGCTACAGTCTGTTTAGGGGCAGTCTCAGAAAAAGATATCAAAATAACTTATAAAGAGAGCAGGTTCAACTGTAGATATTAGTTTGACTCTGGTTGAAGCAGTGGAGCAACAGACACACAACAGGACAGATGCTACACTGAACAACATGGACCATCCCCTGCATTTGGCTTTTGAACAACAGAGACCTTTGGGGACAAATAAAGTTCTATTAAATGAAAGCTATAATACGTGAAGTCAACAAGCACAGTATAGAAAATGCACATTACTATTATAAATATAGACATAGGTTGTAGCCTATTAGGTCAATTAACACACATTGGGGCTGAAGCTGCTTGTGTTTCTGGAGTCAAATTCCCAAGCTTCCTAATTTTAAGAACCAATGCAGGCTAAAGTAAACTTATGCACTTATACATTGTTTTAAAGTATAATAGCAAGAGCCTTTCTCACACTGGTAGGTCCAATAATAGAAAGTGTCTGTCTGTACCTGTAGTGAGGTGATTTTGTCATAGTGCAGGTTGGTCATCTCCTTCTGCGTCAGAGCGTTGCCAGTCTGGTCATTGATCTCAAAACCAGTGTAGAACTTCAGCATGTCCAGCAGCTGCAGGATGAAAACAAATAAACACAACTTTCTCAGTAGGCAATGTGACCATTCCAAATACTGACAAGTTACTGTAAATCACTCAACGGCTACTTTATAATAACAAAAATAATACAGCAATACAGTGCTGGGGAAATTTGGTACCATGCATTTTTCCAACTTGCTTGTGATCTTGACTTATGCATTTAAATTGTGCAGATGAAGAAGTCAAGATTTCCTACCTGACAGAAAAGATGTCCCTCTTTCTCCAGCTTAGTGAGACTGGACAGATGACAAAAGACCACCAAGTGAGAGTCATCCAACATGGTATTGAACCAACGTCTGGTGGGTAGCAGGGCCTAAGCACAAAGAGAAACATGTTATGTGCAGTACACTCATCGCAGATTAAATACAAGTTCGTACAGCTTCACTAATTTATAAAGCTTTTTTCAGCCTATCAGAACTGTAGAAGGTAACTCATTCATGATCACATTTCATTTCAACCACAAATGTGGGACAGAGGTGTGTGAACATTTCAAAATCATTTTAAACACTTTTCAGATTAGAGAACTCTTGAAAAATTTGCAAACACAATATAAAAGTGTAATTTCAAGCACCCTGCACAGACTACATTTAATCAAGCATTCAAGGATGGATGAGAAGCTAAACCCAGATGAAATTGCTGCACTACTGAGAAATCTGTATAGTATAACATCAGGAAATGAATCCCTAATACTCATTGACAAGAACTGTTCTTGTCTGTAAATTGCTAGGAAAACATAAATGTGAGATGAACAAAAGGCAAAGTGACAGTCAAAGGTGAAGATGACAGAAAACTGGCTCAGCTTCTCTTATAGCCATGACTTAGACACATTGAGAAGACGCATGTCAAAGATGACTGCTTGGTACTTGTATAAGAAGGAAATAGTGTGTGCATTGACAATATGAGAATAAAAATAAAATATAAAAAACATTACTAAAGAAAAATAAAATAACTCTAGACACAGATAATTCCACATATGAAGTTGAAAATTTCAAAATGATTACTGTCCTTTAATTTTTAGTCAAACCAACATAGCATTAACTATTGACTTATTTAATTTATTTGAAGATTGCAGGTGCAGTAAATTATACATGAAGTAATAGAGAATAGAGCATACATTTTTATGTCTAACCACTATCTTTGATCTTAACATAGCCATGAGACGAGGCATCTTTATCCCTGCATTCATTTTGAGGTCATCATTAGTGAGAGGAAGTATAGATGTCAGGGAACTGAGGCTCTGTAAAAGGATAGTGCTGAAGGACAGGAGATGTCTCAGGAGACAGTCAGCTGGACGGCCACTGGCCGCTGCCAGGAACAGCAAGGCCAGCCTGTCAGCATACAGCCAGGAGATCTATCGAGCTCCCTGGCAAGTAACATGAGATGTGCTCAGGCAGCAGTGCAACACTCTGACAGTGCACCCCCACGTGTGACAGCCAATCGTACTGGAATGTCCAAGTCTTTTTTCTCTTTTGTTATGTTGGATTTCCAATTATGTCCATGATGTACTGCCACTATAAATACTAACAGAGCACACATTATGACAATATCATATGTAACTTGTATTTTGCCTCCTATTGCCATGTAGAAGTAAATTTAATCATCTCATCTCCAACAGTAGAAAGTATTAAAAAAAAAAACATAGAAACATTTCAATGACACTTTGCGCTTTATATAGCTTTATAAAGTAAAAATGGACACATCTAAATACAACAAATGATGGTAATAGGCTTAATTTTCTTAGAGCAGTTTCTGTAAGGGCAACTGTGCCTAACTAAGTATTCACCTTACAGCCACCAGGCTCATAGCTGCTCGCGTTTCAAAAAGTGCAAAGGTTTGCAGACAGTGACAGAGATGCACTGCGCGGAGGTGAAACTAGGCATTTATTAACTGACTGCTGACAAAAACCTTTGATAAATGGGAAGGACAATGGCAAACAAACTCTTGAAACTGATGTCTGCAACACTTAGCCAAAATAACATGAATGAGTAAGCAGATGGAGCTTTTAGTGGACAACCATATTTTACCTTTTTATCATTTTAAAAGCACTGGGTGTTTGTGTCTTACCTCTAAATCAATCAGTAGTTCAATGAATCTCTCACAGTAATGTACTTTATCCATGGATATAGGCCCTAAGGAAACAAACAAAAAAAAAAGTTGCTTATCACTTTACTCTGAAAAAGGTAACACAAGCTTCTCCCGATACATACTTACCGTCAGATCAGCACACACAAATAGCAGATATATTAAAAAAAAATAACACTTCACCCAAGACACGAGGACAACAAACCTATGTCGACAGCACCAAGGTGGCCTGCTGAGTGCGAGATCCTCACTACACGATGTGCATGGCCAGTGCAGTAGCATGCTGGGAACCCAATCTTAATTAAGAGTGTCTGTGTGGGTTTATAGTTGAAGCGGGCAGTGGGCAGTAGAGTGATGAGCGTCCTGCTGGCTTTTAGATTTTAATCTACTGTGTCACATTTGAATCCTTCCTAAAACACAATAGGCCTGTTCTGTTTTTAGCTTTCAGGTGGGGGGCACCATGTCGGCCTGCATTACAATGGAACAGGCAGCCAATGGCTTAATGGGAGCTGGAGCACGTGCTCCGTTGGCATATGCACGGCACAGAAAAAAGATGGGACAAATAAAAATGGTAAAACCTGGGGTTTCCTGAATCACTGGGAAAGAGCAGTCAATATTTAACACCAGCCAAACCCTATCCTTATTGTGTTGTGAACATGTGATCTATTTTACTAGTAATCTGAATATAGCACCAACAATTAGATTTTTCAGACAATGAGTATTAGGACAATGACAATGAGTATTTGAGTATTAAAGAGACATTGGTACAGTGTGAATCTATTGCAGACAGCATCAAAGCTTTGGCAATATCAATCTTCACTAACACACTCATAGCCGTGGATCTCGCAGCCACAACCTCTCTAGGTAGCATACTTCTAAACCAATATTTAGTTGTTCAGGAAAGACTTTGTTGTATCAGTGTTTTTTTTTTCTATGCCAGTTCTCCAGACTGTGTCAACATAGTAATTTACCACTAGTAAACCAAACTATAGACCACATATAATCCTAGATGGAAAAGCTCAGAATATCATGTTCACACTTCTGATAACACAAAAATAAGAGTTTTACAAATCTAAGGAGCTCATCTACAAAAGCTGTATACAAAAAGACTGAAATGTTTATTTCTTTCTAGGAAAATAAATATGACAAACTGTTTTCTCCACTACTTTGACCCATAATAATGCACATCTTAGAGAGCCACTGTTCATTAAAAATCTTAAACACCAGTGTTAAGTATAAAACCAAACATTTAGTAATTCAGAAAGATTTCATTAAACAGGGTTTCTGCAGGGTTTAATCAGTCAAATTTAAGACTTTTTATGACCTTTTTATGACCATTATGATTTGAATTTATGACCTACACAAATTACGATAAATAACTTCAGTCATTAAAATTCCTTTCAAAAGTCTTTATTATTGACTTTCATTGAAAGTAACAAGTTTTATTATGTAAAGAGTAATTCTATTATTTCTTACTTAAGATTAAGAAACTGAAGCCTTCGCCTTCTTTTTCTTGAGTATCAAGAACACAGAAACACTTAACAATTGTAAAATCAAATGTAAAGTTGGTGAAATATTAAAGAAAATATATTGATTTTCAGAAGGCTTTTATTTTGAAATGCCACATCAGATTCTTCTGAAATTTCCTGGAGAGCATCATGGGGTCCTCTGCTACACACCAGAAGTGGAATGACTTTGGCAGCTGCAACTTTACTTTTAATCAATTAAATAAATTTGGTGTAAAAAAATTCTGAATTATCAGGGGGCTTTTATTTTGTAATTCTGCATTAGACTGTTCCTAAATTACATGCTTTAATATTATTTTTACGTTTATTTGAAATTTAACAAAAACATTGTTGTATCATTGCAACATCAAAGATACATTTTTAAAACTGAATTGATTATTGAGTTTGTGAATAATATATATTTATGATAAAAAACTGAATATTAACTGTCAAAACAGACGCAGCTGCCGAGAGTGGAAAATGTAAAAAACGAACATTCATCCGTTCGGGAGGACGTCTAGGCGCTGTTTCCTTGCATTACCGTAAAACAGCTAATACGGAGCACTCCGAAATAAAGACGGGGCTGGCTTGACTGGTGTTTTGCGAAACGGGGATGGCTTGACCGCAGTATCCGAAACCACTGTGTGTGGCACTGGATGAGACAGAAACAGAATCCCGCGCTGTACTTGGACCGGGTAACGTTTGTGACGGAGCCGAACAAAACTGACTGATCGCACGCACTCGCTGCAGGCTTTTCCGACTTTGCATGCGACTTCAAGGCTTTTATGCCTAAACTAGACATCTCCAACGTCTTCTTACACAGAGTACAATAGGCTTGATACCGATTATTTGCGACGGGCTTAAGCCAGCTACTAAACGCACCGTCTTCGAGCCACAGATCATTAAACGTACATTTACCCATTGTGATCAATTAAACTAAGCAGTGACAGTATGATATATTCGGAGTATGATATTCGGAGTTCGCGCGGGTTTCTGGGAAGTCCTTCTGACAAGTCTGTATGCTGTATGGACCTTGTAGTTCTAGAGCGCTGTGATACCAGTGTGATACCACCCAGATTCCTCACACAGAACTACAACAGGCAAAACAAATTAATGCCATTGCCGCCGCGAGCGCATTTTGATGCAAGAACAAATTAATGGACGAGCATATCAATTTAAGACGCGACTAAATGTTTTTTATGACTTTGTATGGAAAAACCGGACGTTTTTATGACTTTTTATGGCCTTAAATTCTTTATGTTAAATTTATGACTTTTTATGACTTTTTATGACCCCGCGGAAACCCTGATTAAAGCTGACAACACTCAATACATTCAATATATATATAATACTAGCAGTTAGAACAATACCATCAATGTTAAGCAAAACTCACTGCTGTAAGTCCACACATGTACTTTGTCTGCCAAAATATTGTACAATAATATAACTACATTGTGAGCTTTTATGCTTAAACTGAAGTGTGTCCATTAAATCCTGGAGTCATCTTGATTATTATGTTTTTGGAATATGTACGGAAACAGAATATGGTGTTACTACAGAAGAATAAAATTTATTGTGTACCTGATAGGGGTATTGACATCAAAACTCCAACAAACTGTTTAATGAGCGCTGAAAGAAAAGTCCTCTCTCGTTTAGCCCTGAGAATAACAGAAAGAGCAAATCAGAAAGGCCCTGAAATATTTCTGTAAAGATCTGAGCAGGCAGGCAAAGAAAGTTATTTTACTGTTCAGCTGCGTCAGCATCCATCTTATCAAATTTCTTCTTGATTAGACTCCAGAACTTCTGCAGCTTGGGGACATTCTTCAGTTCGTGCTGGAGTCTTGACTGAAAACATTATTTTAAGGGGATGATAGCTATAGCCACTATTATCGTCAAGAGCAATTGAAACTAATATCATAAGGAGATTATGAAATGTACTACAATATGTATAATGCACATTTGTAAGTGCTAAACATTTTGAACAGTAGAAAACTTACTGGTAATAGGCACATCCACATGGGCAAAGAGATGAGCTGCTGCACCTGCTCTCGGATCAAATCTACCTCCTGGAAGGAAGACGAAGACACAGACACACACAAGAATGGAGAATATACAGTGTGTTTTTATTACACTTAAGGCAATAATAAAGACTAGCAACTAAAATATTTATAGGGCTTTATAGGATACAATCAAAGTGCACAGGGCTTTCACAGCAGATTTTTAAATGAGACATCTGCAGTGTTTCCCTGTGGTTTAATGCGGCGGCAGTAGAGGACACATGGGCGGGAGCAGACATTTGCTGGGTGGGCTAATAATGCCACCATGTGGACAAAGCATAAAACTATCTAATCATATTTTTTTTTTTTTACTTTAGCGCTATTCTTTTTCCCCAGATTTTTATGTCTGTAAAAACAAATTCTGAATTCTGAGGAAAAAAAAGTATGTTCCACTCTCTGCTGTCCGTGGGATCTGTAGTGTGGGAAAGATTTTTAATCACTAAAATTAATGTTCTAATACATAGTGTATTCTATTGATGTTTAATGTATGAATGAATATATGGTGTAACTGGCATTATTTACAGTTAAAACATGGATGTGAAAAATGGTACAAGTCTAGTAAATGTTCGTACCAAGCTGTTGAAGCAGTGGTCCAGAAACACCAGCAACACAGTCTGTTCCTTTAGAGTAAGTCCAGCCTTCTCGCCTTCCAGCACAGCTTCCATCACACATTTAAAGAAAAATGGGAAATGATCTGGCTTCTTCTTAAACACCTATTACAGAACACCGATGTTATTATAGTGAAACCAGCAAAGGACCGTCCTTTCTGAGACTCCAGTAACAAATCTTGTGAGCATGAATATTCTGTGATTAAGTACCTCCCAAGCAGGCACATTCTCCCTGAATTTCTCATTGACAATGCAACAAATTGACATGATGAAGGCATTGCAGGAGACTTTAGGTGTATAGTTCACCCACAGGTAGTTCTCAAGATACTGGCTGAAAAAGGGAGACATTACAAAAGATTAAGTCTTTAACTTGCATTGTATACCACTACACTGGTCACAATCTTACCTAAACTCCAGAAGCATAATTTTCCTGATGGAAAATCTGTAAATTGAAAAATACATGATTATTTCTGCCTTAAAGCCTTAGGTCTCTTCAGTCTTGAATACAGTCATGTGAACTTACTTAGTCTGGAGAATCTCCTGGTCATAGATGTCCTTCATCACCTAAAGAAAACATTACAGTGAGTGTAGAAAAGCAGTAGGTACCCGTAGTGAGTCTGATGTGGTAGAGCGCTCACCTGTGGATCAAAGGGGAGTTTGTTCTTTGCCTGGGGAGCCCAGTATTTATAAGCCAGCTGAAACAAGATCATTTTATTACTTACTGACATTTCTCACATTTAGAAAAGGTATGTGCTGGAAATAATTTGTCAGTGTGAATAAAAACATTTGCACACACAAGTGCTGCTGTTTTTACTACAAAAAATATATAATGTACATGTGTGCTCTCTTATATAGTATTGTAATATTTTTCATAACAGATTGCGCTTTGTCTTTTAACAGAAGTGAGAGAGAAACAACATTAAAATTCATCTGTTTTGTTAAATTTGCCTTTTGCACTGTAATCTATATTCAGTCTCTAATTGCTAATTATCCTACACAGGAACTGAAAGGCATTTTTCTAGGACAAAGTGCAGTACATTTGATCCTATGGCACAAAACACAAAAAGCCATATTTGGTAAATTTGACTTTTTACTTTACATTCAATCAAACTCACAGTGCAGATTATTAATGACTTACAAAATAAGTGTCTGAAAAAACTGCTGCCGCATTTTTCATGGCCAAAAAATGGAATTCTCTTAAATGGAAAAAAAACAGTCTATAATCTCATCTTAAACCAAATAAGTGATGGCTATTAGCTACTGAGCAGAAAGCTGGGTACTAAAAGGCAGATACAGTAATAACACCTAGGGATGATTGATAATTACTGTAGTTGTTCTGCTAAAATTGTTCTAATGCAGACCCAAAAATGTACAATAATTATGACATTATTGTTTTAATAAACATGAGCTGCTCTATTATTGTACGTTACACGGTGTTTACCTGCGTCACATATTCCGCATTGATCTGAGACACAGACGGCGCTGCCACTTTTTTAGCGGGGGTTTCTTTCTCTGTGGTGGACATCTCGAACCGATGCAGTTATCACTGGTCCAAAATGAAAATGATAAAGTTATGACATGCTTTATAATTTACAAAGTAACTGGAGTGAAATAAAAACACTAAATATAATAAAAATACGACACATATAACTCTTCAAGTAGCTATTAAAGTAATTTAGTTTCAAAGTTGGATGCTGAACACCGGACCAACCTGGACAGACTCAAAAACGAGTATATGTATATTCCGATTAGCCAACAGAAGATGCTTGAGGTATTATTACATACGATGCCAATGTAAAGTAATATTGCTCTGAGTCCTGTGAGATATGATAAAGCAACGTCAACGTCAATAATTGGGTTTGTCAGACAAGCTAAAACTTTAGAGTTTAGAGAACAATGGACTTAAATACCCAGCTAAGATAAGCACAAGCTAACAACCAGTTTATCAGTCATTTCAAAATACTGGCCAAAATCACTAACCTTTAATAATACTGAGTGTATTTCGGCATGGAGGCTGTTGATTTAGAATGGATGGACAGGCATGTACACAAAACGCGCTGTTTGCGACGGACTTCCGGGTTTGGTACGTCCGCTACATCGTCCCCGGCTGTGAAAACCTCTGTTCCTACCAACTGAATGTTCTCATCTGTATGTTGCCTGATGCGTAAAACAAAAACAATTACAAAATTCACTTATATATATATAAGTGAATTTTGTAATTGTTTTTGCCATCTTTAATTTAATTACACAATGGGATACATACATGTTTTTCTGATTGTGCTTTTTTGACAATATTCATTTTCTTCCACTTATTCCCATTAGGATGCCTACAAGCGTGGTACACCCTGGACAGCTGGTCCAGACAATCCAGAGTGGTTCACTCTCAATTTAAATACAATGTGTGGCTCCTGATCTACAGACACTATAGCATGAAAGTCATGGTGATGCCTGAGTGTAGGTGTGTATTCCACCCTCTCACAAAAACACACATCCTACAGTACAGAACATACTGTAGTATATATAGTATGTACATACATAGTATATTGGCATGCCCAGTCTGTTGAGTTTGCAGCAGTGCAGTTACACTCTGAGTCCACTAGAGGGCACAAATGATGAAAGGTTTTTGCACACAGCTCTTTACACTTACACTTTGCTATTCACTCAATAATTTTACTTTTAGTCTTTAGTTAGTTTGTATATTGAAATCAAAGAAGACAAAAGAATAGTTTTTAACAAACTAAATGGAACTTCCTGCTATCCTGTCAATTGGATGTGGGACAAACTCACCTGGTCTTAAAAAAACATTCATCTCAACCTTTTGTCGGATTATGACCAGGATAGGGAATCACCACAGACCTTTATTAGAAAATGGTGAAAGGTATTAAAAAAAACTTTTAAAAACACTATTGCCTACCTTTTAGACATGGACATGTGTTCAACATGAGTATCTCAGACATTATTAGCTGCTCTTCATGTGATAGCGGTCAGGACCCTGAACAGTTTCACTGAGTGATTTTCCAATGCATTTATAGACTTTCACTGTAAATTAATTATATGTACATATTTTATACATATTCCCATTTTTAAAGCACTTTCTCCAAAAATCAGAGCTCGATAAAATTTCACAACAGGTGAAATTGAAAGCACCAGTGGGAACCCAGAATAGTGCACATGTGTACAGCTTTGGTAGCCCTGCAGAGACATGCTGCTGTTATCTATGAAGAAACACATGTGATTATACACTAAAACATAATTCTGACTGATGTGTATCATTTTGTTCAGCTACAACCCTTCACACAATGCACCTTTAAAGTGAAGCTTAGATTACTACCAAATTCAGCTTGTTCAAGGAAGGAGTAGCACATATTACACAAAACGGCATTCTCTGTATTAACCACAAGAGAGCAGCACACACCAATGTATGACATGAATGACTGCAGGAGCAACAGATAAAAAACAAGTTTGCTGAAGACAGAGCTGTGACCATGACAACAGCCAATGTATTAGAGAAAAGAAGAGAGTCTAAAGCCAAACGGGAAAACAAACCAAAACAAACCACAGTCAGTGATGCAGACTAACCGCCATGTCGGCAGGCATTACCAGCAGCAACAGCAACTCCTGAATGTGCTCCCTTATTGTAGCCCACTGCTCGGGGGAAAGACAGTCACACACATCAGCGCGGTTAGCCCCCGAGGAAGAAACACACAGTTAAAGTCCATGTGCAAGGCCACAATGACAAGGGCCACGGGCTGCCAAAGTGTGCACAAAGGACAATGTGGGCCACAGCGGCGGTCTGTGCGCAGGGTGGTTGCAGGTCAGCAGGCTAGAAATTTGTATGTTTGACAAAAGCATGAAAATAGCAAATGTCACCCTGTCTCTGTTCACTCTGCGGGCAAAGGCAGCAGTAAGAACACGAGGAAAAAAAGTGTGGGTTGTGGGCTTTGATGAAGGGGTGGCGGTGGATTTGAGGCTTTGTCTGGCTCTGTGAAACATTCTGGCTGAAAGACAGACCGTTATGTTTACAGTGGTGATGGAGGAGTTGTTGTTTTGACCTTCGCTGTGTTTACTGAAATGCAGAATGTTTTGTGCAAAGGGAGAGAACAATGTAACTGGAAACAAAAGGCAGTCTTGAACATATAAACATTCATGAGTATGAAGGAACAAAAATGTAAGTTTTTACTAGGGTTGTACCTATATTGGTACTCTTTACTCAGCTGTAATGGAGCATTTTGTATTCAAACTTATTGAATAAAACCATATAAGTACTTTTTCACTTTTTATGTGCTGTATGTGTAAAATCAACATGGTTTCTATGTCAGTCTAAGATTTATAAAACATATATCTGTATGGTACTCAATTGTATGTACCCGTACTTAGAAAAAACATTCATAGTACTTTATACTTAACGTAAAGACTGTCTGCTTCTGCACAAATTGGAAGTTTTATTTGCTGTTTAAGTAGATGCAAACACCTCATCCCTGCATATCCCTGTGTAGTCTGCAGGTTCCAAAAAATAACTGCAAGATGCAAGATGATATAATAAACATACTGTCACGTTAGGTAAAAAGTTTGGTTAGGTAAACAGTGAGCAAAGATGACAAAATTTTTTGGGAAGCCATACTAACTTTGAGTGTTGTGTTTTTCTTCTACAAATAACAAAATTCTAGAGACTCAGGACTTTGGTGCTTTCTGTTAGAATGGCCTGTGGTCTCCCCAGTTTGAGCAGAAACAACTTTCAGTCATCTTAATCAACAGATGAGGATTATCAGTAAACAACAACCTGGAGCATGTAACAGTGAATAAGTAAAACCTTTTTATCAACATTTTATATCAAATCTAATGTCCCCATGGTTCCTGTGGAGGAACCAACTATCTTTTGGTTTGAAGATAGACACCATTTGTGCAGATGTATGTGTTTAATACCAGAGTGACATCAAAGTGAGTGCAAGTGAAAATGCTCTTCTTAAGAGCAGCCATCTATCAATGCTCCAAGTCTGAGCATGTAATATTGTTTCATATTAAATATTCTGAAATATCCTAAAACAACTTATTTAAATGAAATCTTATTGAATATTTTCACTTGACTATGCTTGTTATGTTCCCCGCAGGTCTCCGTGATGTCTTTACTCTATGCTTGTGAACTGTTACCGCCAAACAGTAGTAATTTACGTGATCACTCCATAATTCGCTCACACTTTATATTTGGGACATCGGCTCAGCTGCTCTCATAAATAATTACATGTTTGTGTTTTTCAAACCTCAATAAAAAAGAAAGCTCTAGGCTCTATGGGGATGCCTCTATTGTTCAATTTTTGATAACAACAATCAAAACAACATTGCAGTGGGCCAAGATCAATAGCCCACTCATCTCTCCAACCATCACAAAGAGCAAAGATGAAGCGCAAGAGAATAGCCGGAGTAAAGATGCGTTCTGTGTCATCAATACAGTTCACGATCTTTGAGAAACAAAATGTTCCAGGAGCAATGGTTAATAGTGTTATTTTCCTCGGCCATCGACACACACCGTGTACACCTGGCCTGCAGCTGTGTGCGCTAGCGTCCTGCTCCTATTAAACAGGCCTGCCTTAGAATCAATAGAGAGCATAAAGAGGCTTAATCTTTTCAGGTGCTCAGCACTGATTGCCTATTACACAATAATAACATACTTTGAATCACATGGAGCGGGAGAAAGAGAGCAGCCACAGTAAATCTATAGGTTTACAAGTGAGCAGATGGTGTCAGCGGCGGTGCTAGGCCTTTACGAGGGGTGTTAACGGGAGTGAGAAGAGGAATTTTAGCAGAAACAGTGGGATATGAAGGGATATGGTTTATCACGCCATGGAATAAGACACTGCCACTTGCTGTGATGCAATGAAATATGAAGGAAATTTGAAGTAGACATTGGAAATGGTTGGAAAATATAAATAAAGTATGTTTCCATGAGCTGTTAAGGGATTTGTCAGTTCCTTATTGGAAGTTGATTATTGCTCTCTGTAGCGTGTTTTTCTTTTTATTTTCATAGTCTGCGGGCAATATGGTTCAATAGGACTAATGGGTTTAGGGGAGGGCCCTGCCAAAATCCATTTAAGTGTCTTTTCAAAATGGCCACGCTTGCTAAAGGCACATTTTTATGGAAAAAATAAATGTTTAAAAATAAATTTGTTCAATGTCCCTAATACTTCTTCTTTAACAGTGCTCAGTTTGTCTGCTCTGGGAAGTTCTAGGAACAGACAGTAAGGAAGCTATTGGACCTTTTCACTGAGTTTAATAGATTTAAATTTCTATTTTACCAAGAAAAAGACCATTAAAAGTAAAATAACTACTGTCTCTTTTTGAGACGGTCGAAGAATGTAAATATACATCATAAAGTCTCATAATAAAACCATAAGGCCGGTCTTAAAGTCAGGGTGACAGCTGCTCCAGTGTCCAGTTCCAAAGGGGGACAAACCGCTTAACCGGCCTCCGATGGACGGCCGAGGTGGATTTCCACAGCAGATTGTAAAACTACGTGCTTTGTCTTTCATCAGTCAGGAGTTATGCACACTAGGTATTAATAAGCAGTTATGTTTCCTGTGATGCCTTTACTCTTGTTGTGATTTATTAGATGTGCTTCTGTTGTCACTTCTCCAGAAATGTTCCATTAAATCCTAGTGTAGTCCAAACTGGAGTCCCCTCTTGTTGACGCTGGCTACTGTAGCTCTATGAGGAGAGCCAGCAGGACAGGTGCAGGATCTGGGAGTCGCACAAGTCCAGGACTGGGACAGGAGTGATGGCTGGACCAGACTTCCCCAAAGAGCTCGACAAGATTTCTTGAAGCCCTGGAGTGTAGACGTGGGGGGAGGAAAGAGAAAATAAATTGTTATCTTTAGGTTGGAAGAAGAACATTTTATACTCAATAAAGAACCTTTGATGATTTTTATTTCCACTTCCAATTTCAATGATATAAAAAACTGGAAGCTTGTATGTGGTTTGATTCCAGCTGTTTGGGATGTTTCATGTTGAGCCAATGATGATTATCTGCCATAACATACAAGAAAGTTTTCAGATGTTCACATAGAGATGTCCTGGGACAGAGGCTGCACTTAACCCTTTGACCCCCAAGTTGCACAGCCATGTTTACAAGTTATTGGCATTCTTAACTCTCCGGCAGATTGCAGCCCCCACCATTTAACTTCCTACAGTGAACCATATGGTCAGCAAGGAGCCAGCTCTCCTCAAAACAACCCAAACTCACATGGACTCACTTAGATCTAAAGACACACGGAAGAGGACGGCTGGGAGGGGGCCCTGTTGGACAATTGAGCAGCTTGTCGGGGGGGAGTTAGTGGAATGGATCTCCTTCTCCCGTTGTGTTTGGACGTTAGGAAGCTGTGTTGGGACCGCTGCTGGGCTTTACAAGGGCTAAGAAATGCAGTCGTGTGTGTGTGTCCGGACTACAGATGGACAGTGGACATGTGAGAATTCATTGAGCGTCTCAGAGCCTGTAGTGATGACAGGCTGTCTATTTAGCTGTAGCCCACAGGGATACTGCCCCGTCTCTCACTGCCCACAGCATTAATTGGTCACAAGTGTTTCTCTGTCACGGATGACTGCAAACCTGGATGTACTTCCAATTCTTTTGAATAAGAAAAGTAACAAGAGAAAATATACTTGCATTATAATGAACTATTTACTATATTTCTAAATAAATAAGTGATATAGTAATTGGTCAGGATACAGTCTCAGTTGGACTCATGATCAAGAACACAACTGATACAGTATGTTTCTATACACCATTAAGGGTGAGGTATGTAGTTTTTTGCCTTTTTGACAACATGTGATGGTAAAAGTACCACCTACAACAGCAGGCACATTCTTTTGAGTTCATAAAGTATACAAACACAAATGAGCTTCTCTCCCCGCAGTGCTCAGTTTGTTTGCTTAAGGCATTTTTAGTGAAAGGAACAAGAAGTCATGCCGGCTTCCACTGCATTCTATGAAGCTTTAAATCTATAATTTTCAAACAATAATAAACAAATATTTATTTATATTGGTATTTTTTTATTTACTGTGCTGGTGTGTCAAATGAGGGGGCAGCACTGGCAGGTCTGGGTGGGTTGAAGATGTCGCGACCGTTTTACAGTTGCTAACTTAAACAACATGTCGCAGCTCTAAATGGATAAAACTGGTGTTGATAAATCCAGTTATACATTTAAAGTATCTGCTCTTTTGCAAACGCTTTCAACGGGAGCCCTCTCAGATGGTACTGTGGAACAGACTACGTACTGTGAAGCAGTTCTATCTGGCACAGTCAGGTTAACCAACCAAACCAATAGCTTGAACAACAGATATGACAAAAAGTCCAAATTGACCGGCTTGCATATCCTGTTAAACATTGAAACTTAGGTATTGCAGCTAAATACAATAACTAATTTGTGTCCCAATATCTTTAGTCAAACACAAACTAATGGTCACCCTAACAGCAGGGGTTACTGCATGTATCTAATCAGCCTGGTCCATTTTCATCTGAGGCACCCAGCATGCTAAAAGCCCACACCAAAAGACCATGTTTCCTAATTAGCTAATATGGACTAGTGCTTCAAATGCTGCGACTGGGTGTTTTTGGGTGGCATGAAAAGCTTAGATATTAGCTCTTAGCTCTTTTATCAGAGAGTGTGGTGCACCCTGGGAAGCCGAGTCCTCAAGACAAGGTTATTGGGGATGGCTTTCATAAAGGAAAAAGCACTGGCCTGTTTGATGTGGGATGATTTTATCTGTTTTGGTGACTAAGGGGGTGAAGGTGACCATGCATTTAGGCTTTTTAACTGTTGGAAAAAAGTGCTATACGATTAGTGTTTTGGAAATGACACAAAATCCTCCAAATGCTTTCCATCACGCACACCAGTGGCGGTCCCCTAGGCCCTCAGCCCCCCTGTGGGCAACACAGGAAGCCTCATTGAAATGCCCATTGGACAGGGGCTGGAACATTCAGAAAGCCAATGGGCTGAAACTAAACCGTGTACGCAAGAGGTCCGTCCATTATTCTGCTCACTCTGCAAGCAAAAAGCAAAGCAAAATGATTCTTAAAACCACATAGTGCAATACTGTAAAAGGGTTCTCTATTGTAGACTGATGCCCGCTGGGCTTATTGGGCTTTTAAGCAGAGGCCAAGGCCCAGAGCCAGTGGTTTTTAGTTGTGCTACACTGACTTCCAAACTGGTCAAATTAACCGGTAAATGGCTTGTTAATTAGCGTTAGCATTAGTGTTGGCTGATGAAAAATGTTCATTTAGTCCGAGGAAGAAAATGGCTGGGGGCTGGGTGTGTGAAAAGACCCTCCAACCATGGTCTTGTATTGTAAACATAAGCATTGAATATAGGTTTTACAATGTAATGTCAACATTAAACGTGAGCTCACTAACCGCTGATTATCTATGTAATTTTTTTTTTCTGAAGAACAATGGTCAAAAGAAAAAAAATAACTATTCACGAAGCGACATTCTATTTATCTACAAAAGTACTATACTACAAAAAGTAGTAATATTGGAGTTTTCTAATTTTATTTTTATGGTCTGTACTACATTTGGTTCTGTATTGTTCTCCGATTCAAAGATTCAAAGTGTTTATTGTCATGTGTACAGACAGAAAGCATGTTTCCCTGTACAATGAAATTCTTACTTTGCCGTCCACAGTAAAAAGTCACACAAGTAAGTCACACAAGTAAGTTAAAAATAAAAATAAGATAAGTATATAATTAATAAAAGAGCAGCAAATATATATATAAAAAATATAAAAAATATAACAGGGCAAAAGAGTAAAGTAGTAAAGTGATAAAGTGATAAAGTGAGGTAGTGCAGTAAGTAAACAATTGTTCATGTACTGTTGTGATTGTGATTGTAGACTCCTATCTGCTGTTTAGGAGTCTTATGGCAGAGGGAAAGAATGAGTTCTTCATTCTGGAAGTCCTGCATTTCACACTTCTGTACCTCCGTCCTGAGGGTAGAAGTGTGAACAGACCATGTTGGGGGTGGGAGGGGTCTTTGAGGATGGAAGCAGCTCTTCTGTGGACTCTGCGGTGGTAGATGCTCTGCAGAGAGGGCAGTGGAGTCCTGGTGATCTTCTGCGCAGTCTTCACCACTCTCTGCAGGCGTTTGCGGTCCATGACAGAAGTGCTGCCGTACCACACAGTGATGCAGCTGGTCAGGACGCTCTCAATGGTGCAGCTGTAGAAGTTGCTGAGGATCTTGGGCGACATGCCAAACTTCCTCAGCCTCCTCAGAAAATACAGCCGCTGTTGAGCCTTATTGACCAGCTGCGTGATGTGAGGTGTCCAAGTGAGGTCCTCATTGATGTGGACACCCAAGTATTTGAAGTTGCTCACCCTCTCCACTTCAAGTTCCCGGATGAACAGTGGCTGAGGCGTTCTCCTCTCCCTCCTCATGTCCACTATCATCTCCTTTGTCTTGTCCGTGTTGAGGGTGAGGTTGTTGTCTTCACACCATGACACCAGACTGGCCACCTCCCTCCTGTAAGCTACCTCGTCACCACCAGCGATGCGTCCTATCACTGCGGTGTCGTCGGCAAACTTCAGGATGATGTTGTTTGTGTTTTCTCTGCATGGACCAAAATACACTGAACCAAGATTTTAGAGTGGCCTTTTATTGTGGCCAGCCTAATGACATCTGCACAGTCGTGCTCTCTAATCAGCACCCTAATATGACACACCTGTGAGGTGGATGGGTTATCTCTGGAAAGGAGAAGCACGCACTAACACAGATTTGGACAGATTTGTGAACAATATTTGAGGGAAATAGCCTTTTTGTGTACATAGAAAAAGTCTTAGATCTTTGAGTTCAGCTCATGAAAAGTAGGGGCAAGTGTTGCGTTTAAATTTGTTTTTAGTATACTACAGTATATATACTAGATGCTACTCGTACTGTACACTCACAGGAGTTGGAGGAACAGAACCTCTACTGGGTTCTATGGAGCTTTAAATATCTATTTATTCAAGATAGACAAATGCAAATCGGACAATACACTATTAAAACTTTCTTTACACACTGTACCATTACTGTACACTATTGATATCACAAAGATTTTTTGAACTGCAATTACCATCATGCTATTTTGTGTGCCAGGCGTTCACACTTTCTCACACAAAATGACTGACCAATCAGAGGTTTGAATAAAATTTAAATGGCAAAGGCACTATTGTTGAACCAATATATTATTGACGTTACTAAAGCACATTCAAACTATGTCCATGTAGAGATTACAATTCTGTGAGCCCTAAGCCGTAGCCTATTAATATTGTCCATTTTGTATAATTTTACTTTTCCTTTAGAGGCAAATTTCCTATTTATTGTTGTTTCATGTTTTTTTTGTTACTTTGTTTATGTGGATTTAAAAGCAAGCAAAAATGAATACACCACATCTTAAATACTTGTCTATTATTAATAAATACATTTTATTTGGTTATATGACTCCCCAAATGGTTTGAAGATGCCACGCTGTCATTGTTGACGGGTCATCCTTCATAGATTCTTTCTTTCGTAAGTAACATGTTAAGACAAGATGTTTAAAGGTTTTATTTGGAGCATATGTCACGTCTATCAGCTGTGAATGAACTCAATAGGAGTGTTTGTGGGGGGTCTGTCTGTTTAGTGACTGCAGCACTTGTAGGGCTGTGACGGCAACTGCCAGAGGTGTTACTTTTCCTCCTTTGACTTTTGGGATTCATCGCCCAGTGAGCATTGGTAGTGACCCATAAAAAACGCCTATGGGTGAGCCATTGGGGGTCATGCTGTGCTGTGTGTGCAGGGTAAGGTAACAGATTCAAACTCGGCAATGAGTCAGGAAATGGTTTCAGGGAGCTGTCTGTCTGTAATCAAAGGAACAGTACATTTCAAGGGCAAACATGTAGAAGAATATGCCCGAAGTTAATCAGTGCCCCAGTAACCGACATATCTGTGAAGACTTGGGCTTCACGTGCGATAACAGTGTTGAAAATTGACAAGACTTGATTATTGCAATATTGAAATTCACTAGCTTCCACCTAATTATTACCATTATTACTAGTAAAGTTACCTTAGCCCAGCTTTGAACATAGTCATACTCATATTACCGTAGTCTTTCCCTGCATTGACTGTTTACTGGTCACTGCGACTGAGATGTGACAGATGCAGCAAGAACAAGGGTACATCTGTTGAAAGCACTAAACCCTTCTCTAATAAAGAGACATCACTCATTTGAGAACACACTGTGGTTGAGTTTACACAAGCTTGCAGCAAAAACACAAGCCGTGCATCACCAGTGTCTGATGTTTCTGTTTAGGCGCTGTTGCCACTTTGGTGTAAGATTTTCTTTTTCTTTTGGTGACATCGAAATCTTGTTTTATTTTATTTTGTTGTCTGTTTTTTTATTATTGTTATTATCACGTTTTCAAAATTGCATCAGTTAATGGTCTTTATTTTTGTCTTTTGTACTCTTTCCATCTAAAATTTGATGTTGTCTGTAATGTACAATGGTGGACAAAAGTATTAGAACACTTGGCTTATTTAAGAGATTTCAGTTGTTTTTGTTATATTGGCCATTAAAATACCCATAACATTTATTAAATATCTACAGTCTTTAGATAGTTGTCCTACAAAAAACAAGCTAGGCCTCAGTCACACAATCATGTTCCTTTACAGAAGAAGCCCTGGGATAACATTAGTGTTGAAGTTCTCAGGAAATACTGTATTGACATCATGCCAGAGAGTTGTGCTGCTGTAACTGCTGCAAAAGGTGGACACACCAAATATTAAAGTTAAAGGTGGATAAAAGCAGTAGGACTCCCTTCATCTGATATTTGTTGTGCTCAGAGCATGCTTCATGAACATTATGAAATGAAATCATGTTTTTGAGGCAAAAAATTTAAATATTTTCAGATCTGTCAGATGTTCTAATCATTTTGGTCACCACTGTATGTTTGATTAAATCATATAAGAAATTAACTTAAAGGAATAGTGCATAGTTGTGGCTGTGAGGGAGCTGCTGTGGCCGCTTAAATACAAGAAATTATTTAACCATTTTTATCACAGACCTTTAAATTTGTAGACGAGCAAAGGTGGGTAAATATTGACAATGAGTGAGAAAAGTCCTTATTTCACCTAATATTAGGTGACACTATTGAAAGTTGATTAGTTGATCCATGGGAAATATTTTGTTTATGTTTACAGTTATAAAAATCAAATATAAGGTTCATAAATTAGGACGGTTAGAAGGCCTTTGAGACAAAACATGTCATGTATTTAAAATATATGCATTGAAGCTATTGTTGTTCTAGGCCAGTAGATAATGAATGGAAGGAATCAATGGCACCTCGTTTATCATAACACAAAGATACACAGCAATTATTAAATTATGCACCAAAACAAATGCTATTGTATTAGAGACATATTGTATTCAAAAGAGACACTGTTTTCTCATTCATCACTGCTATCTGTAATTTTTATGTCCTCAAACAGACGAGCTATGTCAAAGCCACAACTGACAGCAAGATGGCTGCTCTGGCACCAATTCAAAAATGTTAATTGACTGCTTCAGCGATGACTTGACAACTGAGCCGCTGTGATCGATGTGCTCGTCGGGCCTTTTCCTGTGAGAGGAGATCTCGGAGGATAAAACAAATACCGTTCCATGCTCGCCTTGAGACTTGAGTCAGGGGAATGGAGACTGGTGACATATGAAAGAGTAATGATGACAAAGACTGCCAGCTGCTCAGGATACTGTACGAGACAGACATAGCAGAGACTTACAGTAATCAAACAGGAAGCAGTGGAGACCCTCTGGAAGGGAGGAACTACAATAGTGTTTAATTAAACAGTGTCAGCTGCCTTGTTCAGAACACTCTCAGCTGCACCATACATTGCAGTAATATACAGTGTCATTTGTAACAGCAGCTTCAAAAAATGTGAAAATGTATGTACAGCACAGTTTTAGATAATCGTTGGCCAATCACAGCTCACAAAAGAAAATAGAAAATGGTTAATGGTAAAAAATACTAAAGGAGAGGAACAGGATTGGAATTTGTTATTCTATTCCTTTAACTTACTGTGATGGGTAATTTCAAACAGAAGGGAGGGGCTAAACTCCACCCTAGTTTGATGAGCTGTTTTACCTGGTCAGTGGCAAACCCTGGGAGTTTGTTAAGATAAACTCGGTACCTTAGATAACCTGGATTTAAATAATTTAAATTTTTAAACCTAAGGAAGCTTTACATTTACTAAGCGTATATGAAAGATGTGATTGAAAAATATTTTTTTTCTAGGTGTCCAAGGATGTAGAGTTATAAATATGACAGGGAGGATGTTCCAGCAGGGGCACAACTACTCAGTATGCAGCATCAATTTTTTTGATGAAGATATTATGGAAGTATAGGATTAAAAGCTATAGTAAAGAGCTGGGATAAAGTAACTCATATGTATTACTAAAGTGACCTAAGAGTAGAAGAAGAAGAAGAAGAAGTTTTATTTATATAGCGCCTTTCCGTAGCTCAAGGTCGCTTTACATTTCACAAATACAGTACAGACAAACATTTAGGCATCAGGGCACTGAAATAATGATATTTCACACTTTATTTTGGGGGCTTTCTCAAAGTTTACATTTACATTTAGTCATTTAGCAGACGCTTTTATCCAAAGCGACTTATATTAAGGTTCCATTCACCAGTGTTACAGGTGGAACACCACTGTAGGCAAGGTGGGTTAAGTGTCTTGCCCAAGGACACAACGACAGTATGAACTGTGGGGAGAGCGGGAATCGAACCACCTACCTTCCGGTTGAAGGACGACCGCTCTACCACTGAGCCACATAGCGAATACCATGATATGGTTAAATAAAAACCTTCAATATCTCACCTTTAATGATCTGCAGTACTATTGGGTGGTCCCATTTATAGAAAACTCTGGCGGATAGTGGTACCAGCTCAGCACCCATCTTCTCCACAGCTTTATGAAAAGTTTCACCAATGGCTTCAGTGACCCCCTTTACATCTGACACCTCGATGTTGGATCCAACCAGAGACAAAGCAAGAGTAGCACTGTGGCCGTCCTCTGATCTAACACCGTGACACTCAATGATGCCACGGGCCGCATTTGTAGTCATGTGACAGAAAGTCCTCTGGCTGGGGTCGTCCTGGACAGCGGTCACATGGAGCTCTACAGCTGCACCTTTAGGTAAAGCAGGAACCACCATGACCAACAGTGGGCCTGGGTCGATCTGTGGACCATCCAAAATGTCCTGTAATGCAGACAGAGGGTATGGAAATTAAACAGCAAATTATATACTGTGTCGCTCCAAACACTATATGGCCCCCCTGCTGGGACCCCCGCTGGGACCCCCGCTGTGCTTTAGGACCAACTGACACTACCCCATCAGCATTTAACATTAGACTCGCTGCGCTTAAATATATATACCCCCACAATGTTTTTTTTATTGTTTTTATGCTTTTACTTTTGTTTTAAACCTTTCATAACCTTTGGATCGTAATTGCTGTTATTACTAATACTAATTATTAAACTCCTTATATATATATTTTATATCTATTATTATTGTAATATAAATAAAGCAAAAGTTTCAGAATTTTCATTTCAACATGTTGATTCCTTTTAGTCATTCTGACTGGTCACAGCTGACCTGCTGTGAATGCTCCAGATGAGCTCAGTAAAACAACTTTTAGAGAGGTGTGAACACTTATCCAAGTCTGGTGAATATTTGCACCTCTTAAATCTTAGAAGCCTAGGGGGTACTGTTTTGCTCATGTAGGACTTTGGCTTTGATTTATATTAAATAAATATTAAGACAGAAAACAAAAACATTAATTGCAGGTAAAGCCAGCTTCATAACATGGATATTTCACATACTAATATCTTGTGCTGCAATAAAAGCTCCTCTGATACAATTTTATCTTAATAGCTAGCTATCTAACCATCTACTAAGGATATGTTAAAAGGTGCTTTAAACTTTAAAACGTGAATTTATTTATCTATTTGTACAAGTATTTAAAATCGGTAAATCTCATTTAATCACTATTTTATTTTTCATTTAAAATATCAATTGTTTGCCTGCAATGAAGACAAGATGTACTAATTTCATTTGAAAATATCATCTTAAAACAGAAATAAATAGTATAAATAAGTTATAATAAATAAGTTAAAATAAAAATGTAGACAAAAATATTAAATTTATTAAAAATTGCTTTTCCTTATTTCTTTTAGAGATTGATTTATAGGCTGTGTTTTTTAATTTATTAGTGACATTCATTTACTTTAGCTTCTACACTTTGCATAGCAAATGCATTCATTCATTTTTGTTTAACTGTACAATAAATACTCATATATTACTTAGATGGTCATAATAACCCTTCATTGTTAGTTGCCACACATAAAGACGTTTTCAAACTAACACTGACTATACATTCACCTTAGACCAACATACTTTGTATATGAAATCATTGCAAAAAGTGCAAAAATGGTAATTAGCACTGCCGCCTTTCAGCAAGAAGGTTCAGGGTTCAACTCCCGGGTTGGGCAGGGGCTTTCTGGGTGGAGTTTGCACATCCCCGTAGGAATAATAAAAAAAAGCAGAATGTGTGACTAAATATTGTCCATAAAGAATGAAAAGCTATCTCCAGAGTTCATTTAACATTATTGTAAAGCGCATACCAGAAAAGTCTACTCTGTTCCAACAAGACAGACTTTTTTTTTTTTTTTTTTTGCACTTGACACATTGACAGGCTTAGAATTAATGTGCGATTGTGAGGTGACCCTTGGTAATGATAGTGTACAAACAACTCCAAAAGAATCCATACAGCCTTCAGCTTCTGTGAACAAAACGAGCAAATGCATTCACTTAAGAGCCGCATCGCTAACATGACAGCTCCTATCCCAGATGACTCCTCACCTCTCTGAGAAGATCACTCACAGCGTGTTATGGCACTTTGAGCCACGCGCCTTTAAAGTCACGCCGCTGTGACTTGAAGCCAAAAAGTCTTCATTTTTTCGGCTCTGGATTGAGGGGCCATTAGCGCTTACAAAATGTCTTGGAGCGGCGCTACAATGTGGCCCTCTAATAACACTCGTCTGCGGCTTCATCTGCTAATGGGAGAGAAATGAGCGTTTTATACAAGCGACATTTCAGCCTGAGTCGATAAGGGCAAAAACACTTAACCCCCTTTTCAATTTGTTGGATCAATTTTCAGCCACTTACACCCTACTCAGTAAGTGCAGAATAATGACGGGTTACTTACATTTTATTTTGGTATTCACTCTCAAAAAAAAAAAAAAACAGACATTATTGACAAGAGGAGTGAAAGTCTCTTTGTCCTTTCAGCAGACGAAACAGTCGTGACCCGAAGCGGCACATTCACTCAAGTGGCACTTAAACCTTTGGGTTAAACTTTAGCAAACATGTAATTGTGCATCAATAAATGATTTTCTGTTTGTAAATAAAAATCAAAGTTTCTTCACAAAGTACCTCTTAACGTTCTTCATGATCTCTCACTGTGTTTATAAAAATGCATTTATATATTTTTTTTAAAGTTGCAGAATGAAGACATTCAAAAATCTCCATCTACGCTAGTGTTATATAAATTATAACAGTACATTGTCATAAGGGTTAGGTGCCATTTTGGGGAGTCTCAGTTATCCTAAAATACCGAAGCAGTACTTCTGAAAAATCAAGGTTTCAGTTAACTGATGATTATTCTCACATGTTTTCCTGATATTATGCAGCCCTTAAGAGTTGTATAGTATGTCCCAGACCTGACCTGTGAGGCTGGAGTGTATGTGCAAAGGTAAGGCTGTGATTTCTTTAGTCTGAGCTCTGTGCAGTGATCAACAATAACAGCCAGAGTAGGAGAGAACAATAGCCGTGTCAGCACTGAGCTCTTAGCTTGTCAGAGAGAGTGACAGCGCACATACGTGTCCAAGCCTTTGATAAATGTTAGATTAGCACTTCTGGCACCGACTAGGTATTCTCCTGGAGGGGGCTGCTCCAGCGCTTGTCAATAGTGATTGAACATGGAACAGAAACGGGGAACAGGGGAGAGAAGTGACAAGACGGGGGTTTGCTCAGCCATCCTTAAAGGCCACCCTGCAGGCCCTATGGGTGCTGTGGAACTGGAGCCAGAACAGGAGAGCCAGCACGGCACTCCAGCCTCTGGCACTGCTTTATTGTCACAGCACCCACTCGCTGACTTTGTGTCAGAGCTGTCGGACAAGGTTACATCATTCGTTTCTTTATTAATGTGCTCAACAAAATGTTACATGAGGTAGGAAGTTTGCTCAGCACTTTTATAGAGCGGCATGTGGAAAAAGGTGTGTTTCGGTGGATTTCGGTGGATTCAATTACAGCTGACTGCAGTCTCTAGACGTATGCAGGACTAGTGGTCAATGTTTTATGAGACGCAGTTGCTTCAATACTTTTGTACAGTTAATTGGAATGTTTTATTCTTTACTGTTTTTTCTTTTCCTGCAGGACTTAAAGCTGAAGTTGTACACTACAGCATCTCTAGTTCAGTAGTCTGTTCTAAAGAGAGCAGAAGTCCTTAACCACCAGCTGAGTCCAGGGCATGTGCAGCCATTATGAGCAGCAGGTAAAGCTATAGAATCTATTGCCGTGCTCAGCTCTTTTCAGTGATGGGGTGTGACCTGCCTCTGTTTGTTTTCGTTCCCCCCACTTTCCTCCCCTGACGGCGTGTCCGTGCGCCTGGAGCGTGCAGCAGGTCGGTGAGTCGAGAGGCGTGAAAGCCGAACGGTAAACACGGTAATAAGGAAGTGGTGTAAAGGTGCGGAGCAGCAGGGAGCTGATGAGACTGCGCTGCTTGGCCTGTTCCTCTACATTTCCTGCCCAGCGGGACGCCTCCAGCAGCAGCCTCTCAGGATCTGCTCTTAGTGCATAGGCCTGTCAGTCTGCGAGAAAGTGTCCTGCCTTATGTTGCACTGTTCATGATCTCTGGAGCTACTTATTCCTAGGCTGACCAACCATCCTAATTATTTTTTCAATCCTATACAAATAATTAGTCTGGTATCAGTGAATGATGGCTATCCAGTGGATATCCAAGGGGAAGTGCCAATGCACGCAGGTTAAACTGCCACTGAACTCACTCAGAGATCAGAAGCATCACATTAAGTTCGTCTCGTTTTAGCTAAATGTTTATTATTGGTTTGGCAGCATTTCTTCCAAGTTGAAAAACAATGAAGTGTTGGAATCCCAGACCCATGTCACTTCATAAAGAAAGAACTTGGGTATATAGTTGACCAGGGTAAGTTATACTGATTTTGCAAAAGGAATACACAAATGAAAAATCAGTAACTTCCTAAACAGCTTGTTTAAAACCCAATCTCCAACTGTTAATAACTACCGCTTATTTCCATACGGCGGTTGTGAGTTGCTGGAGCCTATCCCTGCAACTTTGAGTCTGAGGCAAGGATGGGGTAAACCCTGAACAATAGACAGTTAACTGCAAAATTACATATATTTATCAAAACTTGAATAGTGATGCAAGATGTGCCACATACTGTAAATGAAGTAACACACATGATTTTAGACACCTTTCTCTGCATAATTTCTGGCATTGCAATAGGGCTGTCAATATAATATATTTGCATTTTGCACTTCTGCTTTTGCTCTCATCAAATTATACTGTTTTGACTGAAAGACAACAACAAATCCCAGATACATTTCCATCTTCATAAAGATGATAATGCTTTTCATATTGAAATCATTATAAAGGGCGAACAATGTGCTGGAGGGAAAAGACCGTTCAACAGAATTTATATTAACCTATAATAATGTCAGCTTACTACAGTCATTTAGCACAATTTATACCACTTTACATTTATTTTTAATACTTTACAAAAAAAAAAAAAAAAAAAAAAAAAAGTCATCATTTGTTATTGTTCCAAACACTTGTTTAACAGTTATCGAGTTGCCGCCAAACCCTTCTTCATCAGACTCTGACGCTCACATTAGGCAAATGCACGGCTCTTTAAGGTTTAATGCAGCGGAAAAACTATTTCACACCAGCAGCAACTCCAGCCAGCTCCCAATTAACCCCGAGACAATCTCCATCCACCTGATTAGAGGAATTAGCAGCAAACAACAAGAACAACAATATGGCTCCTCACAACACTCAAACATAGATTTATATTTGTTTGTACAAAAGAGAGGTTTACATCAACAGTTCAACAGATGTGTTTATGAAACAGCCAGAGAAAGGCGAAAAACGAGTTACAATTTCTTTAATGTATTTAAATAACATGCTTACACCATTTTGTTCTAAGCCAGTGGCACAAATTTCAATGTGTGTCAGGAACTTCATTCAAGAGATACTTTTTATGAATACTTCAGTCATTCTTTAGAAAAAAAATTCTTGCAAGGTACTGTAGCTCGGTATTATTTTGTTGGTAATTGGGATAGAATAGATTGACTGTCCCTATTGCGTCAAAAAGTTGTCATTATCACAGCTAAAATATGATTAAATCAGAATGACAAATGCATTGTTTTCATGTGTATTTACTGATTTGGGTTTTGAATAAGCTAGGCAATGTGGCGTCCTATTTTTAATTTATTAAAGTCACAATGTACCTTCCCAACAGCAGCTGGATAAGTCTGCCTTCTGTTCTCAGAGGGGGCTGTGTTATCAGTATTTGACCTGTGTTAAATATTCTAATAACAGTCAGTGCAAATGGTGCTTTGTATAATCCTCAACCCCAGAGACAAGGCATTCTACTGAATCTACCCCCACCACAGCACAGCTGTCTCTGTGTTCCTCTCACTGCTGAGGGAGAACACATTGACCAAGGTGAGACAATGAAATATAACCAACCTGTCTGTCAGGTCAAAGGCTGTGAAGAAATGTCCAGTCGAACACACACACTTTGCTAGCACTAGTCGTTTTGTTTATTGCTTATGAATGTGTCTTACCTGCTGCTAAACACATTTCCTCATGTGACTAGATTATGAGAAAGGCTAAAACCTTACAAATCATTGAACTAAATATATGTTACACTGTATATATGCAGTGCCAATGTACAACAAAACTCATCTCAGTTGCTTAAAAATAAAAACAATTTCCTTTTTGAGCCTCTATCTTTAAAACAGACAGAGCTGCATGTTATGTTTTTTTTTCCCACTAACTAAAAGCCATAACACCCGACTAACTGAATGTGCAAATTTACTGTTAATAGGTTGGATTTTTGCTCAAGTTGAGTCATCTTTTTTGGCAGCCAAAACCACCTAAAGGAAACAATCCTATTGCCAGTTTACTGAAGATTACTCTACGGTATTTTACAGTTTCACTATTTCTGATACTTCTACCCCAAGTAAAACATGTTTAAGGAAAGGAATGATGCATAATCAGTCAAATATGTGAACAAATAGACGTCATCTCTTGACAGCGATTTAAGATGCTCTCAAAGTGAATGTATGCAAATTCACAAAGTAGTTCCAGATTCAAGAGTATTATTTTTGACAATAAATAAGCCACTTCAAACTTGATAAGCTGATCTTTTTTTTAAAGCCTGACACAAAGTTGACATTCTCCCAGCGGTGTTTAACATGGCTAACCGCAGAGCACAGCCACATGTTGGAGGTAGGCTCGTGCCTCTCCCCTATAGGCCCAACTCCCATGGCTGCAGACAGATTACAGTGGGAGGAGAGGGCTGCCTGGAGGAGGCTGCTGCCCCTATTAGGTGCAGAGAGGCGAGGGTTGCAGGCCAGGGCGACGAAAGGGAAGGGAGGGGATAAGCTGCACGGGGAGTTGAGCTCCAAAACGGTGCGCGGGGGGCAAAGGATTAGGGCGGCTCGGAGGAAGACATCTGCTTTGGTGCCAGAGTAGACATTATCAAAGACGCCGGCGTCTCCCACATCATCAACTTTTCATGAGCGCACTTCACTGGTAAATATCAGTGGCAGAGGCTGGGGTCTCAGGGGGAGGGGCAGGGGCAAAGAACTTTAAATACTCTTCTCAAAAGGCCTCAGAAACTTACCAACAACATCACTACTTATTCACTGACTTATGGTTTACACTGTTTTAATCCAGGCTTTCACTCACTTTTCTCTGTGGAACTTTTCTGTCCCATTTAAATCATTAAATCATTGTTGTTTCTTCATTAAGACAATTACATTTTGTGCCCTTAATCTGTATGCTGGTTTCTTTCCTTGGGGAGTGCTTTTGGCAACATGTGGTGGCGTAGGTGAAGACTGCTATTCAACACTTACTTACAACCTTACTAGAGCATGTGAACAGCTATGGTAGCCTTGCTGGGACATCTTGTTGTCCATGAACAAACCATGTGTAAATAGGTCTGAAGACATTTGAAACAAAAGCAATGTGGTTTCTACTCCCTAATGCAATGTGTTCTGAGAAACAAACACAAGTGTGCTTCTCCTTCAGCAGTGCTCAATTTGCCTTGTTTAAGAAAAGTAAAAATATAAATAAATGTAATAAAATATATTGAAAAAAACAAACTTTGCTGTATGACCAAAAAAAACACTTAAACTGCTCTTCTGAGGTCAGAAATACAACAAGGACACTTCAATTCACACTAGCATTACTTTTGTTGCCTTATGGCGCTTTTCCACTACCAGTATCAGCTCGCCTCGACTCGCCTCGACTCGGCTCGCTTTTCGCTCCGTTTTCCATTGCAGATAGTACCTCCACAATAGTACCTAGTCGTCATAGCGACGCCGCAAGAACCTGTCGTGACGTAATCTTCTACGCGACACACACCCGCTACTCACACACATAGAATGGAGGAAATCGAGTCTATGTTTTTTTTTATCCTCGGGATGTGGCTGTTTCTCACAGCAAGACAGCAAACGTTGTTTCAGGAGAGGCTGAGGGCAGCAAAAAGAAACACTGCTGATAACAACAGGAGAGTTTGGGAATTACTACAGAGTTCAGACTACGAGACGAATCTGGTTTTTCAAAGCCGACGCAAGAGGGTAAGTTATGCTAACGTTTACATATGTGTAAATACTATAAGTTACTACTTACAAAGTATTTGAACAACTTTATAGCTACCAGTATTACGTACTAAAATGTGTATGATTTATGTGTTTCAGATCTGCTCATAAAGCCGTTCACTGACACTGGACGGCTGACTGCAGAACAGCAGATCTACAACAAGAAAATATGTCGAGTACGGGTTGTGGTTGAAAACGCTTTTGGTAGACTGAAGGGAAGGTGGCGTTGTCTCATGAAAAGAAATGACTGTGATGTTACAATTGTGAAATCTATGATTCTTACTTGCTGTGCTTTGCATAACCTTTGTGAGAGTCATGGAGAGGACTATGACAATGACTGGGATGCACCCGCAGCAGCAGAGCCTGTGGTGGCAGTGGCACAGGGTGTAGAGGAGGAAGGCAGTGATGTACGAGAGGGTCTGATGCGTTACTTTAATTGCTAAAAAAATAAATACATTATCGTTAAAAATGTTGTCTCTGCTGTTTTAAGGTTATCACAGTATAAAATCTGAAAATACATGGTCAAACCCTTGCACAAAAGCAAACCATCAAAAAAGACACTTATTTGTAATTTCCAAAAAAGTTTTATTTAACCACACACATACAAATAGAACAAACTCTAATATAAATTCACAAACAACTATATACATGTTACATGTAGTGCAAACAATTTAAAAAAATGCTGTATTTAATTAGCTGCTAGCTGCTGCGGGTCCCGTTCTCGACGCTGGTCTCGGTGTCGATGGTGCCAATGGTTCTGGTGCTGTTGTTGATGCCGACGCTGCAGCCGATGCCAACGTGGCATCAGTGGGAGCCACTGAACCATTCTCGCTCGTCGAAAAGGAATCTTGAATAGAAAGATCATACAAAAGTCAACACACTACGAAATAGCAATGGCAGGCAGCTAGCAACAAGTTAGAGCTAAGTTAGCGGCAATTGCTATCTGCGACACAAGTTTACAGTCTTCATTGTTATTAGTGAGCTTCAGCTTTCCTAAAGAAAACCAAACTCTCAAGCAGAGTGCACCTACAGGGTTAATGTAATGTAAACTTAAAACACTTACCGTCCTCCATCAGCGACTCCAAAAAACTAGTGGCCGAGTCAAGACCACCATCCCTCCCGTTGCTCGCCGGTCTATGGCCGTAGATACTGTCCATCTGTTCGTACCACTTCCATCTTTTTCGGTTTGTACCACTAAGGCCGTTGTGGTCCTTTACAGCTCTGTAGTCACTTTTCAGTTTTTTTTAACTTTTCCCTACATTGCTGGAAAGTCCTGGTGTAGCCATGTGTGGACATCAGTTCGGAGACTTCTTGGTATACTCTTTCGTTCCTCGTTGCCCCATCAAGCTCTCGCTGGATCTTCTCTTCGGCAACCAAACAAAGAAAAGTCTGCACCTCCTCGTTTGACCACGGAGCATTTTTCCGAGTTGCCATAATACTAAAGTCTGGGACTGGGTAAATTATCACGCAATCTCTGGCCAAACTATTTAAAAATGGCGGGGTTATTCAGGATACTCCGTCTGGCGCGTGCAATGATGACGCGGTGAACAGTGACGATTCTCTCTGGCCAATCAGCAGTCTGTCGTGTGTTCACGTCACAATTTAGTATCGCCTCAGCCCACTTAGAACCTTGCCGGAGGTGATACGAAAAAAAGTACCAGGAAGCAGGTACAGGTACAACTTTTACGCAGTGGAAAACCAAACAAAGGCGAGCCGAGTCGAGGCGAGTCGAGCTGGTACTGTGTAGTGGAAAAGCGCCATTAGACTGGCTCCACACTTGTAACAGATTGTGGCAGGAAGACTGGCACAACTATTTTTCTTAGAATAACAAGAATATGATGAAATAATGAGCACGTTTTTCTTTGTAAATGTATTGCACTTCAGCACTTTTAATGTTACTTAACTTTTTATGAACACTCTTAGCTTGTAAATAAGTCACAGAAGCTCGAGTCTCAAAGGAGAAGATGCATGGGGCAAAGAACCTTTGCTTTTATAAAACTATAAGAACAATTATGAAAGGCCTCTGACAAACTTAACATAAAAGTTCCCCTTTTTTTCCTCATTCACTCATAAATAACACTTCTTTAATTCATAAAACATGTGAGCTGGAGTGGGTGTAAGATCAGATGACATTTATGATCAATATTTCCACTGCATCTATAATAAAAAATACTGGAATATTTCTGTAAACAAGCACGCATCCACAGTGACTGACCTGCTCTTCCTTAGCGGCCCTCAGCATGTCTCTCCACACGGCCCGGATGGTGGGGATGTCTGTGGGTCTCGTGGTGTAGCAGTGGGCCTGGATGACGTGGGACAGAGTCAGGCCATGGATCACTGCCTCCAGGACTTTCTGGACGTGGCTGAAGGACAGTTGAGTCTGTGTTCTGATCCCAGCCTTCACCAGCTGCAGGGTACATGGGACTAATGCAATCTGGCCTGCACAGAACACCAGCTCATTCACCTGGAGAGAACAGACACAGACAAAAGATAATTGACATACAAACAGACGCTTAAAGTTACCAGTTTGGTAATTTAAAGGAAAATCTTCTCCGATCTTGACCACAAAATGGTCAACTATACTACCCTACAAAAAAGAGTGGAGTAAAAATGAGAAAAAGGGCTTTCCAAGGACATTAGTGGTAGATGTAGTCATGTAATACCAAGTCAGATTTTTTATTGTTTTGCACTTTTTTTCTCTCAACATGACTCAAACCTCGTTTTAACAACAGTGATACAATTGACCTCATATGAGTTATTGCAGGTAGCGACGTAAGGGGGCCGGTGCAAAGTGGATTGGGTGGCAGTCGAAGGCGGAGGCCTCGACGACCCAATCCCCGGACATGGAATCTGGCGCTAGGGACATGGAATGTCACCTCGCTGGTGGGGAAGGAGCCCGAGCTTGTGCGGGAAGTTGAGAGATACCGACTAGAGATAGTCGGGCTCACCTCCACACACAGCTTGGGCTCTGGAACCCAAATCCTCGAGAGAGGCTGGACTCTCCACTACTCTGGAGTTGCCTGCGGCGAGAGGCGGCGGGCTGGTGTGGGCTTGCTCATAGCCCCCCAGCTCAGCCATGTGTTGGAGTTCACCCCGGTGAACGAGACCTGCGCCTTCGGGTCGGGGATAGGTCTCTCACTGTTGTTTGTGTTTACGGGCCAAATGGCAGTGCAGAGTACCCGGCCTTCTTGGAGTCTCTGGGAGGGGTGCTGGAAAGTGCTCCGACCGGGGACTCCGTCGTTCTACTGGGGGACTTCAACGCTCACGTGGGCAGCGACAGTGACACCTGGAGGGGCGTGATTGGGAGGAACGGCCCCCCGGATCTGAACCCGAGCGGTGTTTTGTTATTGGACTTCTGTGCTAGCAACAGTTTGTCCATAACGAACACCATGTTCAAGCATAAGGGTGTCCATCAGTGCACAAGGCACCAGGACACCCTAGGTCGGAGATCGATGATCGACTTTGTAGTTGTTTCATCTGACCTCCGGCCGTATGTCTTGGACACTCTTGTGGTGAGTTGGATCCGATGGCAGGGGGAGAAAGCTGGACAGACTCGGGAGGACACAACGTACTGTGAGGGTCTGATGGGAACGTTTGGCAGAGGCCCCTGTCAGAAAGACCTTTAACTCCCACCTCCGGCAGAGCTTCGACTAGATCCCGAGGGAGGTTGGAGACATTGAGTCCGAGTGGACCATGTTCTCCACCTCCATCGTCGATGCAGCCACTCGAAGCTGTGGCCGTAAAGTCTCCGGTGCCTGTCGTGGCGGCAACCCCCGAACCCGATGGTGGACACCGGAAGTAAAGGATGCCGTCAAGGTGAAGAAGGAGACCTACCGAGCCTGGTTGGCCCGTGGGACTCCTGAGGCAGCTGATAGGTACCGGCAGGCCAAGCGGACTGCAGCCCGGGTGGTCGTGGAGGCTAAATCTCGGGTCTGGGAGGAGTTCGGTGAGGCCATGGAGAAAGACTATCTGTCGGCCTCGAAGAAATTCTGGCAAACCGTCCGGCGCCTCAGGAGGAGGAAGCAGTGCCCTGCCAACACTGTTTACAGTGGAGGTGGGAATCTGCTGACTTTAACTGGGGACATTGTTGGACGGTGGAAGGAATACTTCAAGGATCTCCTCAACCCCACCGACACGTCTTCCACTGAGGAAGCAGAGGCCGAGGGCTCGGAGGTGGACTCGTCAATCACCCGGGCCGAAGTCACTGAGGCTCCTCGGTGGCAAGGCACCGGGGGTGGATGAGATACGCCTTGAGTACCTCAAGTCTCTGGACGTTGTGGGGTTGTCTTGGTTGACACGCCTCTACAACATCGCGTGGCGGTCGGGGACAGTACCCCTGGACTGGCAGACCGGGGTGGTGGTCCCTCTTTTCAAGAAGGGGGACCGGAGGGTGTGTTCCAACTACAGAGGGATCACACTCCTCAGCCTCCCCAGGAAAGTCTATGCCAGGGTACTGGAGAGGAGAAAGAGGCCGATAGTTGAACCTCGGATTCAGGAGGAACAATGCGGTTTTCGTCCCGGTCGTGGAACACTGGACCAACTCTATACCCTCTCCAGGGTGCTGGAGGGTTTATGGGAGTTTGCCCAACCAATCCACATGTATTTTGTGGATCTGTTGAAGGCATTGGACTGTGTCCCTCGTGGCGCCCTGTGGGGGGTGCGTCCGGTACGTCCGGAGCAGGAGCTTGGTTCGCATTGCCGGCAGTAAGTCAGACCTGTTCTCAGTGCATGTTGGACTCCGGCAGGGCTGCCCTTTGTCACCGGTCCTGTTCATTATCTTTATGGACAGGATTTCTAGGCGCAGCCAGGGGCCGGAGGGAGTCTGGTTTGGGGACCACAGGATCTCGTCTCTGCTTTTTGCAGATGATGTTGTCCTGTTGGCTCCATCAAGCCAGGACCTTCAGGGTGCACTGGGACGGTTTCCAGATGAGTGTGAAGCAGCTGGGATGAGGATCAGCACCTCCAAGTCTGAGACCATGGTTCTTAGTCGGAAAAGGGTGGCTTGTCCCCTTCAGGTTGGTGGAGAGATCCTTCCTTTAAGTGGAGGAGTTCAAGTATCTTGGGGTCTTGTTCACGAGTGACGGAAGGAGGGAACGTGAGATTGACAGACGGATCGGTGCAGCTTCTGCAGTGATGCGGTCGATGTACCGGTCTGTCGTAGTGAAGAAGGAGCTGAGCTGTAAGGCAAAGCTCTCAATTTACCGGTCAATCTACGTTCCTACTCTCACCTATGGACATGAGCTTTGGGTCAAGACCGAAAGAACAAGATCCCGGATACAATCGGCCGAAATGAGCTTTCTCCGCAGGGTTGCTGGGCGCTCCCTTGGAGATAAGGTGAGGAGCTCGGTCACTCGGGAGGAGCTCAAAGTAGAGCCGCTGCTCCTCCACATTGAGAGGAGCCAGCTGAGGTGGCTCGGGCATCTGTTTCGGATGCCTTCTGGACGCCTCCCTAGGGAGGTGTTTTGGGCATGTCCCACCGGGAGGAGACCCCGGTGAAGACCTAGGACACGCTGGAGGGACTATGTCTCTCGGCTGGCTTGGGAACGCCTCGGTTTCCTCCCGGAAGAGCTGGAGGAAGTGTCTGGGGAGGGGGAAGTCTGGGCGTCTCTGCTTAGACTGCTGCCCCCGCGAACCCGGCCCCGGATAAGCGGTAGAAGATGGGTGGATGGATTAACCAGGTAAGCCCATTGAGAACCTATTCTCATTTACAATGACGACCTATGCTAAAGAGAAATAATATGACGTGCACTACAAAAGGCACATTATATTTCAGCCATCTTTTCATCATTTTAAGAAAATATATAACAATGTGGTTGTGACAGGACAATCAATATTTATTAATGTCAATACAACCTATACAAAGACTGTTCTATGATGACCAAACATGTTGAAAACCTGTGAAAGCTAAAAGCTGTGTTTTTTGCTTCAAGAAGCATAAAAACGGCACACATGCAGACTCAGTGATAGACTAATGGCAGCGGCTTTACACATTTACATTGGACAGGTTTTGCTCATAAGACTGAAATATTTAATTAAAATTAATTTGATTAAATAATGAGAAAAGGCACATTCACACTTCCACTTTCACAAACTTTCATAGAAAATTGTTTATAAAAGTAAATAATAAACTGTGAACTCCATGCACCTACACTACATTCACATTAAACCAGCTGTATTAAGGTGCTATAATCAAATTAACATTAATTAGAAGTGTATGTCTGAGAATCAGTGCATTAATTTACAGGTCCCTTCTGTCCCGTTTTATCGCACATTATCACCAACAACTCTTTTCAGAGCACTAAGACAGGCAGGTACTCTGTGTGAAGTCTGTTTTTAACATAAGCCGGGGTCCAATGTAATTTATAAGCATAATTAACCATGTGATAATAAGCTGAATTCTCTGTTAAGTACCTCTGTTAGAATTAAGCTTTGAGTATCATGCAAGCAGAGGAAAATCTATGTGTTTAATGCAGAGGGACGAGGAGGGATAAAGAGGCACATTAGAGAGGTCAGGCCTTTAGAGACCTTGTGTGAGCCGGACACTGGGCGCTGGTCAAAGCAAAAAGCTGCTGGTGACACGCTGATAATTGCACAGACTCCAGAGCACGAGCACATCTCCAGGGAGGATCAACAGGATCAATGGAGACACAGGACGAGACAAAGTCATCCAGTCGTCCGCAAATACACTGCTAGAGGGCAACAGTGAAGTTATAACAAGAGTTAGAAGTGGACAAGGTTTTTACGGAAGGAGTTGGTAAGAATTACATTTTGTTTATGGTGTGCTTGATCAAAGGAAACTAGAATAGTTGACTATCTTCATGATAAAATAAATGGATAGGACCAAGGAAAATGTCATAAACACCGAATTACATCTGTTGGGTTCATTTTGGGGTATCTTTAGCCGCCATTGTATTGCTCTATTTGAATGTGTGTATCTAGTTGCTCTACAGTCCTATTGCATGAAGAGTACACCATTACTTGTTTAAGGGATGAAAACTAAATTCTGTTTTTTGTGAAACGGAAGCAGGACAAGATGTTTCCACACAAGTGTTTTGCTTGAGGGCTCACATGACCACGGCTATTTCCATAATCAGATGGGTTCGCTGTGATCCCCAGCTCTTGGGTTCAGTTGTCAACTTTGATGAATCTTCAGCTTCCAGGTCTGCTGCTCTAAATTACCACAACAGCGCTAAAGATGAGATATTGAAAAGAAGTCCGGGCAGAGTGAGGGCTGCTGACAACCACTGGATCATTTACCTGCGAGCACAATCTACTAAAGCGGCTGCGTTACCCCATAAAAGCCCGATTACCACACATCAACACCAAATTGTCATTGTCATTCCATTTATGAGCCATCACGTGCCATCATAACGACTCGACAAAGAGAGATCCATCAGCTTGGACAGGCGGCCAGAATCTTTTAACAAGCTTGTCCCTGTGAAAAGAGTCCCATTTCGAATTCATAAAGGCCGGTTACCATTTGTCGATTTGAATATCAAAAGGGACTAGCGTGGGGCCCCTTGACTGTTAAAGCCAGACTCCCATAGCTTCTACCAAGCAGGTGTGTGATGATCAATTATTAAGGATCCTGCTCTGGTTACTCTTAGTGGGAGGTGGAATTGGGGATTTGGGGTTTTGTATTTGGCGGGGGCACCATCATTTTTCGAGTGAACCTGGATGTGGGGGATAGACAGTGGAGAAGGGGGAGCGAATACTATTTACATAAAATTAACAGTTCAAAAGAAGGAGTTCACACACCAATCAAACTTGTTAATTGACTGTCAATGACGTGTCCCTGAATATACAACACAACTACATTATTCATCTTAGGCCCTGACAGCAAAGACAGAGCAATTTGCATGGGCGTTCTAAACGTGATCAACAACCCACAATGCCCCATGCATTTTTAATAGAGCCAGCGATGGGGGCCTTCAATATTCATAAGGGTCAAACAACTGCGTATGACATTAAACTTTCTTTAACAAGCTAAGTATTTTTCAATGCTTGCCTCAGCGGCCTAAATGGCCCTCAGAGAGAAGAGGATATCCTTGAACACTGCTCCTATTTACCATAAATCAATACTACTATATATGATATAATAGACCCTAAAACCATACTATGTATGATTATAATAGCTCATATTTTACAGATTACAAATTAAATTGGTCTCAAAATATCCAATTTTATAACAGCCTCAACGCATCCTAAACATCGTATTCTCTTCATTTTAGTATCATTTTAGGGCTTTATCTTGTGTTTTTAAGAAACACAAGATAAACACATTGAAGAGTCTTGCTCTTCAAAGACCTGAGCCACAGTCACGATGGAAAATACATTTTGAATATTATTATGGTTTAGCCTTAAAAGTCGTAATTGTCAATTTTTGAACAGCTACAGAAATATGGTAACATTATTTAAGGGTTTGGGTTGATTTCTTATTCTCCAAAAAAGCAAAAGCATTTTTTTAGTCAGTTTAATGATCCTTGATAATTAAAGGTGAAAATGTGCTATTAATTTAACATTGTTCCCATCGCTTCTTTTTAAGTATAACTTTCTTGCTTTTTCAACCTTTATTCCAGGACTAATACACCATTATTTTTGATATAAGACCAATGGCATGTCAAAAGGTCACCGGTGGCACAAACAGAGTGAGTGGAGGGGCTGCAGACAGTAACAGATATGGAAATGTGCTCAAGAAGCGCCTGCCTGTGTCAAAGCTTAATGGTGTCTCCTTTCACAGCGGCGAGTCTGAGGTGTTTCTAATTGCAGCTTTTGTCAAAACGTACAGAGATGACCAGACAGTGCCAGACTGTGTTGACGTCGGTGTTGGAGCCCCTTTGGTCCCACTGGCTCGTTGGAAGATGTCTCCCAGTGTCATTAGCCAGGCTCAGTACTGGTGTAGATGAACTGGGCCGGCCTGGATAAAGTGACCTGGTATTGATGAACAGTCAGCTCTAGCCTGGTTCCAAGGACAGAGAGAGGTGGAACAGCGCTCCAGCACTCCTATCAGATATGCTAATGGTCACATTTCTCCCCATTGAGACCTCATGCATAATTTAAAGAGGAAAATGATGATACAAAATGTGTAAAATAGGTTAGATTAATACGGTGTAACTTTTCTTTTATGCAAGGACACAACGCTAATGGCTAGTGACAGCATAGTATCAGCTGCAGGCCAATAATTATATGATGCAAAATGTAATTAATATTTGTCTTATGAGCTGCATCATGTTTTTAGGGTTGTTTTATTATAGCTGGTCAAATGTTACCACTCTACGGCAGATTTAGAGTTTTCCCTCTTAATGCAATGGCTTACCACTACAATTTCTTGGATACATGTATTTCTAATTTTCATTTGGTTATTAATCTTATGGTTTTGCAGGATCATGTCTTTTAACACTAGAACTGTCTTCTGATATTAGTTCAATCTTTCTCAGAATAAGAAATAAATGAATCTATTTCTCAGATTAGTTTATTTCTTTAGGACAGCGTACAATGTACATTGAGCCGGAGCAGAGATGCTTGTACCAGATTATAGCTTAACAGATAATTTCCATCTGGAGTCCTATATTGTACATGTTTTTAGTGGTAGGGGAAACCGGAGGAAACCTACGCAGACACAGGGAGAACATGCAAACTCCACACAGAAAGGCCCTGGATGGGACTCGAACCCTGGACCTTCTTGCTGTGAGGCCGGAGTGCTAACCACTCTGCCACTGTGCCAGATCTCTACATGACTTTTTCTACAATGACATTAAAATGAATGATGTATTCTGAGTTTATCTGTCTTTATAGAATCAAAACTATATACATGCACTATAGTCTTTTGTTTAGAGACACAGCATTATCAGATCCAGGCACTGTTTTGGCATCTGGAGGTTCCAGTGGGTTTTGAGTATGTTGGTGCATCTGGTGTTTAGCAATAACACTTGGCACAGCTTGGAATATACATTGTATATATAAGCTGTTTGAGGAGAGTTTGGGAACCAAACAACAAGACCATCTCAAAAATATAGCTAGTAATTCTAACTCTAAGGCAAAGAACCAAAAAAGTTTTTTAAGCATTGGTGTAACTTTAACTATGTATTGTAAAGCACTGACACTAACTATCGACAATATATTCAAATCTGACAAAAAAGGGAAAGAAAAATCTTTAAAAATAGGTGTTATATTAGATGTTGTTATATTAGTGCACAGAAACAAGACTTGCATGTGTATAATATGTGCATCAATCTGTATTATGCAAATTAGCCATGTGCTTTTTGGTTTTGATTTCACGTTTTGCTTTCGGGTTGTTTATTACTTACGCCTTGTTGTAAAAAGACCTTGTTAGGCATGTGCATTGTTTGTCAAACCAGAAGCCAGTGTTGTGTTGCTGGTTGAGCATAACTGGATAGGATAATGGCAAGAGACCCCACCAATCCCACCAATGTTTGGGGCTAATTGGACAGAAATTCCATAGCTCAGACCTCAAACTCAGGACTGTGATAAAGGCCTTGTGCATTTTTGTTAATGCATTTTACAATTGCAAGGCAAGTGTGTGGCTTAGCATTAAAAGGGGACTATTATTTTAATGTTGTGGCAGAGTTGCACTGCTGGCAAAGCCTTTAAAAGCTGCATCCTTTAAGTTTTACTTGCCAAAGACAACATGTGTCGAGTGATATAAAAGTAACAAAAACTAGCTCCTACTGGCCTCATAAACTATACATGAACTACAATTTACTTTAAATACAGCCCTCTTTGGTGGAGTTTTAATCCCTCATGGAAGATCCCTCAAAGTGGTGACAAATTCTCTTATTTTGTGATTTTGTTCTTTTTCTTGAATATTTTAGCTTTGGCAAATGCTCAAAATAGTTCAAAATGCCGGGATCAAAAACTGAGGTTGAAGTTTTGTTGAATTAAGTGCATATATTATTTGGTGTTCTTTTTTTGGCAGGGATTTGATGTGTGACACTGTCTAATCCTTGCCTGGTGGATGGCAGTTTGTCAGGGCTGTGTGCTGCGATTTCATCTTCAACTGGCTCGAAGTCTGTGGGGCTCTTTTGGCATTAGTGCATTTCAAGCAGATCAGGCAGCAGCAATGATAAGAGATGGGCTCATGTTGTGCCTTGCCCGGAGGAAACCCTGCCGCATCTGACACCTCATTTCTACAAATATAAAGCTTTCAAGGTACTATGACCTTTCTACCCTATATGCAAACTCTCTCCACATGCAACAATATATTCAGAATTGTATGTATCAATGTTTATATTCTTTTTATTATTTTAATTGTTAATAGAAAATTACTTACAAAATGACTGGCAGAAAGGTAGGTTTGCGAAGGAAGCCAGGCATTGCGCTATTTGGATTAAAGAAAATCCCCCCAAAGAACACTAATTTAACACTAACCCTTGATATCATTCTTATTTTTAGACAGAGGATGGAGATAATTTCCCAATTGCAGTCTTATGGGGTGGTATTATTGAGTTATTATTATTATTATTATATTATAGTAGGCCTTAGTTTAGGATTCTAGCTATTGCTATATACTATAGCTGCCTAAACTAGAACGTATTTGAGCAATAACAGGTATTGTTTTGATCGATTAAGAATGGACTGGTGCAATAAGGAAATTTCAACAAAATGTGAAAATATAATGTGTTAGTATACGTTTTATATAAAAAAAAGGATGTACAACAGTTTCACTAGCAATGAAGTAGTAAGTAGATGATTAAAAACACAATTAAACATGGTATCTTTGTATAGTCCAAAAGATGTCTACAGTGCAAAAGAGCACAATCCTCTTTGATTTTTCAAATGTTTGATATGACAACAATGAAACAGACATGATATGTTTGCTGCTGTGTTTTCTACCATTAGCAGATGGAGCAAAAATGCTAAGAAGCTGTAACTTTAACATGTTCTGGTGTGTGGTTTATCAATCTTTGATGAGGAAGCACAGGTCCTAAAACAATTTGTGTATAACTCTGGGTCCTCCATGTGGTGTTTTCTTTTTTGGCATTCTGTGTAAGTCCGGCGAATTATAGTTCTATCCAGTGACTTTCAGGATACAAAATTTTGCTGGTGTAGCTAAAATGCTTGTTTCGATCATGCAGCTAAATATCAAGCTAAAAATCACACTCCACTCACAAAATGATCTTGTGAATTCCAAATCTACTAAGTAAAATGGTCTAAGAATATGGCTATATTACTATTTATTTCTGTTTGGAATTCATACACACTGACCTTTCAGCAAACACACTTTCTGACTTTCCAGTGCCAATGTTATGCTTACCTTTTAGGATTTATTTTTAATTATTATAAATGGATTAAGGTAAACTTCTTAAATTATTTCCACCAAATCTGCAGACATCCAATTTTGCTCATAGACAAGAATTATGTATAGAGCATGTATTTGCCTTTTTGATTCCTTTCTTGTTTTATCTACTATCTATTTTTTTCCTTTCTCTTTGCTCCAGTTTGCACCTAACCCCTGTATGCCCAACTGTCACACATCATCAGTGTTACTTACACAGAGACATAAATAGCAGTATGAAGCGCACAAAGCAGGCAAATGCAGTCTATTTGTGAACGCTTCTCTCCACTCTAAACTGTACATTTGTTTAGATCACAAAACATAAGCATATGTTGGAAAACGCTGACGTACTTATGGAAATATTCAAAACTTTAATGAAGATATGTGGTCAGTGGGACCCCCCACCGTGTGTGGATGTTCCGTTCTGTAGTAGGTCTGGCCCGGATGTAACGCTGCATAAACACTGAACCGTGTGGACGACTCGCACTGTCATGTCAGCTCTGGTCAACTGTTCCTCAGCGCTGCGGCCGAGGTCAGAGGACGCTCAGTGGACCCATCTGAATGCCAACGGCCACCAAGGACACAATTACATTTACACGAGCATTCCCGCATTTACTATATGCTTTGTTTTTATTGGAATAAAGTAGGGAGCATACAGATATTGTGTTGTATTTTATGTGTTTTATATATGGCGCGCACTTCATTCTAAACAGTTTTCTTAATGGGGTGAAAATGACCTTTTAGGTACAAATAATAAAACATGTTCAATAGTTTATTCCAGAGAGCTCAAAACATTCTAGGTGGCTGTAATGTAGCATGTATATGTTTAGGGGATAAAGTAAAATTCTAATGTATTTATGAAATAGACAATAAAAGGTTAAATAAAAAAAGGTGAAATAAATGGAAATAGGGGTGCCTAAGTTACTCAGCAGGTAGAGCAGCTGGGGTTCATTTCCTGGGTTAGACCCTCTCTCTATTTCAATTTTCTTGACTACTTACCATCTCTCTTACACAGGCTGAGAAATGTAAAAAAATAAGAAAAGAAATAGCAAAAATGTAATTGCACTTTCTGTTTTGCCATTGTTGAGTAAACTAATGTTAATGCGTGTGTTAATCAAAAAAGGATAGAATGCTTTCATTATACAGCAGTACGACTACATTTAAAAGTGCCATCTCTCATCACTGCCTATAGTATACAAACAAATACACAATAGACCAATACACAAATTTGAAAAAATACAGGTGGATGTAAAATTCAATCATTCACAGACAGAGTAATTTGATGAGCAGCAGAATACAAGACAGTAACAGTAAGACAAATGTGTGAATGAATTTCAAACTTTCTCTGTTGTATTGAAAAGGTTATAATTAAAACAACATGGCCAGAATATGTTAGGGAAATGGACAAACCCATGGTTGATGTAACAGTGGCACACAAAGTGGGCAGAGACTGACGGAGGGGCAAGTTTTTCCATGGCAACGGGCAAAATGCCCTGCTGCCTTCAACTGTCCCGACCTCATATTTTTTGACAAATTGGTTGTGAGGCTTTTACGACTGATGCACATATCGCAAAAATCATTTCTGCCAAGCTTCCTCTATGACCTGCCCGTGGGACATGACAAGCCCCTCCATGCGTCGCTCTATCAAACCGGATCTTTCCAGGACAATGCAAATTATGACAAATTCCATCATCCTGCATTATGCGCTTTCTTGCTAATCTCCCTAATTCGAGAGGGTCTCGGCGTTTCAGCTGAGGGGCATGTTGTCTGATTGAATGATGCTGAAACTGCATCCCTCAGCCCCCTGTTTGCTCTCCTCTCCAGCTGCCACCGTCGTGTCTCTTCTGTCTTTTCACATTTGCTCTTTTTTAAAACACTGTATCTCAGTCTGGTGGTAAAAAGAGATGACTTAACCTGGGCCCAAAACAACTACGTATGTCCCAGATAAGTGTTGGACACAGCTATTAATGTGCAACTCCCACTAACAGTGACATCAAGTAGCGTTTAGTTTGTGACAACCAGACACAAATCAGACTGGGACCCTGGGATAAGACATCTAAACCCAAAACCTCTAGTTAGAAACAATTGTAAGGCTGGGTAATATGGCCTCAAGTTACAATTACCATTATTTTTTCATCAATTATGATTGTTTTAACATTCCTTTTATTGTTTAGTGACAAGATTCGTTAATATGGTCAATATAAAAACAGAGGCGTTTCTAGAGACTGTAGGGAGCTATACGGGAGGTCCCCAAAACACACTAAACTTGAAGCCCGAAAGGCATATGAATCATTAATTAATACACATTGATAATTTTACATTAAAGTCTAACCCCGGTTACTCCTGCATACATTATAAAACATTTTTTAAAATATATATATATTTTTTTTTTCATCCAATAAACACTTAAATGTAGGCATTTTAGGACCCCCCTGCCTTGTGCTTTGGGCCCAAGGCAAATGCTCTGTTTGCTTACCCCACTGCAACGGCTTTGTATGAAAAAATGCACTAATGATCTAATGGACACTGTGGCCAATTCTATGATAAGAGGTGTAATTCTCCTTGTGGACAAAAGATGGCACTCTGACTGCATTAAAAAGTCTTTGGTGGTGTTCACACTAAGCATCAGACCATGGCTCCACAGTTCTCCAAACATTCTCTGCTTTTGCTTTTTTGTCAAATTTTGCTCAGATAAGTTTCCAACAGCGATATGGAGCTTTATGAATGAAGTAAATTAGTAAAGCAAGTATAAATAGAATTGGAAAGTCCAAGGGAGTATTATAAATGAACCATAGCAGAAACTGGAAATCTTTCAATATATGGAAAAATCAATAAAAGGCCTTGTAATAACTATGTGGAAAAACAGCATTAATTATAAAGACAGACAAGGGACATACAGATTTTAGTATCAACACACTGCGTACTACATTAGACTGAATACAAATCTCAACTTAATTTCATTATGTCTAGTCATTGGCTCTTGAAACTTCCTCCTATAATAAATCTATAATATCAATAATGATCATATATTAAAGAGAACATGCTGATGACGCAGGCAGAAACCAAAAGCAGTACGTTGCAGCTTTGATGACAATGGCATTTCAAAAGTGAACAAGTCGGGTTAAAAAGGTTACTACTCCAAAGAAATGCTCAGTGAGAAATTTATGACAACACCAGTGGCCAAAAGTAAATGGAATATGAATGCTAGCTTTTTTCTGAATCAACTGTGGCACTGCAAAAAGGCATCTTATTTTCAAACGAAAGATGGAGCATCTGCAGACAGCAGATGAATTTTCAATGTTTTTGGGAAAAAATCGAAGAGATAATTAACTTTTAATGGCGATAACAAAATTCCACTAGAATTATTTAAATGCCCATAAAAACAAGACACAAGACTTAAAACATTAGTTACACAAAAGTCAAAATATGCCATTCACAAAAATCTATTTCATGGACAATACACAAAAATCCTGTACCTTTTTAATATCATTTTCCATGACTTTCCAATGACAAGAAGAAAACTGGTCTAGTATAAATGATATTGTAGTATATATTGACTTTCCAGGACTCATGGGAACCTGGAGTATAATATTATAATGACATACAAGTGATTTAAGATTAGCTGCTTAATTCAAGGTTTATTTACTCTTTCCCCATTTATTTTTCATAACGTTTTCATAATAACGTGTCTTATTCAAATGAAATAATATCCTACATAAATCATATTGAAAACACATCTATCTTGACCGTTTTTCACGACCTCATGAACTATGTTATTTAGAATTGGGCTGCACAGAATAGGAACGGAGTCTAAAGATTATATTGTGGTTGGATATTGTGGTTATGAGCATATATAGATGAATACCATTGTAATAACAAAAGGTTTTCAAGTGGAATAAAAAAGATAAATAAAAATTTAGAGTAAAATAACATTGCAAATGAAACAGCATCGTATATTAAACAATATAATATAATATGATTACACACCATCTAAGAAACAGTAAAGCATTAATATGTGTAACTAACAATGAATTAATATGAAATATAGATGCTGAAATTCAGTATAAAGCGCTTATTGAGAAAAAAAAAAAACAGTAATGACAATGTTTATAATGCTTATAACAATTTAATATTGATTGGAGTTATGCTTTGTAAATGATAAATTAAGCCGTTACTAATACTTACCTAATGTTTAATAGTATGTGCTTATTATTATTTTAGTGATTTAAAAGCTTGTGCATTGCTACTGAATACAAGCCAAAAAATATTAATTTAATTTAACATTTTTGTGCAAGAAAACTGAGGTGAATATACAGTGCAGGCTGAAAGTGCCGAAATATAATCCCATTATTTGTCTGTTGTTGTGAATAAAACATTGCGGGCAGCGGTAAAACGCTGTCAAGGTGGAGGTTAAATTTCCCATTCCTATAGCGTTCCTATTAGTCTGTGTGTGTCACCACAGCGGTGCTGGCGCTGCATTGTTCTGTCTGGCTTTTTCCACACATGCCACAAAGAGCATCTCCCAGCCTTTCCTTTCCCTTCTCTTCAGTGTGTGTGTGTGTGTGTGTGTGTTTGTACGCGTGTCGGCCCTGTCAGCTCGGCCCTCTCGTCACTGCGGGGGGAAGAAGCACACCCGGGCAGCTCTGAATATAGCGGCTAGTTACCATAGTAATGGGACGGTCATACATCTCTCCTGTGTCAGACGGTGATGGGAGTGGACAGTACATGCCACTATGCTTTTTATCTATGCATTTGCTTTTTCATTCCACAAATAATAATAAAAAAATCCACCCTCCACTTCGGTATTCAAATATCAGGGTAAGAGAGGAAGTAAATAGTTAGATTTGGGCTAATAATTCACACCAGAGATAGCAAATAATTGATGTGTTGTGACTGTTTTGTGATTGTGGTGGTAGCAGACGTGTCGTGATGTGCGGTGGTGGTGGGATGTGTGCACGGTGCCTTCTTGATGTCTGTGAGCCGCTCACCCCGCCACTGCTGCTCAGCAATGACAAAGTGAGAAGCAAACAAGAAGGTAAACACGCTGACACAGCAGGCTGTATGCTAGAAATTAAACAGTACAGACCTTATACTTATCAAATAAAATCAGAGTTATATACATATGATGGTCATATGGAAGCTCGTAACTGGCAAGGGGGTAGGAAAAAGATCTGAGTCAGAATTCTGAGAAAGTAAAAAAAAAAAAAAAAAAGACGTGTAAACTCATAACAAGAGCGGACCAGGTCATTGTGGTCACATTTCTCTTGAGTTTTTGCAGTGATCATAAATTGAAGCAGTAATAAAGTATTTTAACATTGACAACCATAATTCATATGCTTAGAACAGAATAGTGTGTCCCTGCAAGACTACCGTAGGCAGGATTACAAACTGAACTGCTATGTCACCACATTCCAGTCATTTATGAATTGCTGTTGTGAATTAAAATACAAATGAAAGACTTTACAAAATCTGGCAAAGGCTGCAAAACGTAATCCATTACAGAGACGGGCTGTACAGTATTGGGAAAAAAATGTGACATGGGATAACTTTGTTGAATATTGTGCTAACAGTACAAACTGCAAAATCTGAATGGTCTCTTTATTTAATTAATGTTTAAATTAATTTGAATACATAGAGACGCAGAGGGCTACAGGTTCAAGTCAAAACTAGGGCAGAATCCCAAATAAAAGACTGGACCATGTCTAAACCAGAACTAACACAGGACTTTATGAATTTTGAATTTGCTCGCACCACATTCTGATTTAAGAAGCTGAATATACATTATCTTGATGCAAAGAGTAAAGAGTTATTGAAATACAAGCAGTTTCTTATGATATGGATATTAATTATTATTTAATACCAATACTTTTCAATCTATTGGGCTGCTCTTGAAGAGGTTGTTGAGTAAATACACCTTTTCGAATGTCAAATTGAAGCACACATTACATTTTAGGCATTTATAAGGTTTCAAGCACCTATAGGAATCCTGTATATTTAGATACCTGTACCTTTAAGAATTTCCAAATCTGAGAGGTTGGTGACGCCACTGACTCACACCACACAATTGTCTCAAATGTTTACATGTCAGCTGTACATACTTGTCCATATGAATATTTATAGCCACATTTACTATGTACAGTATGTGCAGAGGAAACAGGACAACGGTAATGGTTATCCTGTCCCTGCTTCCCGTGGCTTGTTGACATGAACTGATGCAGTCAGGCACCAATAATACATGAAGAGCTGTTCAAAGGCAATTAGGATCAGTTGTCAGGGCCCGGCCCATTAATGAGTAGGAGTGTGGCAGGGGCCGGGGCCGAGGCGCGGTGGTGGGGCGCGTGCTTGCTGCCTGAGATCCGATGTGCTCTGACAGATCCAGTGCTTACCCTGTCCTCGCCTGGTACAAGCTCATACCAGCCGCTGCCACGCGCTACTGCAAACACAGCACACAACGCCACAATGGAGGGAATGCAATGGCTGCTGCCAGAGAAGGACAAGTGTGGTCACTGGGGAGAGAGCGAGAGCAGACCTGGTTCTACAAACTCATTCAGAGGCTAAAATCCTGGCAAGAAACTGCAGTGTTGATCATGTTCATGTAGAAAAATACAATACAACAATTGCAGCACATTATAATATCTCTATTGTACCACATCTGTACATCGAGAAGAAATTAAATGGCACCAAATTCATATTATACAAGCAGAACAAAACAGAACTTAAACATTGGAAAAATTCCAATGAAAAATAGCCTTTTAATAAATATGGCCACTTCTGTACAGTATACAGTATCTAATGTGTGGCTTTAAATTATACTTATGTTTCAAAAGATACAATTCACCAGTTAAAAAGATCAAGAACCATGCTTGTGAAAATCTATCTGTAAATAACTAATGGTATAGCTGGTATAATGAAAGTGGTACTTCTATCAGGACATGTGGCCTCCTCAACTTATTGTACTCACACCTGGTGTCTACATGCATCCTCCAGAGTCTGCGTCTCACTTTCCCATTTCATATGCAAAACTTCACTGGATTTTGATGGGTTCAAACTGTTCTACTACCTAGATTTTTCCATGTAAGCCAATTATATGTAACTTACTGTCCTAAGGTACAACTTACTGTATGGTACAACTTTCTATTAACTTTCTGTTAGGTGCAGAACTCTGTATTAATACTTGCATACTATGTGCTAACACCGCTGCCTCATTGAAACGCTCCAATCAATAAATACCCACGTAATTAAAATCCTAAATACAAAGGTGTGTCGCTGCTACAGGTGATACTTTGGCAGAAAAAAGAAACTGTGTAGGCCAGGAGTAAGCCAGGATCATACCCACACCTCCACAGAGCGCAGAATAAATCCAAATGTGTCCTTAGATCAAAATCTTTATGCTCCAAAACCTTGTTGCTAACTATTGTTGCTGTAAAAGTGATACCCCTACACTAAATGGCTGGATATCTGTTCCACAATAATGTTTTACAAGAAAAAAAAAAGAAGTATATATATATATATATTATGTGTCCCAATCTGTGGCTGTAAATTGTTTTTGGTTAATATAGTTTTACCACCATTTAAAAAAATTAATAATCAAAAAGCATGCTAAAATAGCTACTGTATCAATTTTCTACAGGTCTAAAAGGGGCCAATATGAACGCTCAGTTATTTGTTTACCTCTGCCAGTCATTTCTAGGCTACCTTGACTTACTCCTGACTCATTGTAATGGCCCGACCAGTTGAGTCTGTCATGAAGCCTGCAGTTCCCATCCTGCAGTGGAAGTGTGTCTTTGTAAGCGCTGGCCTCGGGGCATACAGCTGACATGCCATTGTGCCATTGGGTCTTAGCGGGTTTGATCAGCCTGTTTCTTGTGTGTCCAGTTCAAGTAAAGACAGTTGACCTCGGTCTACAGTTTAGACGTGTAAGGCCCGCAGAGACAAGCTGCGGTGAGCTAAAGAGGAACTGAATCAATGCTCACTTGGGAAAAGGCTCGAAGATGAAGCCTGGCTGTCAGTCAAAAGCTTCCCGACCGTCTCCAGACAAAAGCGTCTACTCATTGCTCTAAATCCAGGCATTGAGCAGAGGAAGCAGCCAGTCTATTCACGAGTGTCTGAGTAAAAACAAAACTGTGTTAACAAGCGTCGCTGTAACTACGAGCAGGTTGCTACATGTATCCAAGAATAACACGATCCCAACAGTGTAATGTGTATATGCAGTTTCCAGAAATGTGAAAGAAGAGGTAAAACAAAACAAAGAAACAAAGTAAATTGTATATGCTATTTATATTATATATGTGCATATTTTAAGTCTTTGTTTTAATGATTCATTTTAATTTATGAGAAAAATGACCATATATTACTGAGAACTAGTGTTGAAGTCAAGACCGCACAAACTAAGTCAAACCAGAGTGCATTAAGACCAAGATAAACCCAAGACTTTTTGGATCAATCACTAGGGGTGAGATTGAGTAAAGTCTGTGTTTTGAAAATATAAAAAATCTTAACGCTACTTCTCCAAACTCAATGAAGAAGGTAGACGGTTCGATCCTTGGGCAAGACACTTAACCCACCTTGCCTCCAGTGGTGTTCCAGCTGTAACACTGGTGAATGGAACCTTAATGTAAGTCGCTTTAAATTGAAAGCGTCAACTAAATGTAAAAAAATTTAAATGTAACACTGTTGAATGTAAGTCGCTTTGGATAAAAGCGTCTGCTAGATGACTAAATGTCGTGGTCTCGGCCTGTTGTGACTTCAAATCCAGAGACTTCTAAAAGTATCAGTAGCAGAATTTGTGATTTTTTGAGGCCATTTTTCAGAGAATATAAATGATAACACAAAAAATTACCCTGATTAAACTTTTGATCAGAATCATTAGAGTAGTTTCTGTTGTTGTTATGATTTAAAAATTTACGTAAAAAGTAAACACAATTGTTTTACAATTAAAGGCTTCACCTAATCACTAATGCTAATAAATGTTTATGTTGCACTTTGAGGTTTTGTTTAAAACAAAAAGTGCATTACAAATAAAATGTATTATTATTATTATTACTAACAATGAGTGAAAAAAAAGTTCTGCCAGGGTATGTAAACCTGAGCACAACAGTATTTCCAAGTTAGCGTCAAAAAAGCACAGTTTTATAAGATTTTTTAACAGTTGATCAGAAGTTACTGCCACCATCTTTCACAGTCTGCAGGAATGATGGGATCCAAATTCAGCACATTATGAAATGCTATAGGGAAAACGTTGTCACCAAACGGGACATGTTATTGCCGTCAGTAAATGTCTGAAGCGGGAATACAGACCAATAGTGATTGTTGCGCTTTTTCTTATTGAGGGCGAAAGTAAACTTATCACCTAAAAAGATAGTGCACATATACGCAAGCTGCACTAAAGGGTGACTACAGCCCGTTCCTGCTGCAGCCCCGGCACCAGCACTTTGACCACAGTCTGTGTCTTCTCCAGAGGAGGCAGGGTGTATCATGTCTTAATCGTGTAAATGTTAGAGATTTTGTGAAAAGTCTCAAGACTCAACTGAATGACACTAGTCAAACATTTTTAAACTATTCACTCACTGCAGCTCAGTTCTTACAGTATGTGCTCTGTTGTTGACTGAATGCAGCAGCTAATGTTCAGCCGGACATACTGTATATATTGATTATTAATTAAAAGTAGCAATAGTAGCAGTTTTTTCCAACACCCCTTACTCAAATTATGTTCCTGTGGTAATGCATGCAATAGTTCAACTGTGCAGTGATGTTTGCAAAAATGTTTGCTCCCCCCAGCGCAAATCTCAATGTTCTATGTTCTCAACAGGTTTGACAAGATTTCTAAATCTACATATTTTCTAAATGTACACACTTTTTTTACAGTATACAAAAAACAATACACTAGAAAAAGTCAAGGTAATTCTTGGAGACTAGGTTGCCAAAAACAACTATATCTTTGAGTAGCCTGCTCGTTCAAGTAATCAACACGCTGAGGTCCCTATTTTTCATGTGTTCAATTACCCCCCTGCTCCTCTGCCCCTCCCTTGTGGAAACGATCATTTGTTCTTTTATTAAACTTGATAACATCCCTTGCATTGTGCGCAGAAAGAGGCCTCTGCTGCTCTTTCCCCCTCCAGCGTTTTGTATTATTGGTGCATTATTTCACGCATGCCCTCCTCTTTTATCAAGTGCTTTTGATGTAATGTTAATAAACTAGAAAATTGAGACGTTTATGAAGTATGAGCCATGTTTATTAAAAAAATCCATAAAGTATGACGGGGGGGTTGTGGGGGTGAAGAGGTGAGATAAAAGCAAAGTTTTAATAGATTATGGCAAAAAGGGGAGAGGCGTTAGATGCTGACAGGCAGCCATCCTTCGAGATCCCTTTTCCTTTTTTTAAACAGGATTAATTTTGTTGTATTAGAAATTAAGTTAAATGTTCTAATTATTCTGCTGGCGCTGTTTGAGTACCTCCCCGAACACAGATACACCGACTTCGGGCTAATAACTCTTATGTGGTAATTAAGGTAGATGAAGTCTCTAGACTAAGGGATTTTGGGCAGTTGATGGGGGTAACAGAGAGGGAGAGGGTATTGACTGGTTTACTGTGTGTAAGAACAAAACCATAAACCTAAAGCACTTACCTTAATTTCTGCTATTCATCATCAGATTGTTGCTTTTCTACTTATAATACATCATATGCAGTTGTCACAATCCGGGTGTTCATTTTTATTCCTCACGTTTTAAAAGGGCTGTATTTATGAAGAGAAGAAACAGAGTCTCTGTTATGTCACGTTGTACCAGTAGGGCGGATGCTATATTTAGATGTTTTAAACTTTAAAGTGTTTCATTCATTAGTAGTTTTATTTTGAGCCAAATGAGTGAAGAAAGGACACTATATAATCCATGAAATTTGGATTTGGATATATGAAACATAAAAAATAATGTCCCTGCGGTTATAGTGTTCGCCAAATGTGTGAATAAAACAGTTGTAGGGGAAGCCTGGCACAAAAATAAGATTTTTTTATCAATGTTACCGACCCCACACAAAAATTGAAGATGTTATGGTGTGATTTTGTTATGTGTGAAAGGCAAACAAATCACATCAAACCAATTACCTTCCACCCGTGACACTAAACTTAAAATATCTCAACATATCTGTCTTAATAAAACATATAAAACATTACTTTAGAATAAACAAATACTATGGACTATGATAATCTGACAGTTTATGTAGCTTTTATGGGAGTATAGAAAGAAAGCATTAAATTCAGTCATGGAGGCCATGCTTTGAAAAAATAAAATGCAAACTTTGAATTTTACATCCATGTCCAATGTTCTCCAGGACCAGCTCAGGTGATTTAAAAAAACTGTAGTATGTCCGCCAGGCCAGTAGAGGTGCTGTGAAACCTACTGCCCCTGTTGCTAATGTGATTACTAGAAAGCTTTCAGACTGCCATCAACTTTCTGAACAGATTTATATACAACACTAGCTTTTTTCTGTGTGACAGAAGGAAAAATATGGGTGTTGGTCCTATTTTCCTAACTTTCTATTTGCATTTATCTATCAGACAGAGATGAAGTTCTAGGCAGCTGTTGTACTTCTCCTAAAATTTCAATTTCTTACCTCAGCTTTTGACTAACAAGTAGTCAATTTGATAAGCAACCTAAAACATTTCGTAACGGGCAGAGTTAGTCAAAAGTTAAAGTTTTTTTTCAAGCTACTTGAAACTTCTACGTATAGTCTTGTTCTTGCTTTAACATGCAGGAACATTTTCTTTCATCCTGTGCTGAGTAACTAAACAATTAATATAGTAACCATGTCGACTGGTATTTCTCTGCATGAGCATGACGCTTCTACCTGTCTTACTGTTTTAGTCCTCGGTGAGTGCGCTCTCTTGTAGCTCATGGGTGGCCAGGTCACTGACTCAGCCTGACCTCTGCTCCTTAATCAAGCGGGTCGCACAAAGTTCACGTCGCTGTTTTTGAGACATTTACTTTTCGCTCAGAAGATTATTTAAATGCTTACTGCTGACTCCGTTTGACGCTAATCGGAAGCGTCAGATCAACTTCCCTCCTGACGCCTTACCGTCCACTTTGACAATTTTGAAAAATCCAATGCAAATCCCATCGTGGGGCTTGAGTGAGGCAGCCTCCCGCAATATTGACTGTCACTCACAATTAGGGGAATGAGGCGAGGGGGTTAGTGTTAGCGAGCAACCTGAGGCTAGCGTGCACCCCACACAATCTGATCAGTGAGTATAATTTCCCCTGCAAATATCCCAGGGGTGAGCCACTTACCTTAACAGGAAAGAGGAGATGTTTAACAACCACTCAACTGATAGTCTCTCCATTCAGACGCCGTTTGACTATTGTATTTGCCTCGGTAAATGTGAGCTCCGAAGGGAATGCCATGGAACAGGCTGCTTTCATTTAAATAGATCTGGGGAGCACCTGCAGAGGGGGTTCCTGGTGTTAACTCTGACTCTATGAAATAGCACATTATGTGGGTGTTTTAAAAACCTGTTAAAGAATAATATTGAATGTAAGCCAATTTCTACCGCTGTGAAGAGAAATATTATGTGGCAAAATAAATAACATACTGAGAATCATTCTCAAAATTCAAAATTATGAATTTGTTTCTCAGAATGCATCCGCTTATTTTAGAGGGTATTTATTTGTTTTTTTCATCACAGGACCAGAAAACAGCTTCTATCCATTCCATTCACTCTTCTGCTCACAAAGGCTTTTTAAAACCGATAATCATTGCTGGCTATTAAAACCAAATAATGACAACGTGTCTATCACTGAGAGCAGGCCCCTGATTGAAAAGGGCAGGGCCAAAAGACCTCCTCTCATAAAGATATCCATGCACGCTCTTAAGGCTGTGCGATTGGGCAATTAGTTGAAAGGGGTGTGTTAAAAAATAGCAGTGTCTGCCGTTGACTGTACGAACTCAAAACTATTTTAAACAAAGTTTTTGTTTCTAGGATTTAGCAATCCTGTGTATCACTAAACAAATTAAAACTGCTTCACATCTGTGTGGCACCTCTCAGCTGTTATCCCACTCCATGATTCTTCAACAACATTCCACAATCATTTAAATTTCTTGGTTTTGCTTCAGAAACAGCTTCTCGGTTGGATTAAGGTCAGGGGATTGGGCTGGCCACTCCATAACATAAATTTTGTTGGTTTGAAACCAAGACTTTGCTCGTTTACTCGTGTGTTTGGGGTCATTGTCTTGTTGAAACAACCATTTCAAGGGCATGTCCTCTTCAGCATAAGGCAACTTGACCTTTTGACATAAGCAAATTGATCCATGATCCCTGGTATGCGATAAATAGGCCCAGCACCATAGTAGGAGAAACATGCCCATATCATGATGCTTGCTTCACTGTGGCTTGAATTCAGAGTTTGGGGGTCGTCTCACAAATTGTCTGTGGCGCTTGGACCCAAAAAGAACAATTTTACTCTCATCAGTCCACAAAATGTTCCTCCATTTCTCTTTAGGACAGTTGACGTGTTCTTTGGCAAATTGTAACCTCTTCTGCACATGCCTTTTTTTTTTTTCAAACAGAGGGACTTTGCATGGGATTCTTGAAAATAGATTAGCTTCACACAGACGTCTTCTAACTGTCACAGTACTTACAGGTAACTCCAGACTGTCTTTGATCATCCTGGAGCTGATCATTGGCTGAGCCTTTTCTGGTTATTCTTCGATCCATTTTGATGGTTGTCTTCCATTTTCCTCCATGTCTCTCTGGTTTTGCTCTCCATTTTAAGGCATTGGAGATCATTTTATCTGAACAGCCTATAATTTTTTGCACCTCTTTATAGGTTTTCCCCTCCAATCAACTTTTTAATCAAAGTACGCTGTTCTTTGGAACAATGTCTTAAACGACCAATTTTCCTAAGGCTTTCAAATGCATGTTCAACAAGTGCTGGTGGCTTCATCCTTAAATAAGGGCCACCTGATTAAAACCTGTTTTTTTTTACAAAATTGATGTCCTCAGTGATTGAATGCCACACTGCTATTTTTTGAACACACCCCTTTCAACTAATTGCCCAATTGCACAGCCTTAAGAGTGTGCATATCATGAATGCTGGGTCTTGTTTGTTTTCTGAGAATCTACTGCACCTACTGGTAACTTGTTTGCCACTTAGCAATAAAAAAAATATACAAATAACCTGGATTATTCTGGTTAGTCACATTGTACTGCTATTATTTTGAACAATACTGTATAGTTGTACCTATATATCTTTACAATACCACATGCTAAACGCAGTCGCACATCAGCCAGCGATCCATGTGAAATCAAAGCATTAGTTAAAAGACCGTTTCCTTCTTATAGCTGGCAGGTTTTCCTTACAGTCCTGCCATATCTCACATTTACATACAATCATCTGAGGGCCTCCCAGCTTTGACATCATAAAGGTTAACTAATTCTTTAAATCAAGTCGGATCTGCATCTGTCAGCTCGTCGGGCCAAGTCGACATCCAGTCAGCTTGCCATTCCCGAGAGCTGGGCCCGAGAGACGTGACAGGACGGCAGATGGGTCAGGAGATGGATGGAGTTAGAAAGTCCAGCATCCATCATGCGGCGAGCGCTAATATGGTTACTGTGCACCTCCATATGGAAGAGCTGGTGTGGTAAAAGTCTGCATCCTCCAGCCATATCCTGTCAGAGGCCATGTGCTGTCACTCAAAACAATGAGCCAACATAGAGCCAACACTTCTCATAAAAAAGCAAAATCATCAACCGCAGTCAAACCTGACAAATAAAACGGATATTATTATAATTTCTGCTTTAGACAAGACGGCTACCAGCAATAGCTAGTGTAGTTTTGATACATTTACAGTTTAAACCTTACTTAATGACTAAGACAAAGCTTTCACAACAGTTAAACATATAAGGGCCATGTTACAAAAGAGGTTAAGAGAGCATATACAGGATGAAGTGGGATAGATGCTATAGCAAACAACATGGACCATCCTCTGCATGATGTAATAGAGCAACAAAGAGTGGTCAGTAAATATATAAGAATAATCCACTGCATGACAAACTAACATCACAAAATGCATAGAAATGTCTCTGTTGTCAAAATTAACTACACAATGTAGTAGATTTACATTTACATTTAGTCATTTAGCAGATGCTTTTATCCAAAGCGACTTACAAGTGAGGAAAAACAATAGAAAGCAATTTTAACAACACAAGATACAAAAAGCACAAGTGCACAAAAAACTAGTCAGTTTAAGCCCAGCACAGTATACAAAGCTGAGGATAAGAGAATAGTACAATAAACTACCAGCTCTTTTCAGAATGGCAAGCGTGAAGAGCGCCACATATTTAGAAATATCTACATTTAAAAAGAAGCAATGTGTCTAATACGGAAAAAAATATGTTCAATAGTAATATAATAAGAATTTTTATTTTTATATAGCGCTTTTCCACCTACTGTAGTAAGCACTTAAAGCGCTTTACATACATTAAGCTATTTACCAGTGTTACATAAGACTTACTGGAGGCAATGTAGGTTAAGTGTCTTGCCCAAGGACACAACGACAGTATGTGGGGGAGAGCGGGATGTTATGATGTTTTTAGGATGTTTAGAACGGGGATTGAATCGCCCACCCTCCGGTCGAAGCACGGCCGCTCTACCCACTGAGCTACTGCCGCCCCAATCCCTATCCCTAAATTTTAAGCCATTATACCTTGACTTCTAAACATTTCCCATTAAATAAACTGTATACAGACAATTACACACATGCATTTATGAAATGGCAGGACATTGAGGTAACCTACAGTAAATCCACAGTGAATTTCGCTTGTGTCCAATTGCACTTTTTGGAAAAGACTGGTTGAATGCTTAGAAACAGGTAAGATATCTACATTTATAAATTTTTGATGTTTTCTGATATAGTATTTTTTTTTATTTTTGCTTAATAGAATAGAGGCAGGCTGGGGTGGTGGATGGGGCATCAAATCCAGGTCTAAGAAAACACATTGCATCCCAGAAAGTGCAAAAAACGAAATATACCTAACACTAAATGTATGAGCGCCATTCATTTATATGGGTTTTGATGTGTTGCTGTAATAATATAATAAGGATTGAATTCTTCTCTTAATTGCGTAAAACTGACAGCTTTGTTTGGAAAATTTAAATTAAACTTAAATCACAGTTTCAATTTATTTATTAGATTTTTTTTTTTTTGCTGGTTTGCTTTTTTTTTTTTAATAGTAACAGTAGGTAGGAAACAGAGGACGAGAGACAGAGGGGAACAGCATTGGGCAAACGACCCAAACGAGACTTGAACCAAGTCTCCCGCGTACTTGCATGTTTTCTATCGACTGAACTAGGGGCAACCTCTATGGTTCAAATTTTTAAGTTAGATCCCCTAGACTGTAGGTTATATCTCTCCCTTAAACAGTGGCTCAGTGGTAGAGCGGTCGTCCTTCAACCAGAAGGTGGGCGGTTCGATTCCTGCTCTCCCCACAGTTCATACTGTCGTTGTGTCCTTGGGCAAGACACTTAACCCACCTTGTGGTTCCAGCTATAACACTGGTAAAGCGCATATACAGTGCCTTGCAAAAGTATTTGGCCCCCTTGAACTTTGCGACCTTTTGCCACATTTCAGGCTTCAAACATAAAGATATGAAACTGTAATTTTTTGTGAAGAATCAACAACAAGTGGGACACAATCATGAAGTGGAACGAAATTTATTGGATATTTCAAACCTTTTTAACAAAAAAGAACCTGAAAAATTGGGCGTGCAAAATTATTCAGCCCCTTTACTTTCAGTGCAGCAAACTCTCTCCAGAAGTTCAGTGAGGATCTCTGAATGATCCAATGTTGACCTAAAAGACTAATGATGATAAATGGAATCCATCTGTGTGTAATCAAGTCTCCGTATAAGTGCACCTGCACTGTGATAGTCTCAGAGGTCCATTTAAAGCGCAGAGAGCATCATGAAGAACAAGGAACACACCAGGCAGGTCCGAGATACTGTTGTGGAGAAGTTTAAAGCCGGATTTGGATACAAAAAGATTTTCCAAGCTTTAAACATCCGAAGGAGCACTGTGCAAGCGATAATATTGAAATGGAAGGAGTATCTGACCACTGCAAATCTACCAAGTCCTGGCCGTCCCTCTAAACGTTCAGCTCATACAAGGAGAAGACTGATCAGAGATGCAGCCAAGAGGCCCATGATCACTCTGGATGAACTGCAGAGATCTACAGCTGAGGTGGGAGACTCTGTCCATAGGACAACAATCAGTCGTATACTGCACAAATCTGGCCTTTATGGAAGAGTGGCAAGAAGAAAGCCATTTCTTAAAGATATCCATAAAAAGTGTTATTTAAAGTTTGCCACAAGCCACCTGGGAGACACACCAAACATGTGGAAGAAGGTGCTCTGGTCAGATAAAACCAAAATCGAACTTTTTGGCAACAATGCAAAACGTTATGTTTGGCGTAAAAGCAACACAGCTCATCACCCTGAACACACCATCCCCACTGTCAAACATGGTGGTGGCAGCATCATGGTTTGGGCCTGCTTTTCTTCAGCAGGGACAGGGAAGATGGATGGAGCCAAATACAGGACCATTCTGGAAGAAAACCTGATGGAGACTGCAAAAGACCTGAGACTGGGACGGAGATTTGTCTTCCAACAAGACAATGATCCAAAACATAAAGCAAAATCTACAATGGTTCACAAATAAACATATCCAGGTGTTAGAATGGCAAAGTCAAAGTCCAGATCTGATTTCAATCAAGAATCTGTGAAAAGAACTGAAAACTGCTGTTCACAAATGCTCTCCATCCAACCTCACTGAACTCGAGCTGTTTTGCAAGGAGGAATGGGCAAAAATATCAGTCTCTCGATGTGCAAAACTGATAGAGACATACCCCAAGCGACTTACAGCTGTAATCGCAGCAAAAGGTGGCGCTAAGGGGGCTGAATAATTTTGCACTCCCAATTTTTCAGTTTTTTATTTGTTAAAAAAGTTTGAAATATCCAACAAATTTCGTTCCACTTCATGATTGTGTCCCACTTGTTGTTGATTCTTCACAAAAAAATTACAGTTTCATATCTTTATGTTTGAAGCCTGAAATGTGGCAAAAGGTCGCAAAGTTCAAGGGGGCCGAATACTTTCGCAAGGCACTGTATATATGTATATACAGTGCCTTGTATATATAAATATATAAATAATAGTACTGGTGAAAGAAAGGGCTCACAGCAAGAGGCTAATTGTATCAATATGTAAAGAAATCTTTGTATATACTGAAGAGTTGTTGATCAAATTAAGGCAGTGTAGTGTGAAAGAAGAGCAGTCACAGTGGGATGCAAATCTTGTATTTATTAAATTGTATTATGAGTAATAATTAGATTGATGAGAGATTAATTTCATGTCTCGTTGATCATCCATTAAGAAACCACTTATATCACACGCATGATAAAAAAAAAAAATAAATAAATAAATTTACTGGCTGGTCCTTATACTGAGCTGTTCATTTTTATTCAAGCTGTTTTATTGTATTTTTGGCTTTGAACATTTTGGTGTAAGTTTCCCAGGTCTGGGTTTTTCTTTGCCACTTATAATGAAATTTAAGGCTAGCATTGCGGGCCAAAAAAAATATATGAAGTTCAAACTAAAGAAATGAATTAATCCATATAAAGATTTGTTTTCGTAATAGAAGACATGGAATGCAAGTAATTTTACAATTAAGTGGATCATTTTAAGAATCTATTTTAACCTAAGCTTTCTAAGAAAACAATAAAATAAAGTAATACCATTTCAGCCAAAATAACAACAAAAGATGTGCCTTAGAAAAAGCTGGTTCCACTAAAGGTGTTAGTTTGGAGACTCTGGTTGAGGTAGTGGAGCCACAGACGCTCCAATAGGACAGATGCCTGACTGAACAACATGGATCATCCCCTGCATTTGGCTGTTGAACAAGAACAGGAAGCTGCAGGTGGGAACGCCACAAGAACGCTTGCTTTCCGACTGCTATAAGACTGTACAATCAATTAGTCTGTGGAAGATGAAGTCACAATCAGTTCATTTGCTTTTTCATTTATTCAAATTACAGAATTACATGTTATACACACGTGGACAAAATTGTTGGTACCCTTCGGTCAATGAAAGAAAAACTCGCAATGGTCACAGAAAAAACTTTATTCTGACAAAAGTAATAATAAATAAAAATTCTATGAATGTTAACCAATGAAAGTCAGACATTGCTTTTCAACCATGCTTCAACGGAATTATTTAAAAAAATAAACTCATGGAACAGGCCTAGACAAAATTGTTGGTACCCCTAACTTAATATTTTGTTGCACAACCTTTTGAGGCTATCACTGCAATCAGACGATTCCTATAACTGTCAATGAGACTTCTGCACCTCTCAGCAGGTATTTTGGCCCACTCCTCATGAGCAAACTGCTCCAGTTGTTTCCGGTTTGAAGGGTGTCTTTTCCAGATGGCATGTTTCAGCTCCTTCCAAAGATGCTCAATAGGATTGAGGTCAGGGCTCATAGAAGGCCACTTTAGAATAGTTCAATGTTTTCCTCTTAACCATTCTTGGGTGTTTTTTGCTATGTTTTGGGTAATTGTCCTGTTGCAAGACCCATGACCTGCGACTGAGACCAAGCTGTCTGACACTGGCCAGCACATTTCTCTCTAGAATCCCTTGATAGTCTTCAGATTTCATTGTACCCTGCACAGATTCAAGACACCCTGTGCCAGATGCAGCAAAGCAGCCCCAGAACATAACAGAGCCTCCTCCATGTTTGACATTAGGGACAGTGTTCTTTTCTTGATATGCTTCATTTTTCCATCTGTGAACATAGAGCTGATGTGCCTTGGAAAAAAGTTCCATTTTTGTCTCATCTGTCCATAGGACATTCTCCCAGAAGCTTTGTGGCTTGTCAACATGTAGTTTGGCATATTCCAGTCTGGCTTTTTTATGATTTGTTTTCAACAATGGTGTCCTCCTTGGTCGTCTCCCATGTAGTCCACTTTGGCTCAAACAACGACGGATGGTGCGATCTGACACTGATGTTCCTTGAGCATGGAATTCACCGTGGATCTCTTTAGAAGTCTTTCTGGGCTCTTTTGTTACCTTTCGGATTTTCCGTCTCTTTGATTTGTCATCAATTTTCCTCCTGCGGCCATGTCCAGGGAGGTTGGCTACAGTCCCATGGATCTTAAATTTCTGAATAATATGTGCAACTGTAGTCACAGGAACATCTAGCTGCTTGGAGATGGTCTTATAGCCTTTACCTTTATCATGCTTGTCTATAATTTTCTTTCTAATCTCCTGCGACAACTCTTTCCTTCGCTTCCTCTGGTCCATGTTGAGTGTGGTACACACCATGTCACCAGACAACACAGTGACTACCTGAAGCCCTATAAATAGGCCCACTGACTGATTACAAGATTGTACACACCTGTGATGCTAATTAGTGCACACACCTTGAATTAACATGTCCATTTGGTCACATTATTTACAGTCTTTTCTAGGGGTACCATCAATTTTGTCCAGGCCTGTTCCATGAGTTTATTTTTTTAAATAATTCTGTTAAAGCATGGTTGAAAAGCAATGTCTGACTTTCATTAGTCAACATTCATAGAATTTTTATTTATTATTACTTTTGTCAGAATAAAGTTTTTCACCATTGTGAGTTTTTCTTTCATTGACCGTCTGTATTACAACTGTATTTTGTAATATTGAATAAGTAAACCACCTACTTTGGCCACTGCCTCTATGTTACATCTGAGGAATCCAAGCAGCGCAAACACTTCAGTGACACGTCGCTGAGATACGCCGTCAAGCTCCAAACGAATAGCTAATCCACACATGTTCTCACTCAGAGACGGATTTGGCTGGGGGATCAAGGACAGCGTGGAGGAGATGGACACTATCCTTGTTGACAGTACCTTGACAAGCGTAATCCCATATAATACACACTGGGTAAACAAAACAGCGAGCTGAGCGTGCAACCGCGGCCCACACTTCCTCCGCTCTGCCCTTTGAATTCCACATTCTCTCAAGAGTTTGAAACAATATGAAAGAAGCTGGATCTTTACAAACACGAGCGGAAAATAGGTCTGTGCCGGGCATGAGATCAGGGATGGATGTTTATGAGTAAACACCAAAGGAGTAAGGAGAAGACAACATAGCACAAAGCTACAATCACAAACACCAGCACACACAACAGAGATACATGAACCGAGACATCTCTGGTAAACAGTCAGTAACATGACACTTAAAGAGTCCAATGTACAGTATTACAAGGAGATTTATTATTAAACTATGGGGTTTGAACATTTATCCTCATGTGCAGATTCAAAGTAATACTCAGAGTGAATAGTGAGCATTTTTGAGTCATAAAGCCTGAAGATAATTGAGAATCTCTTTTCAATCACTTAAGACAAATGTAATGCAGAGTCATATATAGAAAAGTGTAATACAGTATTCGTAGTTTCATCATAGGCCTTGTTGACTTCTCTCCAAATATAATGTTTATGGTTGTGGCTAAAAAGTTCAATTTTGGTCTCTCAAGGTTTTAGGCTTGTCTCTGTGCTGTTTGGCGTATTGTAAGCAGGATGCTTTGTGGCATTTGCGTAATAATGGCTTTCTCGACCATGCAGCCCATTTTTTTTTCCAAGTGCCTCCTTACTGTGCTTTTTGAAACAGCCACACACACTTTTTTCAGAGAGTCCTGTATTTCAGCTGAAGTTATTTGTGTGTTTTTCTTTCCCCCCAGAAGAATTTTTCTGGCAGGTGTGGCTGAAATTTTTGTTGGTCTACCTGACTTTGCTTCGGTTTCAATAGAATCCCTCATTTTTAACATTGCTGATTGGCATTCTTAATTCCTTGGTTATCTTTTTATATCTCTTTCCTGTTTTATACAGTTCAATAACCTTTTCCCGCAGATCCTTTGACAATTCTTTTGCTTTTCCCTAGGGATGCACCGAAATGAAATTCTTGGCCGAAGCCGAATAATAATGAAATGCTTGGCCGAAGACCGAATACCGAACGCGGTGTTTCACATTTTTTCCATTTATTTTGCCAATTTTTTCACCATTACAATAATTAAATAGTAAAAATTTGCTTTTTGGGACGGCGTGGCTCAGTGGTAGAGCAGTCGTCCTATAACCAGAAGGTTGGCGGTTCGATTCCCGCTCTGCCCTGTTCATACTGTCGTTGTGTCCTTGGGCAAGACACTTAACCCACCTTGCCCCCAGTGTCCATAGCACTGGTGTATGAATGTGTGCGACTGTAGAGGTGTGTTTGGTGGTGGTCGGAGAAGGTTGAGCGCCGTGTGTATGGCAGCCCCCATCTCTGTCTGCCCCAGGTGTGAATGTGTGTGAATGGGGTGAGTGGAAGCACGATGTAAAGCGCTTTGGGTGCCTGAGAAGGGTGCAAAAATGCGCTATATAAATGCATACCATTTACCATTAATTTACCATTTTTACTATTTTGTGTTGCTTTTCAGATAAAAAAAATCAAATAACAAAAATACAATTTCAAAATATTTATTTAACTAACAATGAGCAATACATTTGTTATGGTATTTATTAATCTTCCTTAATGTAAGATAATAAAAAAATATTTAGTTCATGTTAGTATGAGTGCATTCACAATTTTAACAAATAGGCCTACCACTTTTGATACTTTTTAATTCAAAAATTACAAATGTGATACTTAATTGTAATACTGTATTAGTAAATGTTAACATTAAGATTAATAAATGCTTTTAATAAGTGGTTTTCATTGTTAGTTAATGTTGTTGTTAAGTGTTACCATAATCCAAAATATAAATAAAATCTTAAATTAATTTCCCATACATGTAGCCTACCTGCGTGCCATCTGCACCAGGTCGGGAAAGTGGCCTTGATTGGTCCTCCAAAATTCGAGAGGGTTATTGCTCCTGGGGACTTCTGAGAGATACCCATCTAACTGTTGAGCGGTCGAGCTTGTCCTCTGTCTTTCAAATGGGTTATTCTCTTGGAGGATCTCATCGAACATGTCAGACAGCGAGACTGTGCGCGGCTCATCTGTAGTACGAGCCCGTTTACTCTCTGCGCTGTTTTCATCTCCTGCCCTGTGCATCACCTGACCGTCTCCATTACCTAGCGGCTTTCCCAAATCCAACTCGGCCTGGATTATTTCTCGTGTGCGCATCTTTTTCCCCACATCCAAGTAATGATCTTTATATCGTGGATCAAGCACAGTCGCGATGCTGTACAGGGGTTCTGAGTCCGCCTGACTAAATCGTGTGCTGACAGCTTCTAAGAGCGCACTTTTAGTTGTTTTCACTCCGTGGTCTGTTTCACTTGAAGTACGTTTTTGCAGATGCACCCCGTCTGGACAATTCAGCAGAATAATGTCTGCAAACGGCCGTTTTTGCCTCTTTCTCTGACACTATAAAGTGCTTCCACACTGCTGACATGTTTGCTGCATAAAGCCCGCGCCTCTCACTCTACGCCTCTCACTCTACGCGGATTATTTGATTGCGTCATTAAAAACGCCATTGTTCGGCAAAATTTATTTGGCCTTTTTACTTATTCGGCCGAACACCGAAAGTGCATTTTTTGGCTATTTTCGGCCGAATAATTTCGGTGGCTGAACATTCGGTGCATCCCTACTTTTCCCATGACTCAGAATACAGAAACATCAGCGCAGCACTGGATGAGAAATGCAAGAGTCTGTCAGGACCAAAAACTCACTGACCTTTTATACACACACCGATTACAAGCAAACAGATCACAGGTGAGGATGGTTACCTTTATTAGCCATTCAAACCTGTTTGTGTCACTTGTGTGTATGTTATCAGGCCAAAATCACCAAGAAAAAAGTAAACTTTTTATCAGGGTCATTTGGGTAGTTTCTGTTGTCATTATAATATAAAAAGAGTAAACACAATTGTTTCACAATGGCTCCATCCAACAACTAACTTTGAGTGAAAGGAAGCTTTTTTGTGTTATAATTCATATTCTCTGAAAAATGGCCAACAAATTACAAATTCTGCCAGGGTTTGGTGCACTGTAGATGATGATAACTTCAAACTCTTTGCAAATTAGTTTGAGAAACGTCTTTCTAATATTGCTCTATTATTTTTTGCCGCAGCATTGGGGGAATGCCCGTCTTGACTTCTGAGAGACACTGCCACTTTGAGAGGCCCTTTTTATACTCAAGCATGTTGCAAATTGGTCCTCCAGCTGTTCCTTATACAGTATGTACATTTAACTTTTCCGGTCTCTTAGTGCTACCTGTCCCAATTTTTTTGGAATGTGTATCTCTTATGAAATCCCAAATGAGCCATTATTTGGCATGACATTTCAAAATGTCTCACTTTAAACATTTGATATGTTATCTATATACTGTTGTGAATAAAATCTAAGTGTATGAGATTTGTAAATGATTGCATTCCTTTTTAATTCACAATTTGTACAGTGTCCCAACATTTTTGGAATCGGGTTTGTAAGCATATGAGCACAACTGTATACTAGGGCTGCAAAACATTAGAAAGACGTGAAATCTGATAATTAAATACTGCGATAATGATTGGTCCTACTTAAATTTCCTCCTTGGGCATTGCGAGTGTTGACTTATATTCAAACTTGAAAAGATACTATCTCATGACTAAGACTGCCATGTCAATGTCTGAAGCATGGAATATCATAATATGATTGTGCAATAAGGATGTATAATGTGTATTTTGAACAGTACTATCAATAACGTATGTAATGACACCTTCCTATTTGACACTAACTATTTTTTTTAACTCTGGAATCTCTCCCCACTTCATCTTTCTACCTCCCTCAGTACCAAGCTCTCTCTCTTTCTCTCTCTCTCTCTCTCTCTCTCTCATGGGCTTTAGACTTACCCTAAGGGCCTGGCTGTAAGGGCCGATGTTGGCAGGGGCCCAGTGGGACAGGCTCTGGACGTGCAGGGCCTCTCTGCGGTGAAAGCAGCCTTGTTCCAGAGGGGTGGTCAACGCATGGAGGAGACAGTCCATCTGCAGCAGCTGACCGACCGGGAGTGGGGCCTGGACACACACTCTGAAGGAGGAAGAGACTGGACTAACTGATATTGACAAGTACATAACAATTTTTATTGCTTTATACCTGAAAATGAGGAGATGCCTTAAAATAACAACATTGTAACTGCATTGTTACCTAGCTGGTGGGTTTATGCCAAAGTGCTTCTTATAGACTGTGTTGAGCTCTGCGAAGTCATCCATGTTCTTCACATAAAGGTGGACGAGGACAATGTCTTTCATTTTCCAGCCTTTACTTTCCAGCTCACCTAAATAATAACGTCACACATGAAAATGCAACTTATTCAATCGTTTCTTCAAAACACAACTGGAATCTATTGTTTACCTCTCCTTTCTGATGTTCTTGGTTAAAACTTGGTTAAAGCTATTTTGCTGAAATATGTTATTTAAATTCCTCTCCACCAGATGGCAGTAAAATGTGAAAACACATCAATCAAATACCACCAAACTTTAACTGACATTTGACTTTGGAGATTAGAGTTTCTCAGGGTGTGAGAATGTGTGCCTATTCACACAAATTACAGGACATTATTTTTTCCCTTTATATTCCTGTGGGAAATTCCTAGCCACACCAGGGGGCGCCCAACATGTTTTGGTGTTTGATTTGGTATTTATTTTGGTACTGCTTTACAATATGGGACAAGCAATTGGTTATCACCGCCGGTTTTCTATTGCATTTTAAGAGCTTATTTGTGATTTATAAACGCTATAAACCTAGTAATAACATTATCTTCCACAGCTGCTGAAGTCTCATGAGATTTGTGATCTCTAAAACTCCCTGAAATCCATCTTGTTCTACTAAGGGTGGTGCAATTTCTGTAGAATGGCTGTCGATTCTGTGGCACAGTGGTTAGCACTGTTGCCTCACTGCAAGAAGTTCCAGATTTTGACTCCCAGGTCAGACAGGGTTTCCTCCGGGTACTCTGGTTTCACCACCATAAAAACATGCCTGCCTCTCTGGTTAGTGACAAAACTAACCAGAAAACTGATCTAATTGGATAAAATGACCTTGTAATAAGACAGGTGCTTCATCCAGACATCAACCAGATATTGATAATAACAATAATGAGAGCAGGAATCAAACTGGTTCTACCGCTCTACCACATCCATCTAATGATGATCTCAATTACTTGACCTTTAAAGGGCTTTTAGTTGTAGAGTGTAACGATAGTAGCAGTATTAATAACCTGTTTGTAGCCAATTTATAAACCATTCATAGACCCTTTCAACACAGAGTAAAAGGATACTGTATTCGATATTTGATATCTCACAGTGCAAATACTTCTTGAATAAAGATAAGGAACCCCTTAACAACATCACTCAAGCATCTTTCAAGTCATATGTTCTCTTTGCCACATTTTGTTATATTTCAGAATATTAAGGTCTATATGAACAACAATAATAGTAGTCTCTTTTAACCATTTAAGTTCTATTAAAGCTAAGTGTTGAATTTTTACTACAATTTCTTTCTGGTGAAACAGTCATTGATGGAATTTAAAGTTAAATTGTTGGTTGAAAGTGCTTTATGAAGTGTAAATGTTGTTTGTCCCTCTGTGCAAAGTGTTTTCTAACATACTTTGTGCGCACATTGTAGGCTTTGGAGGCAAACACCAGAACAAGGACTCAAAGCAAAGCCTTTTTCTCAACAACGTTTTGAAAGAACTTCAAGTTTGTTTTTCCTTTGCCAACACAAGCATCTCAGACTACTTTGCCCTCATACAAAGGGGTTCTTCATTAAATATTAACTTGTTTAATATTGTCTCTACTCTGTGAAGGCTGTTCAGTCGAGCACCACGATAAACATTAAATATGCTTTTCATCTTTCACCCCTCTTTTTCCATCAAAAAAGAAAAAGAAAAAATACTGAGATTCCCTATAAAAGCCTACACTTTTACAATTCTTCAGGGCAAAAACAATAAACCACCCAACATGACTACACTGTGCATGTGTTTAAAAGGAGCGTAGTGTTCATTTGAAGAACGTGTCCTTGTTTGGTGGCCAGCAAGTGATTCAGAATTGGGATGGATGGAGAGTCTGACACGCAGGCTTTCTCTGCTGCGCTGACAAGCACTTCTGAATAAGGAATGACTCTTAACCCACACCTCCTTGTGTATGCTCAGCTAACACGAGAGAAAAGACACCCAAGGGACAAAAACATTGTCTGTCTACATAGAGGGGTTCAGTTTGAAAGTAATACTGCAAAAAGGTAAAGCCTACTGGACAAATGCTGGACAAAGGAATTCTTGTTAGTAGTGATCAAATCTATATTAAGAAAAATTGTTGTGAAAATAAAATAATTTTATTACAAATTGCATTTTTTCCTGTTCATCCAATATTTGCAAGGATGTGCACAGCTCTGAAAAATAAAAAATACTGTAAAATTAAAGTAGGACAGTAGGATGGACACAGATACAAAGGCTGCAGATCTGGGAGGCATAGGAGGAACAGGAGGTGGAAGTACAAGCTGTTTTTGACACGGATTTTAATAAGAAATGTGAAATCCTTGACAAGTAGGACTGAACAACAAATCTTATTGTGAGTACAACCTTTTACTTTTCATTAAGTCCTGGTTAAACAATAACATTCTGGACTCATCTGTAGACTTGGATTGACATTGATCAGAGCAGATTGAGATGCTTCAAGTGGGAGGAGTCAGGGAGGAGGGCCTGCCTTGTACGTGAGTAACTGATGGTGCTGTCTGGGCATGTTCCAGTTAAAGAGAAGATCTGTGTCAGGATGTGGAGCTGTGGCAGTGAGACTGAGACCTGTTGTGTACCGAGAGAGTCACATGTCGTCATGGTTACAGTTAACATTCATCCAAGAGCTGTACCACACACTGCCTGTGACATCTCCTGATACCCTCTCCATCAGACCAGTGTTTACTGAACAACATGGACCATCCCCTGCACTCAGCGTTTGAACAACAGAGACCAGCCAGTGGACGTCTGAGATCAGTGAGCTGCAGCACGGAACGCCAGAAGAACTTCATCTGCCATTCGACTGTACAATCAGTCTGTGGCAGAAGGAATCTGAATCTACTAATTTGTAAACCTAACAACCAAATATCCCCTTGGGGATTAATAAAGTTGAACTGAATGGTGCAAACGGACCCAAGCTGGGATTTGAACTACGTAGGTCTGCCGCTCTGCCTTATGGAACCCAAATGTTATATTCTGCTAATTGGAGAGCAAGCTTGCTGATTAATATGATCATGTGTAAAAGTGACGGGCACAAGTTCTTCACAATTACTTTTTTCTACCCCTTAACAGATTTCTTAATGTTCACTGTCTTTTTTCTCTTACTTTGCAGTTGTTTAAAGGTTGCTGACGTCTGGCCATGAATGTTTGGCTCTTGGCTCTGTAGGCTGTTGATGGAAGTGATCCACTGGAACCCTGAGGAGGTTCTTGGTGAACAGGAGGAAAGAACATCTGCAAATGGAAGCACCAAATTAATAAGTGTTTGGAATTGGAAAGCTCGGCTAATGCCAAAAGTGTATCTTCTACATTATTTTCATCTAGCATCCTTACATCAGAAATGCTAAATGTGAGATTTGGAGGTGCATTGTAGTGTGGACAGACAAAAGCCTTAGACATTGCTCCCTGGTTGTTAACTATGTTTTACTGCTGTAAGATAACAACGTGGTTTTCTTTAGAAAGTTGATTCCAAGATATGCTACATGACTGGAATTGTATATAGTATTTAATCTTAATGAAAACAAAACCGTATTTTTACATGGTTTTGCCTAAATCTAAGACATAGTCCATGCATATATGTTTTATGTCAAAAGAAAAATGTATTCAGAGACTGTCACAAATCAGTGCTGACGTGACAGCTCTTGTCAAACAATCACTCAGCAGCACAAGCACTGTGATGCCGGCCGAATGACACAGATTCAAGGAGCAGCCCGGGCACACCAATATCAACTGGCACACCCACGTACATAGAAACATAAATACACACTCCACATGCATGTCAGCAAGTGCAAGTCTCACAATAAACGAATCTCACCGTGGCCCCACTGACAACTAAGGTCACTATTTGATGTAAATTCTTGCTGGTTGTCTTCAGCTTGATCAGCATATTCCACCTCCTCAGTCATCTTGTCAATGGCACTCTGGCAAGGACAAGTACCATGGGGCAAAGCTCTAGCCACTGCATCCTGCAATAAAGCACCACAGGGAATACATGAGGCCAAATGCCCAGAAAAAAGCGCACAGCCTTTTGCAAAGACAGACAAAACGCTGAATAATTGGCCAGCCTTTTCAATAGCCCACAAAGCGGCCTGTGTGTGTATGTTTGTCAGTCTTTTATGACAAGGGCCAGGGTGCACATAACTTCAAGGTGAATGAATATAAAACATCATGCTAACATATTCACAGTTTAGGCGAAAAGGGAGTGGTGTTTTCTGATATTGTAGATTCAATCATGCTGCCTGTCAGTCAAAACTCGGGACATGATGTGCGAGAAGTGTTCTCGGGTTTGGACAAAGTGGTGTTTTTGTTCTGTTTACTTGGCGTCTTTAAATAACAAATCTTTATCATTCTCTAAGGCAGACATATTACCTGCCAAATCCTGCTGGGCATCATGCATTTAAATACATATTTCATATTTGCTTGACGCTCCTCTCACCCTGGCCAACACTCACTCACCCCCCTCATCTGCTGTCAACCGCATTACGCCATATGATAATCAAATTAATTATACTTCAGCCCCTCTCTCCTGCCCATCATGGAAAATAGCTTGACTAGCATTAACGGAGGGCAAATGATGGTGGTCCGCCCCCAACCCTCCACCCCCCAGAGCCTGGTGCAGCTTCTTCTCGAGCCGGTGTCACCGCCGATCTGTCACCCTGACGAGAAGAGTTTCAGAAGGCTGAACCGGGGCAGGTTCTCCCCTGGTTTCCCCCTCGCACTGCCCCTCCTCTCGTAGGCTCTGGATCTTCCTCAGCAAACCGGAGGGGGGTTGTGTTTGTGTGGGGCAGGATCGCCCAAATGGGGAGTGAAAAAATATATAGCTGTAGGGAGTGAAGCTGCAGGGTCACACAGACTGTGGGATGTGGGGGGTATGTTTTCTGTCCATAACAGTCCCAGCCCCCATGCAACATGAGCAAACACGTGCATAACAAGGACTCAAATAGAAATGTGCAAGCTCTACTGTTCAACTGAACTATTACTACTTTTGACTATAAAGCTATTACTATTACTCGTCTTACTACTGTTGTTGTTGTATACGTATATGAAATAGACCCACTTCCTTTTTGAAAATAATATTATTACTCTGCAACATAAAGAATAAAATATTAAGCCTTCAAACCATAAAAGAATCCCCACTGTATTCTGCCACAGTGGCATAAAAGCTATGTCTGTCAGCAGAGAAATTCATCAGCCAGTGGGGTGTCTTATTAAAAGCACCCACAAATTAGCCCAATGTCTTAATTGGCAATAATTTAAAGATTATAAACTTTTAGGAAAAGTAAAACATTGTCACTTTTGATGTCAGTGAAGCCTCATTCAGCTTCTTCCAATATACCAAAAGCCAATTTCTGCCGCCTCTGTGCAGCCCCCGCCTGCGTCTGCTTAGCCAGCTACCTGAATGCAAAGCGCCTTAATGTGAGCGGACATGTTTATTAAGCTGGGCCTGGTTTCAGGCTGCAGTGAATATTGCAGACGTCAAAGTAGGCCATGTGGGGCTAGAGGAGAGAATGAAGGGATGAAGAGAGAGACCAGAGGCTGGAGGACTAGAAAGGGCCTCTGGAGGTGGCTCTGAACCCAGCCCTACAGTAGACTGTTTCTCCACAAAGTTATTAGACTCTAAAGGCTTCTTTTCTCCTATTTGTTTTTCCCTCGGAGTGGGTTTAAAGTAATCAAGCCCAAAGCAACTCAAACTTTTGTGAGATTGAGCATTGAACAGCATTGATTCTATTTGCGAAACAAGTAATACTTTTGAATTCCTTTAGATGTTTGACTTACACTGTCTTTGTTCTCAGTATGCATCTGGGTGAAGCGCAGGTAGCCAACTGGAGCAAAGGCATCTGCTGAGTGGATCACTGTCTCCGACGCATCACTGCACAAACATACGTACCAAAGTGCTGAGATACCGCACATAGAAAAGTACTTTTCAAACTTTGAGGTGAGCAGATGCCGAAAAGTGCATCTTTGTATTGACTCACATAACTATCTTCTTTTTGAAGAGAGGACAATCCAGGGTGAATGTTTCATATTCACCCCCTTCTCCACAAATATGAACCCCGTACTTCTGTGAGAGCTGTACAAAATATGATTTACTGTTGTTAAATTGTTAGACAAACACATAAATGGATGCACTGGTACACACTGGGTAGTACTTTATGTAAGGTTTTTATTTGCATTTAGGAAATGTTTCATTATGTTCCTAAGCAGTGACAACAGTGGGCAAAATTGTATGTTCATATTTGGAATTAAAAGAAGATTAGAGGTGTGGAGAAAGTGCCATGAGGGGTGAAATGGGGTGACGAAGGCTGTAGCAGTGCATGACCTGTTTCAGATAGGCCTCCATGTCGGCCAGAGGTTTTCCTAAGTGCTTCTCTGGATCCAGGCCTGGCGCACATGTGGGAAAAGCACACAAAGACATATGAGTGCATAGACAGAAAGCGACAGAACGGTGTACACATTACAACTGCACACAGACACACGTCTGAGGAGAGAGGTCTGATGAAGGCCAGAGATGGTGATTGAAGACGACAGGCAGAGAGCTTTAACGGGCACAAGCTCCAACTCCCACCAAACTTGCACCCTGGGTCTATTTGTTTAACTTTGGGAGTAGTGTACACACATCTCTCTGGGTAAGGGCAACAGTTTTTAATTGCTGGCCGCAGACCCCCCTCCACATGCCTTCTTCTTCTTTGAGTAAATATAAACTCTACAATGAGAGGTTGTTTATTTGTCTTTGCCTTCCCTTACCCTGAAATAGGGCATGGAAGTGAGTCAGAGGCATTGGGAAACCAAGAAGAATTTGTATCCACAGTGACAATCTAAATATATCTCTCTTGCTTAACAATGACTTTAATTCAACAGGGTTCATGAGTAGACATCACCTGGGAAATTCTGACTATTCTACTCTGCTTTGGTTGAGACCCTACTTCAAAATACTGTGTTATACACCCGAACAAAATGCTACACACTGGTCAATGTTTTTAGAAAGGCCACCTAAAAACAACACTCATTTGTCTCTATTGGGAAAATGCACATTTAGAGCTTCATAGAAACCAATGAGTAAATGGAGCACTGATGAAGATGACGCACACTTTTTGAGCTCATATTTTTGCATTTAGATTTTTTTGCATTTAGATTCCACAAAAACCTACAATCCAGACTAACTGTTGAAAAGCTAAAAAACAAAGGATCGTCTAATAGCACTGACATTTGAATTAGCCACAGTTTGCAGTATTGTAAACTGGCACCACATCATTGCATTCAAGCAGCATTTCGAAAAAGATAGTCAACCTGAAAAGTAAAAGCAATAGGTTGACTTATCTAGAACATTTTCTATTTCTCTCTCGGTCTGTGGAAGCCTATTAATTGATTGACGTAATCATTAACAAGCCACCGATGACCTATGTGGGATGATGTGCCGTTGTGACAGTAATGCCATCGCAATGGAAGGAAATTTGTCTGAATAGTCCTTAATAAATGGAAATCCGGTATAGCGGCTCTATTCTGAGGCCTCGCGTAATCCTCCTCATCGGCACGTTCATGTGTTTAATTAAGGGAAACCGAGTTAATCGTAATGTGAGAACGTCTCTCTCTCATAGCCTGACAGCCTCAAAGGTTAACGTGTCATCAGCGGGCCCCGTGGGGAGTGAGCAATGTGGGAGGCGAGAGGATGGGGGGCACATCTCAGCCTGAGTCGTCCAGGTCCGTCCAGGGTTCATCGTAATCCCGACTGGTCCGAGGGGTGGAAGCGTGCGTTTGTGTGTGTGTGTCGGTGCGGAGGGGATTGAATGAGGAAGCTCTTGTTCTCTTCCCGGGAGATCGGCGGTCTTAATTAGTGTGAGAATATCTAATCTCAACATCCTCTCATCTTAACCCTGCCACAAAGGTAATAAGACGAGCGAGAAGGGGGAAAAAAAAGCATTAAAATTCAATCCAATTTAAATATCCTCTTTAATTAGTCATGCCTTTTAACAAATTTTAATAATTGGCTCCAAATTGCTGAGGGGATGCCGCGACTTTAATACATTCATTAACTTTGCTGCTTTTAATAATATATGAAACATGATTTGATACTTCCATGGCAGGAAGAGCTGGGAGTGAATGAAAAAAATGAGCATGGCATTAACGTGGAGACATTCTCCAAAGACCACTTAGCACTTGTTTTCCTAATTGATGTTCCTGGCCAATTTAGAACCGAAGACAAGTGGGACGAACTTGTAGCAAGGACGCTTCGGGAAAGTCTTGGAGCGTCCGCCAGCCAGAGCCATCAGCTATCTAACGTCGCTCATTTACATGATCTTCACATCTCCGTCTCCTCTGAACCTGTTTTACAACTTGACCTAAACCCAATTACCTAACCTCATTATGCCACATTAAACCCAAATAAGCCCACTAGAAGCTGCCATTAGTCTGCCCGCCAGAGACAGCCGCGGCGCACTTTGGAGCTTCCCAGAGAGCCAGCTGAGAGGAATGGCGCTCCTTTAAAAGGCCTTTTTACCTTGTATTATCCTATAAAACTCCAATTACAGCTGGTGAACTTTAAAGCCAGGGAGTCCTGTAATGAGCAACAGCATTTTTTAAGAACCATGTTGACATTAATGGGGGTGGAATTAGTGGGGAATAAAAAGGTTTACCGGGAATGTAAAATCCATTTAGACAATCAAGTTTGAAACTTATATAACGAAACAGATTTTTTTAAATGTCTGTGGATAAATTCCAAGTCACTTCAGTTCGAGTGCAATAATTCCAGGTGTAAATGCACCCAGAGCTCATTAAAAGGGGCACAATATTGAAAATTGGACAATGTAACATAGCAAGATTCAAGTGCCATTCAGTGAAAGCAGCAGAGGTTTATTTGTGGTGGATTATAGAAGCAACACACTCTCATTGGAAGAGAGTTAATACATTGAAACAGAGTCAATATTATAGTGCATGGTGTGAATGTGCACTATAGATATTGAATAGATATGCCAGAGCACTCATTTGAGTTCTTCAATGCATTATCTGTGTATCTATATAGAATATATAGACAAAATGTATTAGATATGTTGTGCTGGTTGCAATGTATACTACACAGAATTTCCAAAAAGTAAATAGCTAATTTTGTACTTTTTAAAAAAGTGTGGCGTGTCATTTTTGTCCCGTGCAAATTACAATTGCACACATTAAACCCGCTTTTACTGCTATTGTTCTCTATGAACCAACCCAACAGAAAAAGATCTGATGGTAATTTCACTTCAAACAAAATCAATTTTAGGTCTTAATTGCATTTTTTGAATTGTGCTAAAAAACATATTTGTTTCTTCTCAAGCTGTGCTAAGTTTGAACATTATAACCATTGAGCTTTTTAAGGTCTCTGTGTTTAATGCACTGTGGACATTAAATGCAAAGTTTTAATTCATAAAGCAACAAGCAGAAACAGCTGTTGCTAATAAATGCTAGCTTTGTTTCAACATTTTGCATATTCTTTGTTCATCACAAGAACAAGACATACTTTATTTTTGCTGGAGGAATGATTATAGTCCAATCAAAACACTGCAATGTTTAGCACCACCTTTTCAATGGTACACAAGGCTAATGCAAATTTACTTAAAAAAAAACAAAAAAAAAAACAGAAAAAAGCGCATTTACATATGTATTCAGAGCCTTTGTCATGACACTCAAAATTGAGGTCAGGTACATCCTTTTATCACTGATCATCCTTGAGATGCTTCTACAACTTGATTGGAGTCCACCTGTGCTAAATTCAGTCGATTTGACATGATTTTGAAAGACACACACCTGTTAATATAAGAACCCACAGTTAACAGTGCATGTCAGAGACAAACCAAGCCAAGAAGTCCAACGAATTGTCTGTAGACCTACGAGACAGGATTGTATCGAGGCACAGATCTACTATGAGCACAGTGGCCTCCATCATCCGTAAATGGAAAAAGTTTGGAACCACTAAGAGGTGGCCGTCCGGCAAACGGGGGAGAAGGGTCTTAGTCAGGGAGGTGACCAAGAACGCGATTGCAGACTCTAGCATGTCTCAGTGGAGAAAAAAGAACCCTGCAGAAGAACAATCATCTCGACAGCACTCCACCAATCAGGCCTGTATGGTAGAGTGGCGGACGGAAGCCACTCCTCAGTAAAAGGCACAGGACAGCCCACCTGGAGTTTGCAAAAATGCACCTGAAGGACTCTCAGACCAAGAGAAACAACATTCTCTGGTCTAATGACACAAAGATTGAACTCTATGGCTTGATTAGCAAGCGTTATCTCTGGAGGAAACCAGGCACCGCTCATCACCTGGACAAAACCATCCTACAGTAAAGCATGGTGGTGGCAGCATCATGCTGTGGGGATGTTTTTTAGCAGCAGGAACTGGAGAGACTGGTTAGGATCAACAGAAAGATGAATGCAGCAATGTACAGAGACATACTTGATGGACACCTGCTACAGAGCGCTCTGGACCTCAGACTGGGGTAAAGGTTCATCTTCCAACAAGACAACAACCCTAAGCACACAGCCAAGATAACAAAGGAGTGGCTACAAGATAACTCTGTGAATGTCCTTGAGTGGTCCAGCCAGAGCTCAGACTTGAACCCAATTGAACATCTCTGGAGAAATCTGAAAATGTTTGTGCACCAACGCTCACCATCCAACATGATGGGAGCTTGAGAGGTTCTGCAAAGAAGAATGGGAGAAACTACCCAAAAAGAGGTGTGCCAAGCTTGTAGCATTATACTCCAAAAAATTAGTTAGTGCCAAAGGTGGTTCAATAAAGTATTGAGCAAAGGTTGTAAATACGTATGTACAGGTGCATTTTATTGTTTTTAATAAATCTGCAAAAAAAATTCAAACAACCTTCCTTCACGTTGTCATTATGGAGTATTGTTTGTTTTTGAAATAAGCATTTCTCTTCTTTACTCTTTTATTTTCAATATCTGTCTCATCACTTAAGATGGTTTCGTAGGTGTCAATGGCAATTATTTCTAGTGTAGACTTTTGTACAAGTCTTTTAATGATCATGATTTTGGCCACTCAGAGAGGCTCCCAATGGAAATCCGCAGCACTGTTACCTATTTAATTGAAACTGCTTGTGATTTTGCTTACTGAGCCTAATGCTAAATTAAAAGGGTGGGTGGGTGGGAATTGGAGATACTGTCTGAGCGGCACTGAGCTGAGGCAGTATCGCAGACATCCGCAGGTTGTCTTCAGATCTGGCATCCCGGCTGACAGCTCGCCTTTAATCCTAGCCTTCACAGAGAAAAGCCAGAGAAAATTGGATTCATGATGTGTAACATTTTAGCCTTTAAATGGATGAAATAAGCATCTCCTGCCTGGTAGGTGAAGCAACGCTCTCAAACACAACCCCCCACAAAACAATAGCTCTTTACTATCACCTAATCTTCTCTAGAGAGAGAAATACACAGCACAGAGGCGGAAGGAGGAGGCGTCGTACAAAGCGTGATAAGATTAAGGTTATATGTGAAATTTGTCAGCCGCTTATCGGAAATTCAGAGTCTGTCAACAGAATAATAGGTGGCATTAGTAGCACAGAAATCACATTGAGATCAAAATCTGTGCCGGCAAACAAATCAAAATGAATGAAGTGGAGAAATTAACCTGTGGAGATGAATAATGTGATATTAGTTATAAGGAGCTCAGATATTGAGCAGGTCAGGTGAGGTTGAATAATAAAAACTGTTCATGTATCTATTGTGTGATTTTTGTAGAGTTATTTTAGAGACAAGAGAAAATCTAAGGTTAGGAGAATTGGCTCAAGTGTTGTAGATAAGACACTAACTAACCAGTAATCGAGGATATGTCATTAATGGGTGTTTTACAATATCTATTCATCTTAACAACTTCGTCCAAACCACAGAAATGTTCTCAATGAGTCTGCCCTCTTTTCCACAGTCTGTGAGCACCTACGGAAGACCTGAAAGGACATGCTCAGATTTTGAGGTTACACAATAAATGTGGTTTTAGTTCCCAACAGGTTGTCTTCTCTGGGTACCTACAGGAACAGGAAGAAGGGAAACTAATGTCTCTATCCATTGTGGTACCCATCCTGGGTTATTTTCTTTTTTGTTTTTCTATTCTATACGAAGAATCCAACCTAATTTTAGATGAACAGTCACAACTGGCCAGTCAGAATTTGTGAAAATTGCAGATTATATATATATATATATATATATATATATATATATATATATATATATATATATATATATATATATATATATATATATATATATATATATATAAAAATAATCTAATTAATTAGAGGCTTTGAAAATGAATTAATCGAAATTAATCGCATTTAATTCCATATAAATATTTGACCTGAGAACAGTGAGAAGTAATTTTTCATATGGATTTTTAGTATCCCATTGAATAACGACTGAATACATAAGCTTAATCAACAAAATATTGTTTATTTATTTCAGTCCAGCAGACCAGTGCATTGATTGCCATTAAGTATAGCAGTGTAGTTACCCTGGTCCTGATCATCTGGTAGAGTGTGGGTTGGGTGTGGGTCCTTGTAACTTTACTCGGAGTCGGGCTAACGTCCACGCTAACTCCTATGCGTTTTGCGTTGAGGTGATATTTGAGGCTCGATGTGCTGCGGTGATACGCAAATCCCTTGTTGCATAGCTTGCACCCAACCATGCTCTTGTTGACGCTTCCATCCTTTCGTTTTTTAGTCTCCAGTCTCCTTTCGTCTTCAGTAGAATCGGTCCGTCGAAACTCATTCATTGAAAAACGTTCAGCAGTGCAAAAATAAGTGTGGTTAAAATTATGTTATTTATTTTATGCGTAATTAATCTTAATTAATGCGTTAAAGTCCCGGCCCTAATATATATATATTAGTGTTGTCAAAAATGGTATCGAATATCGATAATATATATATATACATACACACATATATACACACATACCACTAAAAAAATGTTTTACTTTAACTGAATACAGCAACATTTTTGTGTTTATATTGTTTTATTTTAACGAGAGAGTGGTAATAAATGTAGTTTAGGAGTTGTAACTTATGTGTTATAAATATGGACATGCTCATTTCACAAAAAAATAACCTTGAGCTATTTGAGCATCGGTCTACACAAAAATGCAGTAAATAAAATAAAAACTAAGTCTTTCAAGTCTGGGGGACCTACAACTGAAACTGACTGAAATGCATATAAAAAGCCTGTTCAAAAATACTTGCCTATGTGTGAAAATGTAAATGCACATTATTCTAAGTTGCAAATGAAATTAGAACTGTTCCATCTGCAAAATTGATACTGACATTCATTTACAAATATACATATTTTACCAGTTTTGCAATTAAGTGAACCAGTATGTAAACACACACTTAGATGGAAAATCTAAAGTACTTTAATTAATTCCAATTCGGGTGTGTCATTGGGGAAAAAGGTAATGTGGTCAGTTTTGAAAAGCCAAATTTGTGAGCCACAAAAACAAACAACATAGTTAGCTTACTAAAAAAAAAACTTGGAAAATGAACAAATGGAGGAAAAGTTCAATTAAAAATGTCATATTAAATAATTAAACATGTCACTGTTAATCTGCGAGCAGTTTAGTGATTCAATATTGAACAAAAGTTTATTTCTAAATTTTGCATTTAAATGATAGTAAAAAAACTCTTTAAATCAATTGTTCTGTCTTTCACACTAGTCCATTACTTTTCAACCTAACTGTCCTTTAGATATCATTTACTTGAATATATTCACTGTCGATAAGTGGATGACGATCATAGAAGCTAATTTGTGACATAAATCTTTTTGAAAGCACAAAGGCTACGTGCGTGTGAAGGGTAAAAGATCACGTGGCGATGAAAGGTTTCTGGTGGACAGACCTTGATTTCACACATGCTACTTATCTCCGGAGCCGAGGACCAATTAAGTGTTGAACCTGTGCCCTCATATACACCTGCGCTAATCAATCAATTAATGACACATGAATATTTAATACCTCCTTTTGGAATTGCCAATTACCAAGGTTAGTTCAAAAGACACGGCGTCTCTTCCCAACAACAATATGCTTTTTCCCTCGGAGGGGGTTGCTTTTGCTGCTAATTAGACGAGTCCTGACATCCGCAGGCTGGCGCTCAGATAGTTCAACTTTTCGTACAATTTGGCATCTTCAAAGACTGAAATCTTCTTTTTCTCTTTCGTGGTTTTTGAAGCTGCCATCAGCACGCAAATGAGCGCTTCTAGAAAATTCACTTAGAGGATCACCCCGCATTTGGACAGCTGTCTTTTCACTACAGGGATTTGTCATCAAGGAATATATCCTCCCTTAAGAAACTAAGTCATTCTCTTGCCTTTATCCATTTACTGCTAATTTCTACCTGTCATCTTGAGCGGCTAATGAAGTAATATTAATCTTGAATGACTTCCCACTATTCAGAGCCTGTGAAAACCTACTTCATACTGGCACTGCATACCATACACTATACTGGCTGCCATTGTAGATTTTAAAGGTAATGCAAACGTTGGAGTCAGGGTTGTACATTGTAGTTATATGCTCCAGTTTGTGCCCAGGTTTGACCTCAGTATTTGTTTCAACACTACCTCTGATTATTCATCATATTTTTTGGGATAATGGGGAACTGGAGCCTCCCCTAGCTGGTTTAGAAATACACTGACAGACAACCTCGCACTCTCACATTGAATCACTAATTGGAATACTTAGATTCATTAATTTCCTTATACATGCACATGTTTGGTAAATGGTAAATGGTAATGCATTTATATAGCGCATTTTTGCACCCTTCTCGGGCACCCAAAGCGCTTTACATCATGCTTCCACTCACCCCATTCACACACGGGGCAGACAGAGATGGGGGCTGCCATACACACGGCGCTCAACCTTCTCCGACCACCACCAAACACACCTCTACTGTCACACACATTCATACACCAGTGCTACGGACACTGGAGGCAAGGTGGGTTAAGTGTCTTGCCCAAGGACACAACGACAGTATGAACTGTGGGGCGAGCGGGAATCGAACCTACTACCTTCCGGTTGAAGGACGGCCGCTCTACCACTGAGCTACTGCCGCCCTGTTTGCATTTTAAGAATGCTATTTATTCAGTTGTTTATTTATTTATCACTTATTTCTAGGTATGTAAAATATATTGGCGCAAATATTGATATTAGCGGCATAATGTGTGTGTTTTTTCTATTTTTATTATTTATTTTATTATTCATTTGCATCGTTCCAATGAGGAACATTTGGCTAATATTTAGTGCCTGTGACACCGTAGTGCAACTGAAAGCAGAAGCGCACAAAGGTATGTAAGTTCAATACTGGAGCCATCCCCTAGTCTGCTGTCCAAACGTATTTTGCAGAGTCAAAATAAGAAAGTCGGATTAAACAATGTAACGCATGCAGTGGTGAAGTTATGTCAAGCCATTCAATACCACCAACTTAATAACGTGTTTGTAAAAACATCAAGCTAGTGCTAGCAAGCAACAATCCCTAACACAAGAAGCAAGCACTGCAAAACAAGCCTTTCAGAAAAGCAAAGAAATTCGGCGATAGCTATTACCGAGATGATAAGTTTAAAGGCAAATGTGCATTTTTATTATAAAAAAAGAGCATAATAAATGTGCTTATTTTTATTCTGTAAAGCAATGGCTATCAATATTTTAAAAATCGACATTGGGCAATTGCGGATATTGGCCACAACAGCCAGATAAATATTGGATATCAATATCAACTGAAAGTATTCATATACAAGTATATATACAAGTATTGGCTCAACCCTACTTTTTTCACTTTTGCCACTTGGACCACCTCTTCAGACTGTCGCCACACAGTAAGTTTTCTACAAGAACAAATACCATACAACTAACAGCTGATAATACCACACACTACTCCTGAACTATTTCTTTAACTCACTACTAATTTCTACCTGTCTACTTGAGTACCTAATGAACTAATATTAATCTTGAATGACTTCCCACTATTCTGCGAAAACCTGTGAAATCCAGTCATGCGCTGGCACAGAATCCTAAACTGTTTTGGCTGTCATTTCGGATTTGAGACTTAACTTTTGGACTGCTTGACTTGTTTTTCTCCATGAGGTGGGTAAAAGTAAATCCTTTTAATCTCTTTCTGTCCGTCAGGTAAAAAACACCAAAGGCCACCAGGTACGCCCTGTGTCACCCAATCTCCCCTAAACAAGCACACCTCACTGCTCAGACCTGCTCCCGCCAAAGCTGCAATTATATGAGTGCTGCCAAAAACGCCCGGAGCACTCGCACTCCTATTCAATTCTCTCCTTTCTAATTACAAGCGCCTCAGGACAGGTGAGGAGTCAGGGCCGATAAGATCTTTCCTTTTAACGTGTAGCCAAAACACACCGCCGCACATTTTCACATAAACACCTACAGTGGGACGAGGCGCGCACAAAGGCACCTGAGGTGATTTTCCCTTTTAATTATAATCTTCCAAAAAATGTGGAGAATTTGCGCTCAGACAGAGTTGTGTTTGTGTTTGAAATGTTGGCGAAGGCTGTGGGGTTACGGTGACTCAGGTCTTTAAGGTGTGTTTGTTTTCTCAACAGGACTCATTTGGCACTGGTAATGATCAATCACTACCATGGCGCCTGTTGTGTGGCAGCCTTTGTAACGACTATATTTCATAATATTATTTTACTATATTTTTATGATTTCACTTTAATGGACATTCAAAGCAGGAAATATATATATATATATAAGTGCCCTTTTTACAGTGATGATTGTTTGAGCTGAGTTGACCAGTGCAGAACATAGATTGATTGTGAACAGCAGCTGTTTGCAGAGCTGCCCCTGGACAGAGCTGTGATTCCCCAGGAGCAAAGGTGGAGACAGATATGAGGTATATAAAGTTTAGCCAAAAAATAAAAAAGGTGGTGGAACTGATCAATAAGAGTATAGTAAGAAACATAATACTTCTGGGGTGCAACAATCAGTCGACGTTACTGTATTGTTAAATTTTTTTAATTAGCTATGAGTCATAGCAAGTTATATAGTAACTGACATTTTCCCACTGTGAGATAATTATAGTACTCTCAAATCTCTTATCTTAAATGCATTTTTGCTTTGTTTGGTAGTAGTGGATTTGATTCTTTAAGGCTAATTAAAAATTACATCATCCCTTCTGACAGGCATCTGCCAGGTCACATAATTCATCACAAGTGCAATAATCACAAAACCATTAAAATTGAGCAATGAGCGACAGATATAAAGTGGCAGCGATAAATGGATTGACAAGTGTGCACAATGAAAGGTTATTGGAGGGATTGAGGGGTGCATAGAATATTCTTCACTTACATTCTGCATGGGTCATCAGTCAGGTTTTGGAATGATGGCTACCAAAAAGGTGAAAACAAACACTTAAATGTAAGTAAACAGTGTATATAGAATGAAGTATAAACTAAAAAAAAAAAATAGAACCATATGTAGCAGTAATTACCATTAATCACTGGTTCCGTCAAAAGAGATCCACTTCAGTCGAGTAGAAACAGGTAGGAATTTTACCTCATCTATGAAAAGTTTGACTCTGTTCTTTTGCAGTAATCTGATCTGTCTGTCCTCAGGCGGTTTCAGAGCAGGTGACACCGCATTAACCTCTTCCTTGTGCTTAAGCAATAGTAATAAACCTAAATGAGAGACACCGCGTTTTAATCTTCACTTCATGTACCACGGATTCTCAGATATTTGCAAGTGCAGAGTTTTGCAATGGGGACACCAGTCGCTTATTGACAGCTTGCATTAATGTAAGGGCGATCACCTGTGATTATTTCTCAACTGCCAGCCGCCTTGTGCACCCACCCATCCAATAACACAGGAGCGCTTTCTCTCGCATCACCCGCCCCTCTGAGCTTCTTATCTTTTCATATTGTTCTCTGCTTCAGTAACTTCGCCCCTGGCACAAGTCTCAATGCTGCTGCTAAGCCCTAGATTAATGATCAGGGCATTACTCTGCTTGTCTCCCTCTGCCGTTCCACTCTTCATATCATCTTTTATATCCAGGTTTGGTCCCTTTGATTCTCTCGCCAAACACTACAAGAGTTCCACAGCCTTTTTTGCGGATACAATTTCAAAACTTAATAATACTGGAATAACAACTTTTTACGAGTTCAATTAAGCCACTGTCAGAAAGTGAAATTAGTCCATTGCAGAAGAATAATTGACTAGTTATGGTGAAAATCCTTTAAAAGTGGGGTGTGTAGATTTTGGACTTTTGGGGTTTAGGTTCTATGGGACTTTAAAGGTCTAATCTTCCAAGTGATGTCCTCCATTAGTTTAGCTGTATCCTACAACACAGAGTCAAGATCCAATGTGGCACACATTTCGGTAAATTGAAGAGATTCCAAAACTAAATAATGATTGTCCCGAATATTGGTAATATGGATTTATAGTGGTTAGCTAGATGGATATAAAGATGCATATGCTAATGACTTTAACAAACAAATATTACTAGCAGTAAGGGCCTAACATTTACATTCTCTACTTCAGGAAAGTGATATTGTTCAATCAAATGCACAACTTTGCACCACTTTGCGCTTTCTTCTAGTGAGCAACAGAAATGACTTGCTTTAAATAACCTCCAACACGCACTTTAAATGCAGCCAATGTACAGTATATTTTATTGTCTTTTTTGCATATGAACACTTCTCAAGTTGATACTTGTTGATGCTTCCTGTTGTTGGCCAGAGCTAAATTGCGGTCTACAAGGCACTTAACAGCTCTAATTTTCCAGCGCAACATGCATCCGACAGCTGGTCATAGCAGATTTGAGTCACACAGTGTAATGCAATAATCTCACATGGTTATAAAAATTGGACAATGTTACAGTATTCCACCTTTTCCAGAACATGTGGAAGCTCAAACTACTTAACAAACCTCTAGAGAGGGTGAAAAGTTGCAAACAAAGCCAAGTGAGTGACTAAAAAGTGCATTAGTTTGGGGGTTAGGCTGCTCACCAGCTGTCTTGAACACAAAAGAGAGAGACACAAACTCACCAACGGCGGCCACTTTGATGAGAATAGCGTGGAGGTTAGATGATATCATCTCAGAGAGCAGCGACTCCTGGTCTCGGCGCCACAGGTAGGCCAGGGGCTGCAAACCTAGCCTCAAGCATCTGGAGAACAGGCGGAGGAGGGGTGCCGGGGAGAAGGATATGCAGAAAAGGTATTTATGAATATTTGCTAGATTTGGAACAACTTCAAAGCAGGATGGGCTGGGCTCTTTTGTCATGTGTAGGAAGGCCGGGTCACTGACAGGTCAACACCACAAAATGCCAAATTGTTACCTCAGTTAGTCTTTATTCAAGTGCCAAAACCAAAACACAAAGCTTGTTGCTGCACTAAATCACACACACTATCTTGTTAATCACGAGAGAATTGTGTGAGCATTTTTCCGAGGGCCAGAAAAATGGATTGCAAGCATGACATACTGTGACTGTTCTTGTTCTTTACGGACTCAACAGTAGTGTACCAAAACAAAGCTGAAATTCCCACCCTAACAATCCTCTATGCAACATCGTAACCACATTCACCATCAACATCCTAGAAACCACCATACTGCAATTAGTCTCTGACCCAGTGCAATTCATTAATTAAGCACCGGATGTCACATGACTTGGTACTAGTTCACTGCAAAACTATCAAAATGTCTATGCATTTTGTTGCCTTATTCTTTGATGGCCATAGTTATTGTTTGTTTTTGTCATTTCATAATCAGAAATTCTGCCAGAAGATATGTTGGATTCAATGTAAGCAAGCAAATAAAAATGGCATGCATCAGTGTTCCTAAAAGTTTAGGTTTAAATTATTCTTATACGTATATTTTTATTTTTTATTTTTACAGATAATGATAATAGTTTCTAATTAGCACTTAAAAAAACATTTAAAAAAGTTTAAACTCAACTCCACAAACTAAGTAAGGCTCAGAGGGTCAAAACCTCAAATACAACAGCCTCTGAGGGTCAAAATTCAGCTCTAGAAAATACCAAAATTAGGTTTTCACACAAGAGATATACCCGTTGCCTGTTGTAAACTTTTGTAAAGATTTAAAAATACATTTTCATGACTGCAAAATTACACTCTTAAAATGAACACATCAAAGAAACAGCCATTAAATAAAACTGTTTATGTGTTTAAACAAATCTCAGTCTAAGTTTGGAACACACAGAGATTAGACAGAGGATGTAGTCCTTTCCTTGAACAGATCATAGAATGTGCGTCATTAGAGTTCAGAGGCGAGGTGACTGCAGATATAAGGTGTGTTCTGGATCCTCCAGAGCCATGCATGCACGAGCCTGTATATGTTTGACTTACACATTTTCCACACGGACCCTCTGGTAGTCAGACAGAATGGCCCCTACAGACACTGCCTCTACAACCTCCTTTTCCTGTGGAAGAAAACATGGAGAGAAATCAATCAATTGTTCAATATAAAGAACAGTATTAAAAATCTTACTAAAAACAATTGTAGCTATGTGCACACTTTGGCTATGGATGTCAAGCAGACTGCAATACATTTTCAATAAATAAGAAAACATTAGCAGAATCTGCATAAACAAATAGAAACACACTGACAACAAATGTATGCTGTCAGTGAGTGAACATTAGCCAGTGGTGTTTAGCTGCTGTTTTTACATAAGCATTTAGGCTGCACCAAATCACCCAGCAGCAAATCATTCGATGCTTAGTCCATGTTATGCTGGACTTGTACAGCATGCTACTTAGAGGATCCAAGATATATTATACATTCAATTATACATTGACAAGAATACACATCGCTAAAGCCACAAAATGTATGTCATCATTATAGAAATAGCCGTTATACAAATGCATTTTAGATAAAGGAGCCTTCTGACTTGATAGCTTTGAAAACACGTAAAGGCTATAGCTACTGCTCCATCTGCTAATGGTAAACAGAGATTTTACCTGCAATATTTGAATTATGTAGGAAAGAAAGGAAAGAAAGAAATACAAGGCTCTGGACTAACTTCAACTTGTCAAAGCTTTGATTTGGACGCACCACAGTTTGATTTAAAGCTGTCTGGACAATTTTGGATGACTTTGACAGAAAAGAAAGTGAAAGGCTACAATTGAAGAGTATAGCTTTATTGATTGATCATATTGCAATGAAAAAAATTAGCAATATATTATTCAGTCCTACTCTCATATCAGGTTCATGCAAATGAAAGAATGACAACTCAGTACTGAGAGTGTCACAGTAGTTTAATCCTTGATGATGACGTTGTTGAAGACGTCAGTTGCTTACAATGTGTTTTTATTGACAGTGATTCTTTTAAAACGATCGTTACTTGACTCCAACTGTCGCTAAATAAAACTAAACTGAGCTTTAAGACGTTTAAACCTAAGAGACATTCTCGGAACTAGGACTAACCCAGGTCTAAACCAGGTCTAAACCAATTCTATCCCAGGACTAAACCAGGACTAAACTAAATTTAAACCAGGACTAAACCAGGACTGAACTAGAACTAAACCAGGTCTGAATTTCTGCCAAATCTAAAAGACTCATGCACTAGAGTAATGTTAATAATATTATTAAAATTAGGGCTGTCAAATTTAACGCGTTAACGCAAATTACTTTTAACGTACTCTATTTTTTTAACGCTAGTTAACTGCGTGTTTGAAAAATGAAGTGTGCTGCAGCAGTAATTTAGAATACATTCACGAAGCAGACATGGACAGCAAAAAGAGTCTTATTTTCAAAGCCATGCAAGCATTAAAAAGTGCAGTGTTAGAAATTCTTATACATTTATACATAAGTCAATCTAATGAAACATATTTGATTCCATAGACTATCCAGAAAAGCTTTCATTCATCTTTCAAATGTCAAACTCAATCCCAAAGAGCAAAACAGATGGGCATAATGAATTGAAAGCGACAGTACAACTAACACAATGTAGTTCTGAGTTCTTTTGTTGCAAGTGTGTTGTATTATAGGAGCTATGTCTGGTAAGTAAACAACATGAGATCTCAAGCCTTTTTCCTTTACACGCTATCACCAAAGGGCTTTGTCACCTGACATCAAAGTCCCACAGGGTCAAATACTGATTTCTCAGCTTACAATGAGATCCCAAAGTGTTATGTGAACAAAACCACCCAAACACTTGTAAACATATACACACAGTCTGGGAGAGACAATGCAAACAGATCTCTCCTTTCATTCCATTGCGAAGCTGTGGGATGTTTACACTTCAGTGGTATCAAGGCCAAAATCATCCTGTCTGATTTGTGTACATGTTGGTGTGAATAGATGTGTTCCGTTTTTGTAAATACATTTTTGGTGTAGGTCAAAAGTAACAGAACATATACATAACCATTCACACCAGTAGATAAAAATACACATGTACAGTAATCTACATGCATAAACAAAGCACATGCATATAACCAATATTTTTGTTACTTTACATTAGTAAACACTGTACAACATGCTCTTCCGCATCCCAGACACTTTGGTGCAAACTGCTGGATTGGGGTTAGTGAAAACCAAGAGTCCTATTTAGAAAAGTGAAATCATTAATAAGCTGCAGAATTATGTGGTGCTATGGAGTGTAGACGCACACTGTAGTTCAAAGTTTGAGGTAGAAACAGTGTCCTGGACAGATAACTTTCTTTGAGATTTTGCAATGTTCCACTTTGGTGATAACAGGGTTGAAACGGTCCAGCCCTTTTTCCCCCGGAGGTCTGTTTGTGTTATGGAATGTGTGTTTATGTGCAGAAGTCTGGTGTGAGTGTCCCTCTACACGCCCAGCTGGAATCTCTGAGACAACTCCAACGTATCAACAGAGCATTGTGCCTGTGAGTGGCATGTATCTTTAATATTGCTGAGGGTTAATCTAAATGCTTTTCATATCATATTCATATTTTACAAACAGCACGACAACTATGCACTCGGGAGACACTGACGCAGCCTTGAGATGTCTTCAATCTTCTCTCGCAAAAGCAGGCTTGATCTGGAGTGACACAAACACATACAATACACATTCATTCAAGCAACCCAGTCTATGGGAATTTTTGTTACTATTTTTGCAGTATTCCCTATGGATGGAACAAATATGTTTTTTCAACATTAAAAGACATACAATGTGTACATTTGAAAACACATGACACCACATTCATTGGTTTAGTGATTTATGAGATTTTTTAAGGACTATGGAGGTTTGGTTGGCAGATGGGTCAAAAAACAACTCAAGTTACCTCAGTTCATGTTACGAGACAAAGTTGACACCACTGTAGTCTGGTGTGATTAAGTTTGCATTTCGGTAAGCTTATGTGGAACAAAAGGTAATTTCTTGACTTGTTCTACTCTTTTGAGGATCCTACACACTCTTGAAAACTTTTTGGATTAAGGTCCACCGCCTCTCCAAACAGCTTTATCACAGTAAAATCTGAATGAAAAAAAAAAATCTCTTAATCTGTGAACAACATCTTGACTCCACAGCACAGACCACTGTAATATCCCAAAAATCATTATGACAAATTATATTATTAACCACTAACCATTCAAATTTTTTAAAGGTTTTTGATATTGGTATACAACAAACCTTTTTCTATTTAATTTTTTTTTCTAACAAATTCTACTGGCGACCCAAATAAAATCTTTAGTGATTATCTATTTTACCCTGACCCAGTGTTTAAGAACAACTATTCTATATTACATAAAGCCCTGCTGACGTTTTGTTCCATTATCTAGTGTAATTCGTGGCTAAACATAACCATAAATGTTACTAAATATAAAATGCAGTCTTTTTACTTTTCTCAGAACTGGGAAACATTAATCAGACTTAAACTAGGAGGCAGGATCTTATATCATACATACAACATTTTACAATTTATGCATAGTAGCCCCTTGATGCATACACCTGAGTGTTCATTCCAACATTACATGGGCTGTAATTACAATGAAGGGCAAGGCTAGAAGCAGTGGAGGGATGTACGGGCCTTCACTAAATTACCTTGTAGCCATTATCAATTTCCCTGGCTACTGGTCCTTAAGATAACCCCACCCCTCCCCCTCCCTGTGGTCCCTTCCTGCAATTTTTCTCTGCCTGATAAACATGCTGATTAAAGCGAACAGCGTGTAAACCTTTGATACTTCCCTAAATGAAATCCATGCCCTGCCTGGGGCTTGATGCTGTTGTGCGACGCGCCAAGCCTCACACACACACACACACACACACACACACACACACACACACACACACACACACACACACACAGCTAATCAGATAAAGGATGTGCGATGTGTATGTGTGTGTTTGCAGTGCAGTAGAGGATGGGAGGTAAAAAAACCAAAGCTAAACTAAGACGACTATTTAACTCTTTGACCTAGAGTTAAACGCTGGAGACATCTTAAGAACTTCTGCACTCAAGTTTTAGAATTTTTTTAGTATCTCTCCAATGCAACCAATGCTGGAATATAAATTACAGTCAAATCTCTGGCCGGTGACAGTAATTAAGTCAGACTGATAACATTTGAGCCAGGCGCAGAGCGAAGGGGGCTGCAGGCAGAGTCGTGTAATTCTAGGTAAGCCTCAGGGCCAGCTCTCTATACTAACACAACTATAACCTTTTCCCTAAATACAACTGTCACTTCCTAAAGAGGCAAATTTGGTGCTAAAGAGTAGGATAACAGCAGACAGAAAGAGAAGACAGAGAGGTGAGTGTTGAAGGGAAGTGCTGCATCAACACCAATTTGTTCCTTTGGCTTTGAACTGACGGATCATGTGGGAACTGGCATGTCTGTGATTATTATGAAAATGATGAAGGAGGGGCTTCAATGTACAATGAGCACAAGACAAAAGGCACACAGATCCCCTTTAGACTGTGTTCTAACTATCTGGACATACAGTATGTGGCCAGCTACACCAGTATTCACACCTGGTATTGGAATGAGTCCTCCTGATTACGAATTAGCTCAGTTCTCAATATAATCCCTTAAAAGGTGTTACAGAGGATGTTTTGTTTTTTCCATTTTTGTAATATATCTTGAAACTGCCTTTACTAACTAATAATAGACTATTCATTAGGTGCACTGAGTGCACTACATTATGCACGCGCGCCAGTTGCTGTGCATGCGTAGACAGTGTGTTTATGTAGCTCTGGTGCTATTTCCGGCTTTCATGCATTGTTGCTCCGCCGGTCCGATCGCAAAGTTGCAAAATGACGTGCTCTGAAGACATAGAAAGGGCTTTCTACTAACACGTCCGTTGGCAGATTTCTCCTGGACAGATAACTTTTGTTAATTTTTTGGTCAAAATATTACATTTTTGGGAGTTTGAAGCTATGCGTCAGATTTCATTTTCATATCCAATTTTCAATCCTTATCCAACCAGGGTTTACATTAGCATTGAGGGGACATTGTTGCTTTAATACTTTGTTGCTGTCCATTCACTCCACACTAGTAGCAGCTGCAGCTTTCAACCCTACAGTACATTCTCAAGAACATGAGGACAAACGTGCTGCTTGAATGGTCTTTTTTAATGAGGAATTATTCAAAGAAAAACTGGACAGTAATCATTAAGGTGAAAACGTTTTTAAATTTTAATAATTTTCCATTGTCCACATGCTAAAACAGAATATTGGAATCCTGGAAAAATAGACAAGGCAGGTTCAACAAACAAGTTACATGAATGAATTTAAATGATCATACGCCTTACTACATGCTGCTGTCGCCTCCATGCTTTATTGGTTTTTTTTTTTTGATGATGGCGCCACGCATGCGCGGACGCGGTGCGACACTGGTGGCTGGTGTTGCCAGGTTTGGTGTTTTTCCGCTACATATTAAGACCCGTTTGCGGCTGGTTTGCGGTGTGTTTTAGCCGGGTTTTCGCCTGGAAGGCTCTATAGAAATCTGGCACCCTATTGAACGAAGTTAACCTGAGAGAGCGTGCCGTTCACAGACACCAGAATGAATGAGTTCACAGTAACGTTCATCCGGCAGTAATTCAGCACGTTCAGTTCACGTTCGCCCAAAATATGAACGAGTTCATGAACTATCGTTCAATGAACGCGTTCAGGCACAGCACTGTTCATAGCATTACCAAACTGCCTGTTCGTATCTTTCCCAAACTCCCATTTTTAAATATCCTAAACACTATTACACTACTCAAATGTTAAAACAATGGAAACGATTCTAAGCGGTAAGCACGACATAATTAATCCACAAATGAGACGGAAGTAAACACACGCTCGTGTTCTAATGCTTGTGCAAGAGATTTGGGAGGCGTTCACGGGGTTGTTCTTACACATGCGCTCATTTCAAAAAGTCCCTAACAGTCGTTGGTTTCTCAGTTGTTGAAAACATCTTCAAATGCAAAACTTCATTACTACATTTACCCATACTTAAAAAATTGCCGTCTATAATCAAATCAACTCCAAATGCCTCCCCAGTTCTGATCAGATGGATTTTGTTTAAATTTTGTTCATTTACTCTTTCATTAAGGCTGGCCACATTAGATCCAATCACCATTTTCAGATCTTAATGCCAGGTCTGAAGGGGACCAGAGATACTTGTCAATTAAAGTCCAAGTGCTGCTGGGTAAAAAAACAAAGGTGTTTTATATTCAGTAACACTAATAATAAATAAAGTAATTAGGATCTGGGGTTAAATTAAGTTAAGAGTAAAAGAGGACGAGACTGAAACTTTTAAGAATTGGTCCACAGTTTAACAACATTACTGAACAAGACTAGACCAGGACTTACATTTGAATATGTCTTTGTACTTATATGAGCCAACCTGATAATCAATCTGTCTATATATCTAGTTCAATCTTATACAATCAGATCATACAGTTTAATCAGCACTAATGATAACTTTCCCATAAAGCCCCTTGTTTTAACAGAAACTCCAACTAGAAGAGTTTGAGTTTGATTATTATAGCTCTACAATATATTCATATACATGCTCATTCTGCTTCCACTGTCAAAAGTGATTTATGAAGAAGGTGTACAGTATGTATATATAAATCTAAATAGATATTATGGTAATGGTAAGATGTGTATTCATGGCACCATAAAAAATACTACATTTGATTTTTATGGAAGCTGGAAAATTTATCAAAATGGTTTATAGTGGGAATACCTCACAACAAGATAGCTCATAATAAATAATAATAAAATCTTTATGGGAGCTAAACGATGTTTTGACTACATTAGAGGTGAGATCTGGCCCAAAAGCTAAAATAAAAGTAAATCAATGCAGAGGTCATTGGGACTCAAGTGAGCCACAAACCACTTCTCTTCACGACTCTTGGCACCAGGTCCAAGCTCCCTGCTTAGTTGTGACATTTCTTTTTTTCTGCATTTAATGACCCGAGTTCATTAAAAGAAGCCTCACCTGATCCGATATTAACTCTCGCCCAAAGCAAGACTAATTTTGGCCTGACATTGTGCAACAGAGCAGACCCTCAGAGCAACCCCATTGGTGGTTGGCTAAACAAAGGCATGGCCTAGCTTCCTCTGTCCTCTCCAGCCGGCGCACAAGCTATTAATGAGGATCTATGGCCCAGAGCAATGGAAGCCCTCAGTTCCCCCCAGCCTTGTCCATCGGGGTACTTAGCCCCATGCAGTCATTAACTTCTGTTACTAATTGTCAAATTCATTAAACAAATCCTTCCCCCACATCCGGATGTCTCCTGTGGAAATGGATGGAGAGGTCTGAGTTATTGAGATGTCTGCCGTTGGGAAGATTAAGGCCAGCAGACATGCTCCACAAGAAACGATACGGCCATTAAACGCTATATCAAGGTAGCACGTGTGATATACTTTGTAATTATATATACATTCATCTTGGTAAGGGAGTAAAGAGAGTGTTTCAAATGTATTTTCAGTCACGGACATGCCTTCAATTCTGAATGTATCTGCCCTGAAGATACATGCATGACAATAAAGCATGGCGTAATGCAGACATTTTTCAATTCTTGGGAAAGGAACATTGTTTAAGTGCAGGCCGAGTTCTACAGGTATGCAAAGGGTTGCATTGCACCCTCGTTTCAAATGTCTGCATCCCACAGTTCAATTAAAGCAAATTACAGCATTTGGGCTCTAACACTGGCTACATTCTCTGCATTCTTGCTGGCAATTTTTCTTTGTGTATATAAGGTGGTTCAGTCCATGCACCCTAGAATTTATCTTCTGATCACCTGTCCTAAACTCTGATCCCAGGACACTGTAACTGAACAAGATTTTTTTTATTTTATTTAACCTTTATTTATCCAGGATAGTCCTACTGAGATTACAAATCTCTTTTGCAGGGGAGTCCTGGCCCCATGTTTTGAGGGGGGGGGCTGCCCTGGATGGGAATCAAACCCAGGAACTTCTTGCTGTGAGGCAGGAGAGCTAACCACTCTGCCACTGTGCCCCCCAAGGGTACGTAGCTTCACACTTTATTCTGTTTATTTTTTTTCCAATTGCTATCACGTCTCAAAAATGGCAATGGAAAATAATTCTTAATTTTCCCTGAACAGTAGGGAGTGCTGTTATTCTATAAAAGCACTACACAACATACATGTTCTCATCACACACTGAGCCTGGGTATTATTCAAAAGTCAAGTCATTAAAGGCAATTAGAAAGCCATAAAATATTAAAATTTCAATATTCATATGGAACACATCAGAACCCTCATTAGCTCTCGCTCAATGGCTGTCACAATGAGCACTTAATTATACACCCTAACAATACAAAGCTCCATTTGGTGAAATGGTAGCTTTTCAAAATGCCTCCTTTTGACAAGCAGGAAGTGGTCCTGGCAGATCTTGAATGCTAAGACACAAGGGCCACATGCTGCACTCCAATCACACAATGATCCTTTTCTGTTGATGTATACCATTAGATGATTGCCTCCTGTAGGTACAGGACTGAGTGTGACGGCAGCGGGGAGGACAAGCGCGAGGCGACGCAGTGGAGAAATTAATTAAAGTGCTCAGAATAACAGTTTGCTCAAGGGCACCGTGGTACCTTTTTGTTACTACATCCATGGTTATATCAACACCTTTTATCCCTCCCCCATCCTCCTGACACCTCTCAGGATCCATCAAGTAAGTGACTGGACGCGACATGGTTTTAATGTTGTCTCCATAAGATCCGCTCTCATGTAATGGCATTGTTCTGGCCTGGTTCCTACACAGTGGGAACATGGTGAGCGGTACATGGGATAAGGCCATGAGGGTCAAGCGGTTGTTTTTAATGGAATGTCGACATAGTCCTGGGGCATGTTGGGTTGTCTTGACAACTCAGACATGCCAAAGTGACAGGAAGCATAGTGCTGGGGTATAAAGAAGGAGGTGCCACTTATTTGTTTTCAATCAGCCTCCTCATTATTATTCTGTAGAGATGGTTCCACACCAAGGTGACTCTAAGTGTTGGTGAAGGAATGTCCAGATGTGAGGTGGGCACCAACAACTACCTCAATTTTTAAACCTGACACTTACAAAATCTTTTCCAGGTTTAAGATCCTTTTTGGGTAGACAGTCAGGCTCCAGATGTAAAGTAGGTCATCTAGTAGCCGGAAGGTTGGCAGTTTGATCCCTGGTCCTCCCGTGCCAATTGCTGAACTGATCTCACCTTGCCTGTGTGAATGAACGTGGAACGGTAAGAGCTGCAGTGTGTTTTGGAATTTAGTAAAGTTTATTTTTTTAACTACCAACAATGTTGTCAGCTGTTTTCCGTTTCAGTGACCAATATCTGGTAACACATATTTGTACAGGATGAGGAGAAGACAAGGGATTCTTCTGTCAAATATGAGGCATAGGTTTAAAAGCAATATTTGACCAAAACTACTGTTAAATGTGTGGTTATTTCAAAAAAGGTCTTGCATGATCCATGCTGCCTTTTTAAACAACAGTGCCTATTGTCTATTTCTAAGGGTTGATATAAAAGAGTTAGGACAAAAGCCATCAGAGAAAGACTCATAAAAATCTCCATCTATTTTTTTAGGGCTTCAGTCTCTGATATCCAACATGGTTTATTCAGTTCACAACAGTTAATGCAAATGCACCTATTATATTTTTTACGTTTAAACCGCTTTATGTTTTGACTATTGTCATTTCTTTATTTATTTTCAAGATTTAATGTATTGCTATATTTTAAGAGGACACGAGCCTCCACACGCGTGTTTGCACAAGGCACATTTTTCAGAGCCCTACATATGTCAAACAATGAATGAGCTTTACAAAAGCTACAAATGGTCATGCAGCTTAGCAAATGCATCAGTAAAAATAACAACAGGCAAAACTTGTTGGAAAATGCTTTAAGAAACATCCTCTTTTTGCTCATATGATGGCAGTGTCTTTATGAAGCAGCTGCTGAAAGACGAGCACTTCCTTTGTGCTCGTGGATGAGCCGAAGAGATGACTCACGACGTGTCAGTCCTCAAGCAATGAGAGCAGAATAAGAAAAACAAACTGCCTCGAAAGCCAGCTGCTCAGACAGAAATGTCCTGAGCGGTGCAGTTTAGAGGAACAAGACAAGCGGGGAGGAAGCACAAAATGGAAAGTTTTCTGGTGCACTGAGGCCACAATGAAGGCAATGCAGGTGTGTCCAGCCGAGCAGCGGAGGATGAGACACGAAAAGACATGAGATGAGTGAGTGACATTTAGTCCCAGACATGCGATTAGTGAAAAGCATGACAGGTCTCAAGTCTCCAGGTTACTACTCGCTGTAAATGTTGAACAATGGAACATTTATCATGTTCTAGGACTGGGTAAAATATCAATTTAAAAAATATGTCCTGGCATACAAAAGATTTTGTAATTTCGTTATTTGATGGAAACAGCTCCTCTCTTCCAGTGTGCTGTCCATTGTGTAAAATCTAATACTATAAGGTTTAAATGGTGACTCTGAAGAAGCTAAAGATGACTAACAGAAGATGATCTTTGTTATGGTTTGGTATGACAAAGTGTATTTTATCAAGAACAATAACTGGTGTGTCCATTGCAAGCCCTGAATTTGAAGTCAAAGGCCAGATTAATTCAAAACACCATAAGTATGCCAAAAGTGGCTAATGCTTACACTAGTAGTAGTAGATCCAGTATTAGTGAGAACTAAAAGGCATCCAACCAACTTTTTTAACTAAATAATCTTACATTTACATTTAGTCATTTAGCAGACGCTTTTATCCAAAGCGACTTACATTAAGGTTCCATTCACCAGTGTTACAGCTGGAACACCACTGGAGGCAAAGGTGGGTTAAGTGTCTTGCCCAAGGACACAACGACAGTATTAACTGTCGTTGTGTCCTTGGGCACCAAATAAACTTGGGGGGGGGGGTTGAAAACACTGTGGCCATAATTTGGATGCGAGACATCCTTCCAGCTCTTCCGGGGGGATACTGAGGCATTCCCAGGCCAGCCAAGAGACATACACCCTCCAGCGTGTCCTAGGTCTTCCCCGGGGTCTCCTCCCATGGGACATCCAAAACAGATGCCCGAGCCACCTCAGCCGGCTCCTCTCTATGTGGAGGAGCAGCGGCTCTACATTGAGCTTCTCCAGTGGGACCGAGCCTCTCACCCTATCTCTAAGGGAGTGCCCAGTCACCCTGCGGAGAAAGCAAGCCACCCTTTTCTGACAATTTTTTTTCTTACACACCTAGTACATAAAAGGTTAATTTACAAAGCCACATTGCCAGTGCTGAAATAAAGTTGAATATACTAGTAAAACTACCTTTGAGTTGCCTTTTGTCCTGAGGTAATATTGCAAGGACAACTGAAATTGTATTGTCAGACCAGTTATTTATGAGCAATATAATATTACATGTTTTTCAAGGGAAAGATGATATTTTATGTATCCATGATCTTTGGAAATATTACAAAAAGAAAATTAGGGAGGCAGCGTTTAGGATAAAAGGTTAAAAGGAAAGGTTGACAGGAATAAAAGGTTGATAAAAATGGCACAAAACTGGAAATTGAAACCTTTTGGTGGAGAAGGTCTTATTTGTACAGTGTCCTGGCCTTGAGATTTACCCACATACTCACATATACTCTTCAGTGCAGAAAAGTGATTCATTTACAATGACAGAGCTGTTTTCGGCGATAGAGCCTGAGCATAAATATGCCATGGTGCACAGCTGGAAAATGTAGAAATTCATCAGGGTTAAAAAAGTGGGGAGATTAACGTTTCACAAGTTTCCTCTCAGATATATATGGTTACGTAAACACAGGCCCAGCCAGTCGTCAAGCAGGGAGGAGGTAGGGAGGGGAGCGCCGAGGCCAAAGCAAGCACAAAGCCCCCGTCTGAGTGGGCCAAGGACAGGGAGGCTTTCCATATCAACACGGAAAACTAAACGTTGAGAGGCTGACGGAAGACACAAGTCTGTTTATTGATGCATTGGTTGTCCACAAATACTTCAATTTCAAGCTAACAAATTTATGGCCTATTTATTGGGCGTTTCTACGTTAAACAAAACAATTGAGGACTTTATTTTAGGATAGAAGGAAATTGAGTAACTTCTAACACAAATGCAAGGTCACCCAAGATTAAAAGGTGTACTTTGTAGTTTTAACTTCAATGAAAAACAGTTGGCTAAAGAAAACTGAAGTCACCCAAACATATTAGTGAAAGACAACCTGGCCAGACTCGATGATTCTTTTATTATATTTCTGATCTATGTGGATTTAAGTTGGGTTTCCAGGGGGCAGAACCAACAGATGCAGAAAAGACTGCCTCTGGATGCAACTAGATTGGTATACAATCAGAGAAACTAAGCATTATATATTACGCGTCTATAAATCTAGTATCCTTTAGTACACAATAAGCATAACTGTTTTCTATGAGACATAAAACAAAGTCAAAATACGGGGCTTTTTCAAAACAACATTCCCACTTGGCTGAGTGTTGAGACAGGAAGCAACTTTTAGAAAGCGAGTTTGACAAAATCAAAGCAGCAACCTGATGCCACAGAGAGGTAAAGTATGTCAGTTGCTTTTCAGTGAGTCTACAGCACATGTAAAGACACACACTCAAGAATGTAAATGTTTTTCTGGTGAGGTCAGGTTCCAGGCTCTTGGCATCTTTACTCTGCCGCTCTCCATCCTCCATAGCTCCAGCAGACATCACAGACACCCCCCTCCCATTCTATCTTCCCCAGAGAGACATAGCAGCGGTGATGCTAGTTTAACCCACTCTGCAGACTCCAGACAGTGTTTTTTCTACAGCCGGTTATGACTTTAGCTGCGGGAGGTGATGAGGCCTGCCACAAATATTTCTTGAGGGGAATGGTTCACAAAACAAAAACACCCTCTTAATTTTGAAGTAGTTGAATGGCAGGGAGTTGAAAGCATTGCTCCTCAGCTGTCTGTTCAAAGATAGACAGTAGTCAGACTGACTACTTACCAAGAAGACAGTTTGCTCACACATCTAGATGGTTCTGAGGCAGGTTTTAAAAACCAAGGTACCCAAATCAAATTTAGGGACTTTCAAAACATTCCAGGTCTATTGGATCTATTTCTAAAGCGTACCAAAGGACTATGCGGTAAATCGTATTCCATTCAATTCATTTTTATCTTAATTTAAAACACTCTACACTGTATGTGGCTGGCTAATTCTGCTGCAAGAGTGACTAGGAAATGGCTGTGGAGAGTCTGCAGATACGAAAGATGACTAATAATCATTAGAGAAAGGTAATCAGCTTACCTCTGTAATGCCTCGGTTTGACAATACTCCAATAGACAAATTGGACAAACTCACCCAATAGACAAACTCAAACAGCATAGTGTTTGTGTGACACACAGTGTTTTTATATTTTTGAGAATTAACTATGTGCCTCGATTGCAAAAGTTTGTGTGGTGTGTAAATCATTGTAAGCCTGGTCTTTAAAAAGAGAGAGTTAAAGGCATCCAAACAAACTATTTCATTTTTACGATGTAGGGTAATGGTATAAAGCATAGAAATTATTTGTAATTAAGAATATACTGTATAATCATGTAATTTCAAGGTGGCAATATGTGACGATAGTTTTGATGATAATAATGAGCCCTTACCTTTTGACATTTTTATATCTGTAAAGGAATATTATTGTTTTGTAAAAAGGACTGATATAAAGTCACCAATAAAGCCATGCAATTCTGCAGAATATATTTGGCTACAACTGGCATTAGATACAATATGTCAAAATTTGCCTTGTGAAAATATTTTAGGCCAAGACAGACAAAAAAAAAAAATTATAATTATTATAAGCATTTTACACAAAACCCAGGCACTTTTGAAACCTTAAAAACATCATTAAAATTTAAGCATTTCAGCACCTGTCAGAACTCCAAATATCCACTGGCTCAAGCAGAGCTCATACAAGAAGCCAACTGTTTTCAACTTAACCTAAAATAGCAGAGAACAAAGCCATAAAAGTCTGAAATATATTTTCATTAGCTTTGACAATGAAGATCAAATATCAACTCTCTTATGATCAAAAGTAGCATCTGTTTTTAAAGGAAACAGCAAAACTAAATGTCAAGAAAAGATCTAATTTGGCCTGCCAGAAAAAGTAACCCAGCACTATGCTTCTTAATATTTAATACGAACAAAAGAGAGACAGTAACTTTCCAGGAAGATTTTGTATTTACATGTGCGCGTTGCAGAACAAATTAGACCAGAGTTCAAAAGCAAAAATCCCTACATCTGCAATTTATCCAGCATCAGAATAAAATGTGAAAAAAATCCCAAACCCAGCATGGCTCCTCACTGCAACAATGTTCAACCAGGCAGTGGCTCATGCCCTTGGCAAGGCGAGATAAGGCTATCAGCTTCCATCATCGCTAAACAAGATTGAGCAAAGTACATTAAGCAGAAAAATACAAACAAATTACAAAGGCTCGAGGCTAGGCTCTTTATCTAATGTTTGTGGGAGGACTGTTAGAGTCAGTTGGAGGGAAATGGGCCTGCGTCTAATAGATTCGACCCACCACTTCCACACGGCCAGTGAACAATGCACCGCGCCATTATCTCAGCGCTAATGCTATCCTTCCTCGTGTGCAAAACAAGGCTGCAATCTGGAGCCCACTGCCACTGTGTCGACCAACACAAATACAAGTGGGCCCGACCGGGGGAAGGATAACAATGGCTATCACTTAGAGAGGCCACACGGAGAGCCAGCTGTTTAAGTCAATCTACACTTGGAGAAATGTTTGGTTGTTTTTCACTCCCTTAGATTTAGACCTTATAAAATGTTGTCATGAAAAACCGTCTCAATTTGATTTCTTTAGAAAACATCTCCTAAGTCTTGTCCTAGCCACTATCTCTTTGTGAGCAGCGTCATGAGATCAACAGAACGTATATGGGAGGTTTCTTAACGAGTTAGTCAAGGAGAACCAGAGTTGACTAGAGAATCCAAGCGCACCATACACCAAGAGTCACAAGGTTATAAACCGGACAATAGTGGGTTTGAGTTAGTCCACATTAGTAAATGTATGCACTGTTGACTTAAGAGCTCTGTCGAGACAATTTACAATAACTCCATTGATCCACGATTCGCCAACAACAAACATATCTTCAACAGAATAGTTATGGACAAATATTGCGTAATATCCTATTATAATGTTAGTGGGTTTATGCAAAATAGCCACGTAGATTTGAGTTTTTTCAGATAATGCTCTATAGCAGATCTTTATTGAACTGGGATTCGTGCAAATATTGAGGAAATGGTTGATGCACAACAAGTTAAACTCTTATTACACAACTCTAGAGTGGCCTCTGTCTGAGTAGTGGCACAGTGGTTTGGGGGATGCCAATAAGCTCTTTATTTTTATTTTATGCTCATGGAGAAAAAATAAAAAGTTAAAACAGCACACAGTGGTAAAAAGGTGTCTATACAAATGTCTCCTTAATTGGCCTAATGACTTCTTAACTTTTAATAATCAATAGAAATCTATCTATCTATTGGTAAAATGAGAAAAAACAAAGTGTAACCAGTGATTATCAGCCACTTTCCTGGTAAGCTACTTCCAAATGCCCGGTTTAGAGGTTTAACGGTCTCTTAGCTCCACAGAGCAGCTCCAACGTGGCTGCATTAGCTCTGTTATTGATCCACCTCCTAAACCCTCGCTGTGACCCCAGAGGTCATGATTTATGTATTAAGCAGCTTTTTAAAAAAATCCATTTTCCTGTTGAGCCCCAAACGTACATCTAATGCGGCACCCTGCTGGTAATCAGTGCGGAGCTATGCGTTTGATTCTGACTACCCCCCTTCCTCACTGATGTTTCACACCTCTCTGCTATGGTGCACTAATCAATACAACACGGTTGCACCGGAGATTCCAGCACCTTCCTATAGCCCGTCAAGCCATTGTAATTCTTTTTTTCTATCCTATACAAAGAATCGGCAGATTTGGGTTACATTCTCAACGGGCAGTACCAACAGATTGAAGTCCTTCTGGTTGCAATAGACCTACCACCAATCAAAGAAACAAAGCATCACATAAATCAGTGGTTCCCAATACGTCATTCAATGCCCGTTGCATGATTTAGAAAATCAGTTTCATTATATCAATATGAGTCCCAAAACATCCAGTCAAAGCTTAACCCACCTCTATACGACTTTATTATTATGCTATTTCCACCTTTTTATCAACTACATTTAAATTGGTAGGTTATTTATTGAGTACAAAATGTCACACGTCGCCTCGTACGATGTTCTCTTCGACTCTGTTCTGGGATGAGCAGGGAGCGCGCGGTCAGAGACAGGCCGAGTAGCTGCACGCTTACAGGCTGAAAACACAGAGCTGCACGCTCACGCGCAGGCTGACTGGCAGAATGTGAGCAGAGTCAGATCAAATGAAGGTAGAGAACATAGCACAATATCTTAAGCTTGTCTCGTTTTACCATTGTTCAAAAAGTAGGTTGTTGTTAGCGGCTAAGAAAAAGCTGATTTATGTAGCCTACAGTTTATCAGAGATTCACAAACTCCTCCCTCTGAGCGTTACCATAGAGGCCTTTGATAATGAACTACTGTTGTATTTCTTCTGTAGAGTTGCATTTATTAAAATTAAACACATAGTAGGCCTTTAAACCCAAAACCTGGTTTGTTTAATGAAGGTAGAGCTGTGAAGGAAACAAACTAATCATGATATGAACAGAGGAAACTGAATTATCCCTCTCCTCTGAGTTTTAGGTCCACATTTTAGCTTAACAAAATGTAACTTCACAGGGAGAAAAAAAAAAGTAATAAATAGCATACATAAAATTAGTTAAGGTTACTACCTTATTGTGGTGCTTTTGTCTTAAAAACTTGATGCAAGTTATTGAGACATTTCGTGGTTATAGTGTATTAATGATAAATCTGTGCAATGTAAATATAGGTAGATCCTTCTGACTTGGTCATTTCAAAAGTAGCTCACTAGACAAAACAGTGTGAGCAACCCTGACATAAAGCATACTGTGGTCAAGAGGAAAGCAACCACGTAGAAATTGCTGTGAAAGAAAGGGGTGCCAGAGTCATTTCACAAAGGGAATAAAAGAATGGTTGACCACAGACAGCAGTATGCACCTCCACAAGGGCATACACAAGGTTCCACTAGTGTTGTCACGATACTGGAATTTCTGACTTCGATACGATACCTTCAAATATATTGATATTCAATACCATTTTCGATACCGAACAGAAAACAATTGTCACAATATTATTATTTTTTTATTTTTTATTTAAAGATAAATATAACATGTCTAGCTAGAACATGACAATGAGGTAAATTTTACTAATAAAAAATGTCTTGAGGTTGTGCACTTGTTCAAAGGGCTCTCAGATTGTCATACATTCAGATACCAATAGTGCAAGTAAAAAAAAAAAAAACTCTTGTATTTTAAAATAAAATCCAAAGCTCAGCTGGTATCGATACTTCGGGAAATGAGTATCGTATCGTTTGAGATATTTCAGTATCAATATCTATCGAAATATCGATATTTTTGACAACACTAGATGCCACTAAAGCCAGGCGACGTCACTTCCTCAAGCCCCTGCACAACATTATTTTGAAGACAACAAACAAAGTTAAGTCTGACAGAGAAAGGGACCGATGGCCGGCCAGCTGGGGTTCGTCTTTGGGAGAAAGAAAGAACGACGTGTAATGTGGGTTCTCAGTTCCTACCTGACTGACTTCATGTGTATTAAAAAGATACTAAAATACAATTTTCATTGACTAAAAGTAGATTAAATGTTATTAGTTTATGTCGACTAAAACTAGACGAAAATAGTCATGGATAATTCTGACTAAAATAAGACTAAAATGCTCAGACTTTTAGTTGACTGAAACTTGACTAGACTAAAAAGAGTATGACCCTCATACTGTTTGAACTTTACTTTAAACTGTTTGATTAAGGTCCTCACATGTACAAAAAACTGCAGTTTCAATATTAACGCAATAATCATTATCTCCACAAAGGACTCAGCTCATTTGTTTTTCATGAGATGTACAGTATGAACATTAACAACGCGGCTGCTTTGCAGACTTACTACATGCGGATTATGGCTGGTTTAAATAACCCCAATTACGTCCGCACTGCATGTCTAAAAGTGACTTAAATGTGCTTCTGGTGGGTCCAGATGAAAGTTTAATGACAATACAACAGTGAAAAAATGCCTGGAGAAGAAAGTAAGATCAAGGAATAAAACAGAAGACAGATCTCAGAGGACCCTAATGTTGTATGTTAATAATGGAGCGCCACCTGAAGTAAAAGCAGCAGGAAAAGTATGCATATGTGTATGCAATAAAGGGTGCGTGCAAAGAAAAGAATTGTCTCACCTAAAGTACTTTCATTCCATTCGAGTACCCTTGATCTTGTAACTTTTAGATTAGATTAGATTAGATTCAACTTTATTGTCATTACACAAGTACAGGTACAAGGCAACGAAATGCAGTTTAGGTCTAACCAGAAGTGCAATAGCAGTAAAGTGCAGGATATATACAATGGTTGCGTACGTGCAGGATATGGAGATGTACAGGATTTACAGGTAATATGTACAATGAATATAAATATACAGATGGTTATTACTATAAAAAGGTGAGTGTGTGCCATAAATATAATTACAGGTGTCTCTTTTCTATAAACAGCATTTACAGTTGAATATGTACTCTAAATGTAATGTGATACACAATCGCACACATACACACACTCACTCACATACACACACACATACACACACAACCATACACACATATACTCACAACCATACACACATACACGCAGAATTAAACCGGGAGAGCTGTACACACAGACATTCACATACTCACATACACACATACACACACTCACTCACATACACACACACATACACACACAACCATACACACACAACCATACACACATACACGCAGAATTAAACCGGGAGAGCTGTACACACAGACATTCACATACTCACATACACACACCATACACACATACACACACACACTGACATACACACATACACCCAGGAATTAGACCGGGAGAGCTATACACACACTCATTCACACACACACACATACACACACACACACATACACACACTCACATACACACCACCATACACACATACTCACAGGGAATTAAACCGGGAGAGCTATACACACAGACACTCACATACACACATACACACACACTCACTCACATACACATACTCGCATACTCACACACACACTCACACACACAAACTCACATGCACACATACTCACATACACACACTCACTCACATGCACACGTACACATACATACACTCACACACACTCACATACACGCACTCACACACAAGCACACACACACACACACACACATACACACACACTCACACACACACACACACGTGATATACAGATGTCTCTGACTATGAACAGAATTTTACAGGTAGGTGTATACAATTGTAGCTTAATTGTTAGCTTAAGGTAAGCAGTAGATTTAAGGTAGTGCAAACAGTGAAATGTAAACAGTTGGTAGCAAAGGTGCAGTAGTGCAGTGGTGGGATGGTGGGGATGAGAGGAGAGTCTGTGAGGGGAGTGGATGGTGGTGGGGGTAGAAGAGTCTATGAGGGTAGTGGGATGGTGGGGGTGAGAGGAGAGTCTGTGAGGGAGTGGCATGGTGGGGGTGAGAGAGAGTCTGTGAGAGGTGTGTGGTCAGCAAGGGTTAGAGTTCAGTAAAGACACAGCTCTGGGGAAGAAACTGTTCTTTAGTCTGCTGGTTCTAGTCCGGAGGCTCCTGAAACGCCTGCCGGAGGGGAGGAGGAGAACAGTCTGTGGGCTGGGTGGGAGGAGTCCTTAAGGATGCTGCGAGCTCGGCGCAGACAGCGTTTCCTCTGGATGTTTTCGATGGCAGGAAGTGGAGTCCCTGTGATGCGTTGGGCAGTTTTCACCACCCGCTGCAATGCCTTGCGCTCCGCGACAGAGCAGCACCCATACCACACTGTGACACAGTTCGTCAGGATGCTTTCTATCGCGCAGCGGTAGAAGTTCACCAGGATGGCCGAGGAGAGCTGGTTCTTCCTCAGTGTCCTCAGGAAGAAGAGGCGCTGGTGAGCCTTCTTGACCAGGCTGGAGGTGTTGGTTGTCCAGGTCATGTCAGCCGAGATGTGGGTCCCCAAGAACTTGAAGCTGGAGACACGCTCGACGTCCATTCCATTGATGTGGATGGTGTCGTGTGTGCCTCTAGACTCTTTCCTGAAGTCCACGATGAGCTCCTTCGTTTTGGTGGTGTTGAGGAGCAGGTTATTTTCGTTGCACCATGTGGACAGGTGCTGGATCTCTTCCCTGTAGGCAGTCTCATCGTTGTTGCTGATGAGACCAATCACTGTAGTGTCGTCTGCAAACTTGACGATGGCGTTGGATCCAAACACAGGCTTGCAGTCAGAGGTGAAGAGGAGTAGAGAAATGGGCTTAGCACACAGCCCTGTGGTACACCAGTGTTAAGTGTGATGGATGTGGAGCAGGTGGATCCAGATCGGACATTCTGGGGTCTGTTGGTCAGGAAGTCCAGAATCCAGTTGCAGAGTGAGGTATTGATGCCCAAGTCTTCAAGTTTGGCTATTAACTTGGTCGGGATGATAGTGTTGAATGCTGAGCTGAAGTCAACAAACAGCATACGTGCATAAGAGTTCTTATTGTCCAGGTGGGTGAGCACAGAGTGCAGTGCCATAGCAACTGCATCCTCTGTGCTCCTATTGCTGCGTAAGCAAACTGATGCGGGTCCAATGTGGGTGGTATGGTGTCTTTTAGGTGTTCCAGGATCAGCCGCTCAAAGCACTTCATGATGATGGGTGTGAGTGCTACAGGGCGGTAGTCGTTGGGGCACCTTGGACTAGAGTGTTTTGGCACTGGCACAATGGAAGTGCATTTGAAGCATGTTGGTACAGCTGCTTGGGCAAGAGACAGGTTGAAAATGTCTGTAAAAACCCCCAGCGAGCTGCTCCGCACATGCCCTGAGAACACGACCAGGGATGTTGTCTGGTCCAGCAGCCTTGTGTGTGCTGATCTGGCTCAGTGCCTTGCAGACATCAGTGGATGAGAGTGTAAATGGGGGGTGGTCAACTGAGGGTTTGAGCTTGGTTGCAGTTTCTCTGTTGTCTCTTTCAAAGCGAGCATAAAAGTCATTTAGCTCATTCAGGAAGTTGACATCGGTGGCTGCAGGGGTGGAGTGGGTGGGTTTGTAGTCACTGATGGCCTGGATGCCCTGCCACATGCGTCGAGGGTCAGAGTTGGAGAAGTGTCCCTCTATCTTCAGCTTGTAGCAGTGCTTGGCCTTTTTGATGCCCCTCTTCAGGTTTGCTCTGGATGTGCTGTAGGCTTGTGCGTCTCTGATCTGAAGGCAGTATTGCGTGTCTTCAACAGGAGTCGCACTTCCTGATTCATCCATGGCTTCTGGTTTGGGTATGTGGTGATCTGTTTCTGGGTTGTAACACTGTCAATGGTGGTATTAATATAATCCAATACAGAGGAGGTGTAGCAGTCAATGTCTGTGTGAGCACCACTGGTGGCTTGGGAAGCAAACATACTCCAGTCTGTGTGTAGAAACTTTTCCTGGAGTGTGAAATCTACCCCGCAGGCCACACCTTGATGGTCTTCACTGATGGCTTCACACGGTTGATGAGGGTGTATATTTGGGAGTGAGGAACAGAGATATGTGATCTGATTGTCCCAGGTGGGGGAGGGGTGTCGCCACGTAAGCTCCAGCCATGTTTGTGTAGACATGGTCTAGGGTTTTGTTCCCTCTGGTGTGACAGGAAACATTCTGATGAAATTTGGGTAGCACAGTCTTTAAGTTAGAGTGATTAAAGTCACCCGCAACAATAAACGCTGCTTCCGGGTGAATAGTCTGTTGTTTACTGATGGCTGCATAAAGTTCTTTCATAGCAAGCTTGGCATCAGCGTCCGGGGGAATATAAGCTGCAGTTATAATGGTGGAGGTGAACTCCCGCGGCAGATAGAACGGTCTACATTTAACCATGAGAAACTCTAGGTTAGCTGAACAATGGCTCCCAACAACAGCGGAGTTTGTGCACCAAGCTTTGTTAATATAAATACACAATCCGCCTCCCCTTGTCTTACCGGATCCATCTGTTGTTCTGTCCGCGCGGAGCATGTGATGTCCCGTGAGCTCAATAGCAGAGTCTGGTATTCCACTATTTAACCACGTCTCCGTGAAGATAAGGACGTTACAGTTCAGAAGTCAAATGTAAAGCCTACTGCTTATCAACTGAGCTATCCAGTTGCTAACTGGAGAGAACCCGAGCCTCGCGATGTACTCGCGCCGCCATCTTGGATCTATCTATTTTTAATATCATCATTGCCTTTTTAATCATTTCCAACCCAAACTATTTTGGTACTTCAAGCATTGCTGGCTAGAGTATATATAAGTTGAGTTATGTTAAATCTTTATTGGGTATTGTTTATGAGCCTGCATCTCTAGAACTTAATTTCTCTGGTCTATTTCAAACAATTTCACAGCAAAGTGGAAGAAAAAGTATCTAAAGTAAAAAAAAAAAAAAAAAAAAAAAGGTTTCAAAAAACGCTGAATGCAATAATGGGTAAGAAACGTGATGTGAAAGTAACAATTCCATCCTTGTGAGAGCAGGGTCTCGGTACGACAGAGATGTCACAGTGCTGCTAATTAAAGCTGGCACAAAGGAACGTATCAGCTATTGTTCCTCATCACTCTAATGAGCTTAAATGTCTTTGTCTTTATTCCTCAGCACAAAGGTTGCATAGTTGAAGAAGTAGAGTTATTAGCTTTTTTTTTTTCTAGCAACAAATTAAGTGAAGTTCCGGTCTGGTCTAAAGCTTTCCCAAAGTTATTTGCTAAGCTCTTACAGAAGATTCTACACACAATGTGATCAAGGTACAGCAGAGTGGCTAGATAAAGATAAAGAGAAATAGAAAAAGTTGAATGCCTGTTAAAAGAGCATATTGATTTAAATAACTATAATGTTGTGGTAACCAAACCCTTGTCGGCAATTCCACCAGTAGCCAGTCGTTGTATTGCAGTGATAAAATCCCATGCAGCCCAGCTTTTATAACAATATATCAAAAAAATTGTTAAAACAATAAAAAAAACACTGAGCAACACAGTACTGAATATTACAGATTTTTATGTAAAAATAGAGATCACTCATTGTTTACATCGGTTTTTAAGCAACTAGGGGCTACAGCTCAGAGGGAACACACATTTCCTTTTGAATCCGCTAAAACTTTGATGCTGTTTTATCACCGGTTGCAGCACACCTGTATTTGATATCAAAATGACTATACCGGTATTATCATGGCTGATATTATATTGTAAACTTTAATTGTCTGTCATATCTTTGCCATTGAGAAACACTCAATTAAACACTATACCTAAACAATATGCCCCGTCCTCTACCTACTACGTGGATGTAACTACAGTAAACAACCTAGAAGAAAAAGGGATACTGTTGATGGGTCGAGGTGTGTTAAGATAGACAGTTAGACCTTCTCTGGTGAACAGAGGCCTACTTTGACCTGACCTTGAAGACAAGAGTATGCACCACACACACACATGCGCACACACACACACACACACACACTCAGGCAGGGTCACGGGGCATAAAGAGCCACTGTGTCAGGTCACAGAGCACACAGACAGGATAAAGCACTTGAGGGATGTGATATGACTAATATGAGGGGTCCGGTGGGCCTTCGGGGGGACTGGCGTTACAGCCGGGGGTGACTGACACTGCTGATCTGTATCACACATCAGAGCGGATCACAGCAGAGCAAGAAGAAGAGCACACACGTGACGAAGAGTCACACAACCTGCATTGTGCATGGGAAGGAGGGAAAACACAGAGTTTCTTGAAACATAAATAAAAAGATGATTCAAGACTGTCTTCAAATACAAGAGTTTCCATTTGTGAAGCTAAATATAACATGCTGAAAGGTACAATGACTCATGTGTCATACTGAACATAGGTCAAATTCAAGGCAAAATTTTAAAAGATGTGAAATAGATTTGTTTCCATTAACTGTGAAAAAGTGAATAAACTGTGTGACGTTAGACAGACTTCTGAGAAGCTTGAAGAAAAACAGATTGATTGAAATGTGAATAATATCCATTGGTTTTGAATTAGGCAAAGGGTCCTTACATTTGTCTTTGAAATAAACATATTTAAACACACATCATTTAGTCTTTTTTGTCTCCCTATAAAAATACATGCTGCCAGATATGTCACTGAAAGCAGAAACAACTAACAAAAACAATTTATCAGAGTATATTGTATTTGATTTGTTTCTACCTCAGCAAGCTAAATTCTTTTGCAAATATGGCAGGGTTTTCTGACATTTTCAGATTCCATAAATATTGTTATGCGGCCCCATACACCTCCCAAACCTTCCGGCTTTACAAAGTTTCAGCCAAAATCTATTCATACATATTTCTACATAGTATAATCATAAATGCAGTATTTGTGACACACAGGGTTTCACAATTTGATCCGTCCATATTCCAGCCTGTCTTTGAAGCCTGGCAAGAGAACACACTGACAATGTCTATTCAAAGAAAAATATAGCCTTATAGCGATAAATGTCCTGGAGTAAAAGATCCCCCTGCCACTGACAAAACTGTTATTGCTCCCCCTCAAAGCCCGGGTTCAAAGATCAGTACCTAGCAGGATAGGACGGGGTGCGCAAGGCTCGAGTGTCTATCGGGTTACACACTTCAAAGACGCATCCTGAACCCAGTCAGTGATGAGAGCTCAAGGGAGGGGGCTGCGTTGTCAGTCCACTATTATAGCTGCTGCCAGGGGACGGTCAGCTTGTTTCATCGATCATATTTGAACCCTTTTTTTTCTATCAACAATGGTTTTGAAGAATATGATCTCTTGCTTTGGATCTTGTGAATGATTTCAAAACAGGGAAGCTACACATTTTCCATTTTAGAATTCCCTACTTTTTTCCGACTCAAATTTCCAGGTTTCTTGATAGATTTCTCAGACCATTTTTGACACTGTGTATTGTGTAATACAGAACAGAAATGAAGCCTGGAGGCATACAATATTCTGCTTATGATATTTAGACCTCCTTGTAAATCAAAAAAACTAATTGCATCCTTCTATAATGAGTTGAAGCTCTTTCGGAGCCTCAGCAGGCCAAAAAGCGCATCTTGCAGAGTGGTCCATAGATGGCACTGTTGGCCTATGTTTAGAGAGTGCGCCTGTTGAAGGAGGAGGAGAAAGAAGCAAGAATATCTCCTGAAACTCATCAACTGTAGATGTGAGAAGGAGGGAGGGGGGATGCTTTCATCTGCGCTCGAGTGTCATTTGCCAAATATAATCTTGTAACTTCTAATTAATTCAAACTGCTAGAAAGAAATGTTCAAAATATCACACTTGCCTAACAGAACACTTTCTTTATGCTAAAACTTATTTTCCAGTAGGAGTGATTTTACAGCTCATTATCAAAAGAACTGTTTTTTCCTCTCATTTTTCCCATCAACAAGAAAACTTTAATGTGGACATATATACTTAAAATATAAAAAATAAACATGGGCATATATATAAAATGTGTTCAACAGAACTCAACGTGACTTTGTAAAAAGAAATTCAGAATAGTGTGAGTTAAGGAGAGAAAGGAAATTGTATCTTTTAAAGTCAATTTGTATTTATTTGTTATTATAATGCTTATGTTTGAACATTTACAAATTACAAGACTTCATTGCTCGAGGGTCAAGTGCTATTAAAGGGTAAGAAACCAGGGGTAGGCAAACCAGGCAATTGCCAAGGCCTCCAGGCAGAAAGAGGATCTCTAAAGACAACTGACAGACAAAATTTACGCACACTGTGTGCACAATTATTAGACAAGTGATTATTTTGACCATATTATCATTCTATACATAATTTCCAACGCCAAGCTGTATAAACTTATATCCTTATTGGATTTATGCATATCAAGTGATGTGTATTTGTGTAATGAGGGAGGATGTGGCCTAAGGAGATCAACACCCTATATTAAAGGTGTGCATAATTATTAGGCAGATTCTTCTCCTCAGGAAAAATGGGCCAAAAAAGAGATTTAACTGACTCTGAAAAGTCAAAAATTGTAAAATGTCTTTCACAGAGATGCAGCACTTTTGAAATATCTAAGATATTTGGGCGTGATCACAGAACCATCGAACGTTTTGTAGCAAATAGTCAACAGGGTCGCAAGAAACGTGTCGAGAAGAAAAGACGCAAATTAACCACCAAAGATTTGCGAGGAATCAAACGTGAAGCTACCAGGAACCCATTATCCTCCAGTGCTGCCATATTCCACAACTGCAACCTACCTGGAGTGTCAAGAAGTACAAGGTGTTCAGTTCTCAGAGACATGGCCAAGGGAAGAAAGGCGGAAACCCAACCACCTCTGAACAAGACACATAAGTTGAAACGTCAAGAATGGGCTAAGAAATATATCTGAAGACAGATTTTTCAAAGGTTTTGTGGACTGATGAGATGAGAGTGACCCTTGACGGACCAGATGGACGGGCCCGTGGTTGGATCAGTAAAGGACACAGAGCTCCACTTCGATTCAGACGCCAGCAAGGTGGAGGTGGGGTCCTGGTATGGGCAGGTATTATTAAAGATGGGCTAGTTTGACCTTTTCAGGTTGAAAATGGGCTCAAAATCAACTCTGACATACTGCCAATTTTTAGAAGACACATTCTTCAAGCAATGGTACAAGAAAAAGTCTGCATCTTTCAAGAAGACTTTGATTTTTATGCAAGACAACGCTCCATCACATGCATCAAAGTTCTCCACTGCGTGGCTGGCCAGTACAGGCCTTAAAAGATGAAAATCTAATGGCCCCCTTCTTCACCTGACTTAAACCCAATTGAGAACTTTTGGGCCCTTCTTAAGCAGGACATTAACAGTGAAGGTAAACAGTACACCTCTCTGAACAGTGTCTGGGAGGCTGTGGTTGCGGCTGCACAAAAAGTTGATTCTAACCCGATCAAGAAACTGACTCACTCCGTGAATGAAAGGCTTGTGACTGTTATCGAAAAGAAGGGTGGCTATATTGGTCACTGAGGTTTTTTTTTATTTCAGAAATGTTTATTTGTAAATTTTGAGTTTGTTTATTATTCTCACTTTAAGGTGAAAATAAACAAGTGAGATGGGAAAATCTTTGTTTTTCATTTAGTTGCATAATAATGTAATGTAATGTAGATATTCTCTTAAAAAAGCCAAAACTTCACTTTTAATACTTAAATGTTCAGGTTTGAGGGTTAGTTAACATTTTGTATTGACCAAGAGCACAGTGTATTTCCCTTAATGTTTTCAAATTAAAACATTTTGAATGATCTTTGTACATGCAAAGATTTATGATTAAAATGCTATATGTGCATAATGTTTTGCTTTACCATTTAATTTGAGTAATTGCAGGCCTAAATTAGATATCACAATATACTTGTAAGCCAGATGTATGATGTAGTGTCTGATTTGGACTCTTACTTCAACATGTATGATGTTGGTGGTGCATTAATGGTCATTTGATTTGTTTCTATCTGATTTATGTTTGCAAAGATCAAATAAAGTCAGGGTTCCTACTCTTTTAAGAGTCCAACACAATGTCTTAATGTCGGACTTTCCTATTAGTCATGTGCAAAAATAATAAAATATTGAAACAGTAGTTTTATTAATTTATTGACTGCAAACAAACTGAACAGCAATGTACATATTTCTGACTTTCTGAGTTGAAAGCACATGAACACAACATAGTAAAAATGGAAAAAAACTTATGCATATCCTATTTCAGAGACATGATATCATTATTCTGCTGTAGTGCTTTCTACTTTGAGTTAGGCAAAATTCCAATGGAGAACTACAGCAGCCTCAGAGGGTCAAAACCCGAACTTGCAATTTCCCTTGGGTTTACAGAAGGCATAGGGGTGATGTGTCATTGATTGAACAGCTGTTGGGTTTCAAACAAAAGGCACATGCACAAACCATTTTAAAAGACTGTGTAATTTTCCAGGATTGTTTTTCAAATTTTCCAAAAAATGTGGGATCTATGTTAATAAATATTACACGGTTCAACAAACGGTGTAGCCAGGTTAACCCACTGATTAGTTCGTTCAATTCAACTCTGAAACACAGAGTGATTAACTTGAATGAGTAAGGGGCAGAGAGGAAGCGGTTGTTTATAGGGTAGGCCTGCTGATGACGCTCGGGGAGGTAAACAAGGCGACGAATGGGGGTCTGCGAGTCTGCCAAGGTCTCATGGGAGTGCACTACCCTGATCTATGGCCCATCAGACTGGAGAGGTCAGACCAGAGGCCAGCAAATGGGAAATCAGCATCCCTTTGCAATTAGAACCGTGGGAGATGAAGGGTTGTGAATCAAGTTGTGCACATTACTATACAATAATAGTTTAGTCAATTCACATTTCAGAAATACATTTTAGTGTTTGATTCTCTTCCTCTAAAACTACTGCACATCATTGTAGTGAATGTAAGCCCTGCTGCTAATTTGAATAGTGGCCACTTGCGGTATTGCGACAAAAGAAAATTCAAAAGGCCCGGAAAAGATTTTTCCCCGGAGACATGCCATGCAGCCATGACCCAGCTTTTATAATACAACCATGTAAAATAGAAGCTCTTTATTGTCACTGCATTGAGAAAACAACAACAATTTAAAACAGCTCTCGTAGAGATGCTTCTCCTAGGTCGTCCTAAAACCGGAAGGTGGGCAGTTTGATTCCTGCACACCCCAGTTTGTTGTGTCCTTGAGCAATGGACACTTGCCTCCAGTGTCTGTAGCATGGATGTATGAATGTGTGTAAGTGTAAGACTCTGACAAGCTTTGGGTATCTTGAAAGGTGCTATATAAATTCAAGTCAATATTAATATTAGGCCTGTACTATACCCAAATATATTCAGTGTAGCCATTTGTGACATCACAAAATGTTGATACTTCTCCAACAAGAGAGAAAAATGCTCCACCAAGCTGCAGCTTCTGGACTTTGTAGACCAATGACAGACTATGACAGTAGATAAACAGGAAACGTGAGAAAATGGGGTAATCAGACATAAATGGAAAGATTTGAAAAAAGCTATACTGTTTATGCGTCACAAACCTAAGCCGTTGAGCAACTGGTATTTACTACCAGTCAGTCCAAAATACAACATGCAGAGAGAAAATAAGACTGATTTTTGAAAATATAGCTTGACTGAATTTAAAGCAACAAATCAAAACCTTAAATGTTAAAACAACATAATAAATACAACTCTAAGACCACACTTTAAGTACTTTGACATTCTTTATGTTTACAAAAAAAAGAAATTCTGTCTCATAACAAATGTATTTTTTACACAGTCTGGGTCAAACCATGGATAGAACTATATGAAGCCGCTAATTTAAAGACTTCCAAAAGGTATCCAGAAGCTTTTTCATGTTGCAGCACGTGTACAGAAGTGGATTTCTACAGAAGATGACAGATAGTGAGGCAGAGGGCTCACACTGGCCTGAGGCGGATTACTGGCCCCTGCCACTCCGGTGGTGGTGTGTGTGGACATGCAGGGGCCCCTGGAGCAGCCCCCCCTTACTGCAGATCAACATGTCTCCACACAGACCTACAGGAAGAAGCGCTCAGCCCACTTACTCATTTACACCACGTCAAACCAACTCCCCGCTCAACAACCAGCTCCTCACACTGTGCCATAAGACGCTGTTAAATTTTGATGTTGGCGGCTCAGATGAGAGTTTGTTTGAGGCTGCGGAGTGGTGTGGCGGGGCAGGTGTTACACCGGATCAATTCTTCAGCCTGTTTTGTGCTGAAAGACGGGTGAGCAACAACTGAGCTTTATGTACAGGTTATAGGCGGTGTATTAGGTATACAAAAGCATCAGGTCTGGAACATGAAGTCATTTTTATTGCGCTCAACTGTGTGGTGGAAGGATGCACTGTAAGTCAAGATAAGCCCAAACTAAAAGATAAAAAAATACACAAACAAATATATTTTACCGAAATGACAGTTATGAGGATTTTCACTATATTAAGGATCACTATCCAGAACCAAGTAATCAAAAATGTCAGGTAAGGTAGCAGCTGGACAAATAAACTCTCTAACAATAGATTAATTTCAAAGATTACAGATTACCCTTCAATTATATATTCCAAATGTCTCAATAACTCCTGATACCTTAACCAAGAGAGTTTTCAGAACATTTTCATTTTCTTTTCACTAAATGTAAATTTCTCCAGCTATATTCCAGTGTTTTTCTATGAAACATAGGTGCCCTGTTTATTCACCTCTCCAGCTATTTTTATAGATGTCCTCCAGAGGAATCAGAAGAATCACATTGGGAGTTTCACCTGGCAACTGTGTCAGAACATGTCAGAAGAATGTCTGACAAATTTGCGTTTATACATAGTCTAGTCACAGGAGACACTCTTGTACATGTCATTAGTGGTAGGAGAAACTGGAGTACCCGGAGGAAACCTAAGCAGACACAGTGAGAACATGCAAACTCCACACAGAAAGGCCCTGTCCTGGATGGGAATCAAACCCAGGACTTTCTTGCTTTGAGGCTGGAGTGTTAACCACGGCCACTGTGCCGTCCAAAGAAATATACTGTATAATAAAGTGACAAAAGTAGCCACTAATGCATGAACAGACTGTAGAGAGAACGGGCTTTCTGCACCCCATAGACTCTTTTCCATATAAAAAAAAACAAATATTTCAACATCACACCCACTTATCCCACTCAATATGCATATCTAAGCATGTTGTTCATACATGCTGCCCAGCTGAAGTGCAGAGGATTCTTTATGCACCAATAAATTGACAGCACACACAACTAAAGAGTTAAAGTGTAAGTGTAATTTCTGCTTTTCATCAGCTCATCTTATAGAACAGCAGTATTAGATATTAGTGGTTATACTTATCATGGCATTTTGAACCCACACTTATTTAAAACATTTATTTTCCCATGCCTATACACTATATTTTATGTTTTCAGCTCTGAATGACATCACATCATAACATCCCGCTCTCCCCCACATACTGTCGTTGTGTCCTTGGGCAAGACACTTAACCCACTGTGCCTCCTCCCTCCCAATACACACATTGGGGGGCCAGGACTCCCCTGAAAAAGAGATTTGTAATCTCAGTGGGACTTTCCTGGTTAAATAAAGGTTAAAAAAAATAAATAAATAAAAAAATAAAAACATACAGAAAACGGAGGTCGAAAAGTTATTTTTACCTCAACAAGGTCAGTATTAGTTTTTATCAGTTGATAAAGAATAATATGTCCAATGAGCTTGTGCATGGTTGCAGGCAATAAGTTCAACAATAGTGCCGTGAGTGTATTGTACACACACACGCACCTATCTGGGTCCTGTCAGTCAGCCACCACGCACCACAGCCCACCATCGAGGTCTCATACATAATTTGCCATCAAATGAATATTTTCTCAACGTCCTGCTGAATAGTGCTATTTGATGAAATATTAATTTGGTGATTAATTTTTGCATCTGATCTTCTGTCAGCTGAGATAAAAAAGATAATAGGATTTTTCCTGTGAAGCCAGTTGTTCAAGGGCACCTTACTAACTTTCAGCATTAAACTTTCATTAACTGATAAAACAATTACACCATTCTACCACACTGCTACAAAAGTCAAAACTAGATGTGCTAAATACAACAGACAAACATGGCTTTTTAATGTTTGAGGCTTGTTTGGACTTTGCAGTAGGTGCTAAAGGTGGTTAGTGCCAAGCAGTGCAGATGAAGGCAGACAGCGGGGTCTGTGTGAGACATTGCTGATGGGTTAAGTGGCTCTGGATCCATGGAGAATCACTTGTAAAACATCTCAAGACTGTGGCATATGTCATGACGTGCTGTGGTGCTTACAGTGCATATTCATAAAAAGCAGTCAGGCATATGCAGTGGTGGCAACCAGTCAAAATAATGACTACTTTTGTTTATGCTCAATGAAGCCAATAGTCATTTCACATAATTATAAATGACTCTCTAGTTTATTTACTGGTTAAGATGGTTAACACACTGCAGTCTTAAACGTAAACTCTGTTATTTCAGTTTAAGAATTATATATATATATATATATATATATATACATCATTATGGTTATAATAAGCAATTATGTCCATTTAGCTTTTAACCTGTACGTGTATTACAATATTTTGTTGTGCCCATATACTTTAATATCTAACCTAATCTAAATATATAAATTAATATCTGCAACCAGAGATGTGGGCTTGAGTCCTCTCTAACTCAGTGTTACAACTTAATGGCTTAACGGTTGTACTGTATTGTATAAGTGATGACAACAAAAAAGTACATTCACAAGTTAAAAGGCTGATAGAGGGGCAAAATATGCCTCTGCATTGTATGGAATTGCCTCTACAAAGCTATAGTAACAAAATAAATTTCTAGGTATTGCATCCACCCAAAGCAGTACCACTATATTGCGCATCATGTGATATATGCTCTATTCCCTCTAGATGTGTGGGTAACAGGCATTTATAAATTAAATGCAATTGCAAAGCATAAGTGTGACTTAAAAAGGTATTAAAGAGGATGTTTTTAATGTAATTTTTTTTCTTTATTATATCGCATTTTCCATTGGCCCTCTGGTTTGTCAATCAATGTTACTACATTTCGTTACATTATGCACGCGCGTTCCAGTTGCTGTGCATGTGTAGACAGTGTGTTTATGTAGCTCCGGTGCTATCCTCGGCTTTCATGCATTGTTGCTCTGCCGGTCCGATCGCGAAGTTGCAAAATGACTGAGAAACAACCTGAAGCAGGTAGTGCCAAAAGAAAATCTCCTTTTGAGGAATATTAGAAGAGGAGAAAAACAGTTCAAGAGCTAAACAAAACCGGAGTGTGCCTTAGGGATTCTTTTTACTGATGGCGTGCTCTGAAGACACAGAAAAGGCTTCCTAATGGCACGTCCATCGTCAGATTTTCTGCAGGACAGGTAACTTTTGTCAATTTTTTGGTGAAAATATTTGATTTCTGGGAGTTTGGGAAAGATACAAACAGGCAGTTTGGTAATGCTACGAGTAATAGAGTACTGTAGAGCGAGTGAGTACTCCTACTATTACTCATAGCATTACCAAACTGCCTGTTTGTATCTTTCCCAAACCCCCATTTTTAAATATGATAAGTTATGCTACTCAAATGATAAAACAATGGAAACAATTGTATGCGGTGAGTCAGACATAATGAATCCACAAATGCGACACAGCGAATACCAGTAGTAACCACACACTCGTGTTCCAATCCTTGTGCGTGAGATTTGGGAGGGGTTCACAGGGCAGTTCTTACACATGCGTTTATTTAAAAAACACACCAACAGTCGTTGCTTTCTCAGTCGTTGAAAACATCCTCTGTAGCACCTTTAAGTATATCTATGATATAGTTCATCTTTTGCCTTAAATCTAGTACCATTTGGAAAAGCACAACTTGATGCTCGATGTGTTTTTATGGTGATGTGTGTGCAATATTCCAATTTTTGATTTCACATTGTTCTTTTATTTCTTGCCTGATCATAAAGAGTGTGTAAGGCTCATAATATACTGTATACCTTTTGTACTTTAATGAGACCCTATTAACTGTTTATAAAATGAGTTACCTTGACCAGGCGCAGCAGCTCGTACAGGTCCTCCACCTCATCCCCTTGGGTCTCGGTGTAGTCTCTGCTGATGTCCACGCTGGAGCCCTGGATGGTCCGTCTGTAAAGCGGCAGGTCCATGGCCTCAGCGTAAAGCTCTATGGCCTGGTGACCCACTGTCTGATACATGTAACTATCCAGCTCATCTGAGACAGGAAAATATACATGAGAAGCAAGGTCACATGAATAATATACCAGAAATGTACTGTATAATTAAGGTTACTGATGCTGACATTTTGAGAAATCTATGATGATATGCATTTGACTGTTTGTTTTTAGCAGTAGTACATCTTGCGTTAAATGAAACCTGCTCTTTGTTTAAGTTGCAGCTATACAAACGCTAAGTCCAAGGAAAATGTAATGCCACAGCTTTTTGTTTGGCACATTTTAGTTTTATAATTTACAAGGCAAAAACACTTTATTATATATTATATTCAAATAAACCATTTGGATGCTCCTTATAAACATTGTAAAAAAGACTATACATTAACAATTTTCCTGCTAAATGAAGTTCTAATAACTTTCCCTTTCCACGTAGAAACAATAATTTTAAAATATAATAATCTATTTGAACTACATTCCACACCAAATAGACAATATTTATTATGCTCTTTGTCAGTAAATAATAATGCCTGTCTAATGAATGGCACTAGCTGAAAATGGCACATGCTGTGATAAAAATAAAAAATAAAAAATCTGGGAGCTTTATTTGTTATGCGGAGCCTTCAGTTTTCTACTCATGAGTTTTTCTGTTCTGGCACACAGGCCCACTTGCTTTGGACGTGCGTGTTGTTTTTCTGTTTCTAGTAAATAATAATGCGCCTAATTTCATTTATGTTTTCCCCGAAGGAGAAAAAATTCTGTTCTACCCAAATCTGTCAAAAATGAGTGGAGAAGTTGCTACATGGAGCAGCTAGAAGCTGCCTGCCATATTTCATATTTATGACATGGGTGATAAATTCATGGGCACTTCAGGCTGCTATTGCCTATGAAAACAATGCTCATAGTTAAACCAGATAAACTTTTATGCAACCCAACACATGTGCAAGTTACAGATTATGATGGTCGGTCATGTACGACCCATAAAAGTGCTTATGTTGGGGTACTTTGGTCTGCAAAAGTGCACCTGGCTGACCTATATAGAACTTTTATCCTCTGTTAAAACATGGCTTAACATACAAGAGTATAGGGATAGCAAATGTAGTAATACCATAAGTATTACTACATTTGATGTAACTTTTATTGCTGTATTTGCTTTTGGTTGAGTATACTGACAATGGCTGCAGTGTAAGATCCCGTAATATGTATTGTGATTACCTACATTAGTCAGATTTTGTTATAGATTGTGAACATGGTACATCAAAAACCCTTACATGGTAATGGAAAGATACTATCTAAAAAACTTAAGCAGTTACTACCACAAAAGTATAATAATTATAATACAGAGACATGTAGCAAAGCGCTGATGAACTACTGTGAGCATAACCACTTAACATAAAACAAACATTGCCAGAGTTTAAACAGGGGCTCTATGTGGTTCTTCTACGTATATTCTATGTGGACTCAGGAGGGTCTAGAGAACTAACAAGACTCCAAGAAACTGAACAGCTGTAGACTTTGCTGTCAGAAATTTCTGAAAACAACTTTACAACATTAACAATTCCATATGAGCTTTCTTAAGTTTTTTTTTTTTTCTATGAGACAGGGGTCAGTGGGGTTATGGCTTTGGTCCGCTGAGGAGAAATACATGCACAACAAACTCCAAAGTCCTGTTGCAAAAAAATTATTATATATTAAGGAAACTATAAGTAGTCTATTGGTAAAAGGACATTCAGTTCTTCAAGTTTAACATGGACTGACAGTATGGGCCACTCATTTATACTGTAGTTGAAAACTGCTGCTCTGAGCCTGGCCATTACTCCATACAGACAGTTAAACTATAGATAGTGCTAGTTAAAAAAATAATAATTAAACAATCCTACTTCAAAAATCACAGACTATCCCTTTATTATAATATTTTAAATGAGAAGAATTTCTTTCAAAGCCTTTAAAATACTAAAATGGTTGTTGTAATAGAGGTTAGATGTGGTAGGAAAAGGTTTGTTATGTCCTCACCTGTGTGGGCAGGACGCAGGTTGGCCAGAGCCACAAGGCGATGTCCAGCAGCAACACACTGCATCATGTTGTAGCAGCTGTCCTTGCCCCCACTGGAAGACAGCAAGAAGAATAGCACGGGGCTTAGCTGGGTTTGGACTCATTAGCATTCACACACATACATTATCAGGCTGTAAAGTCTGGACTGTGGCAATATGCTGGCAACAATTAATATTCAGCAGCTGAGGATGAGAATAGACTCGCATTTGATGTAATGCTGGGCAAAAATTTCTGTGTCCAAAATAAGTTTCACCCATCAGAGAAAATAAATGTACCATTAACTTTAATCAATGGCTAAGGCTAAGGTGCTGTTCTCTCCATCAGTCTCTGGTTAATTTTAGCTTTAACACGTTTCTACTGCACAGGTATAGAGATGACAAAGTAGTCTTTCTACTTATTAAAGCACTACTTCACTACAGTTCACCCGTTTTGGGCAAGCTCTTTAAAAGCATCATTAACATTTGAGGGAGACTGCTGTTAGCCTAAGAAGCGTTTACCTGATTAACGCGACCACTCTCATGCTGTCACTGTCCGCCGTCAGCTCAGAACAAATGTATAAATGTTAGGTTGTATGATCTAACTCTTCATTCAAATCAATGAACTGTCTATACCGGTGCACATTCACAACAACAATAACACGTGAAACTCAACTTCCGGGTCTGCCGAGGACCGTCTTTTGAATGTTAGGTGTTCAATAATATGCCTGAGTGAAATGTTCGTACATAAAGGAAGAAATAACTAAATAAAATATAACTGTTTATTTTCTAGCACCTAAAACTCTTTATCTAATAATTAAATATTTTTATGTCCAATTGCATATTATTATGCAATTTTGTCCATTTTCTATTTTGTTCTCACTCTTTTGTACATTGCTAACAACTTCTTTTTGACAGATTTTAAATAGCCCATGGGACTTCATTATCAAGTAATTGTATGTCACTAATGCAGATAAAAATAACTAAATAAATGATTTTATTAAATGAATGGAAAAGGTCTTTTAATTAGTTACAATTTAAAGTCAGTACCCTTTTGTTGATTAAGCTTATAATTACTTATAGTGTGATTATCAAATCAATTAAATAAAAGCAAAGGAAAAGCTCAAGTTAAAAATGCTTTTACACTGTAATAACTGTAATTTTAATCCTCCATACACAGGCGCGTTATAAATGTAACTGTGTTAGCTACTCTACTGCAAAAGGGTATTCTATTAGGGACTAACAAGTACTTGGGCCTCTGTAACACCTGCAAGCTCCTGCATAGAACCACATATTCACAGTTGTGGTTGTTGTAGTAATGGAATCGCCTAATAGGCTGCAGGTGGACTCTAAAAACTGAGTATTAGCATTGCAAATGAAGATTTTGCTATTGCACTAAATTCCAGCACCGGTACTGAAACTGATTTGAATGGTTTGGTCGGTTTCCCAGGAGAGGCTGATGGTCCGCGCTGGCGTTCACAGGTTGGCTCTCCTCTGAGGCAGCCCTGCTCTGCTCACAGCAAACACTTTGAAGCTCTTTTTGCTCTGTGTTGTTGTGCCAGAGCAGAATAATTGCAGCCCTTTTGTGTGCTTCCCTCACCTTCTCGCCCTAAGCAGGCCGACGGCAACATATTCTCTTTCTGTGTACAAAACTGAGCAAGACATCTCTTCATCCCACCACTTTCAACTGCTTTCCTTTTTGTTTTTATTTTATGAATCAAAATGTATCCAGTGCAGATGAGCATCGGTTTGTTGCCATGCAGAAAGGGCAAAACAACTTTATTTAAACAGAAATGCCATAGACAGGATTTTGTTTCTTTTGCTCCATCCTTGTTTATTCATGTAGAAGGAGTGTAAAAACCTCATCTGCTTATTTTCAGTGTGTCCTGGATCAGTGCCTTTCAATTTTTCCATCTCCAGGTTTTTACTCAACTAGTATAAAGTTCTAAAACCTCTAAAGTGGGTGTTGCAACAAACCTATTTCTCCCAAAGCAGGCCAGACCTAAGAGCTATAGGTTACTGGTCAGAGATCTACAGTTTAAATGGCTTTAGTAAACCTTTAAGGAGGGACAATAATCATATTGCTTTGGTGGGTATCACATGGAGAGCAGTAGGTCTTGGCCATAGACACTTTTTTAATGTTTGGGACACCAAAGCACCCAGATGAAACTCAGACTGACATGGGGGAAAAAGAAAGGACCAATGTGATGAGAATGCTTTTATTCCCAGCATTCTGAACGGAGAATTTAGAGAGCTACAAAAGTTTCCTATACATTTTAGAGACTTTTCAAGTCAGCTATGTTCAGGATTAATGCAAATGAAAAGTTTGTAATTCCCAAAGCAAGATAAGCCGATTTGACCTAAAACCAGTAACAGCTGTTGTTAACAAACACTAGCTTTGTTTTTGATGGAGGAAAAAAAGTAGCCTACAATATTTTACATTTTTTCAAGAGCAAGATATACATTTTTTTTTAATTTTTGCCCCGAATGAAGATTCTTTAATGTCCAATCAACATGCTGCATTGGTAGCCTCAACCTGTTGACTGTATATGTCATTATTCTAACCTGAGGCCAAAGGTTACCAAAATGGTATGTTATCTTATTTGCTTCATGTCTCCTTTGTTAATGGAAACAGACTCGTACTTACACGAGTCACGATCCATAACATTCCTTTCTGGTAGGACTAAGGCTTTAGTGTGACGTGTGAAGCTGAGGCCTGTTGAGGAGGCGCTGGGACCCTTTCCCTGAGTCAGCTTGTCCTTCACTTTTCAAAGCTCATTAATATATCACATGTGTTTTGCTAGCTATACTTTATAATGTACTTTGATTGCCTGTGGTCATTTCCATTACAGCACAGCCCCACAGGATATGACTGATGCAAATGTTGTCACTTAGCACGTTTAATTTATGTTATTTATTAGCCAGACAAATAAAGAGGTGTGCTCTTGCACTTTTATTTGTGGCAGCATTTTGCTGACGTAAAAGAGCGTTTTATGTCCATATTGTTGGTGTGATGGGGATAAAAAGTGTTGATGGATAACTCAAGCGAGACACAGCCAATAGACGTGAATATGAGACGCATAAATATGGACGCCAGGCAGCGAGAATCAAATGACACCCTTGGCCTTTTCTTAAAGGCGTATGTGCATATGACAGATGATTTACACAGACACACAAACTCATTTTTGTCGTGCAAGGACACAAAAACTTTAGCTGTAATGAGAAACTGCAGCCTCAAATCACAAGACAATAAATTGAGTGTCACAACATGCCCGGCCAAGGTTGAACACCAAGCGGCCAGAATACAAACACACATACACAAGGCTAGAGTCTTCAACAACATCACAGCGCACAGGGACAACACGGAACCAAGTGTACTTAAACTGGTAAGTGGAACATTGCATATTTGTCTACATTTTAAACTTATTTTATTTACACTGTAGTTTATAGCAGTAGCCTAGTCTCTAGTAGATGCTATTTACTTTAGTACAAGTTTTTAGCAGTACAATAATACCACCCCACATAAGCCACAAACACTAAGCACACGACTAAATGCTGAATTCATCCGGTTCAGTGGTCAGCAACTTTAAGAGTGGGGGGCAAACTTTTACTATTTGTGAACCCAGTAGAAGTTACGTTTCATTACTTCATTTTCCTGCAGCCAGCGGGAGAGGACAAACAGAACACTGCTGCAGGGGAAGCACACTCATCTTTCTTGTAGAACACACTCTTCTATAAAAGCTTAGGGAATTTAGGAACTAAAGTTATTTTAACATTTCTAAATGAAATCATTATACGAGCTATTTCCACCAGAATTGCTCATCAACAATAACATGTCCCTCCAGGGCTACTGTAGGTGGTCATATTTGCTTTGTTGAAGAACTTGAAGAAATAAAATTTTAACTTTTTCTTTGAATGTTCAAACAAATGCATTCGTGTGCTTCTCTTCCAGTAATGCTCAGTTTGTCCACTCAGGGTAGCTGTAGAAACAGGAACATGAATAGAAAGAGCACTTCCACTTGGTTCTATGGAGCTTAAAATATCTGTTTTTCCAAGCAAATGCAAATAATGTTATTTTGAGGTTGTAATATATTCTTTTTGAGAAAGTGATTTGAATGATGTTTCCAATTTAACTGTAAGCAACATTACACACTTTTATCATATTGGCCTTAATTTTTTTATACTGAACTGAAAACTATTTAGTACTTTTTAGGACAAACCTTAACCATTTTTTAATTTAAAGGACCACTGATATAGTAATGTTATTTTAAAGTGACAGTATTATCATTGAAATAGAGATTTATGCTACACTTTGGTCACTTCTGTTCCAAAACAGTGAGGGTTTTTTTGACCCATTCTTCCACAATTTCCCAAATATCAGTATTTCCAAATATCAAAATTACTTCCTTTCTTCTGTAATATAGTCAGCAAAAGAAAACCCTCACAAATTCTCAATGAAGTTAAATAAGGATTGATGACAGCCCAATGTTATTTTAAAATAGTGATAAATTGTCTCCCGAGTGAGTAATGGTGAAACAGCTCTGTGCATTTGAACAGCTACCCGACTCTGTGCGCTTCCTCCATCAGGGGCTCATTTTCCAAAGAACTATCAACATAATGATACCTCTTTAGGGCCTAACCACATCCAAATCAGTTAGTAAACAACCCAAACGGGGATCTGTACACATTTTTACAGACAATTAACTGTTATCGCGAGGGGCCCGAATGGATTAGCAGGCTCATTAATGTCTGAGGCTAATCGCTGCTTGATTGGAAATGTGAGAGAATGTGAAATAAAGCTGTGGTTTGATACAAATTGTGTTTGATCAGAGCTTTGTTTGACAAGGGATAGTTTAGTGTTTTGTAAATGTGGCTGAATCAGAATATACCCTACAGTAGATAGCTGACGGCACACTTCCAGGGTTAGGGTTTAGGAGAAGATGACAGGAGCAATGGTACAGGGAACAAACTGCTGCAAATATGGGCAGTAAAATTTGGTCCATAAGGATATTTACACATTATATATTGTTGAGACCCCCTGTAAACTGTGTATACTACAAAAAAGAGAGAAAAAAGGTTAAATTTTTTTTTATAAAAATAAAATAAACTATTAAAGGGACATCATATAAGACATATGGTACATACATAACGCAACTGTATACTTGATAAATATATATATTTTTTACAACATACTTACGCATGTTCATAATCACAATGTTATATACTAATCAATTCAATGTTTCAAAGGCTAAAAAACATTCCGCAGGACGCAGTAGGTGCAAAAATGGCTGCCACGTCTCCACCACCAGTGTGTGACTGTGGAGTGAATGAATTAATGGACTCTGTAAAGTGCTTTGAGAGCCTTAAAAAGTGTTATATAAATTCATTATTAAAAGTAAATACAATCTAAATTCTGTTAAAAGTTGCATTTTCATCAGATGGTTTTAATCATATAGATATTGATACATAAAAATATCTATTTGAATTTTTACAACTATATACTGCTATTTTATTATTATTTTTTTATTAATGAAAAATAATCCCATGTGGCCCAGGAAGGATTTACTCTACGGACCTATATGTAAAAAGAGACGTCTGCTATATGGCTGACAGGGCACAACTTTCACAATGGTATTTGATGATTTTTTTTCCACTGTCAATTTTTTAATTATAGTCTTTTCTAATAATATTTCTTTCCCTTTTTTTAAAATGTCACTTTTGATCCAACAGGGACTTTCTGTTGGCATCTGTGTCAATGAGCAAAACCTGCAACTATTACAATCCACACAACCCTGGAGTCTGTTTCTAAAGACTTAGGAGGGTTGTGATGATTATTTATATAGAATAACATAAAAAGCACTTTTATGACTTTTACCTCATTACCTCATTTTCAAAGATAAAGGTAATATTTGTTCTCTAACTGTTCAATATAAATACGCCTCGCTCTGATTTAGCTACAGGAAAAGGATTGCTCCAAACTCCAAACCAGGCCAACCATCTTCAAGTAGAAATGCAATTTCCTGAACAATTCTCCTTGATTTAAAGATGGCTTTCCCTGCATTTACCATCCTTACATCAAAACTTGGCTTTAGTATTGGAAGCCTGTGAAGCTCCTGCCAAAAGGATGTGGTCCATTACAGTATGCTACCATTCCACTAATTATGAAGCAGCCAAAGCAAACTGCACACACTGCCATATCTTGACCTCACGCCAAACCATGCGCTAATGCTTTACAGAAGCAGGAACCAAGCCACTGGACAGCTGGCTTTGTCACTTTACACAAAGAAATCCCTTTGAGTAATGACACTGGTGGCTGCACGAGGAACTGCAATATTGACAGACAGCTGTACTTTATTAATTGCTGTAAAAAGTACTTTTTGGTCTCTCTAGTTGATGTATGGTAATTGTGTATAAAGACAATCAAATTATTACATTATTGTCTTTTTTGGCATGTGAACAGCTATGGTAGCAATGCAGGGACGGGCTGTTGTCTATGAACACATCCAGTTGAAAAGAACCTTTGATGGTGATTTTATGACTTAAATCCATGCAAAACTCTGTGCACTGGATTATGTACAGTTTTAAATAGTTGTCTTTTTTTTTTTTTTTTAACATAGACAATACAAAGAGCAATATTTTATGACCATACACAACTCATGTGTTTCATTTTGTTCACAATGCACCTTTAATACCTTTTGGTATACGGTCTAACACACAGTCCTGGGACAACTTGCCCTCAGCCGAACCGACACAATCCCAACCCAGGAAATAGGCTGTAATCAGAATATTGGGGTTGACATCAGAGGTAGCCACAGAGGCCATTCTCACACCCCCCTCCCGAAGCTTCAAAGCTCTTCCTGTGCCTATTATGGGTTTCCCTCATGATGAAGTGTGACACTCCACAAACACAAAGCCCCAGCCCTCTTGTGGTTCCGCACTGCTTGTCTTGGATCACAAGCCTCCGACCAATGCCAAGTTGACTCTAGTCTCATATCTCTGAGGAGTGTGTGTGTGTGTGTGTGTGGTAACTTGTGCTTGTTTCCACCTGAAAATCATATTAGAATCCTCATCACAAGGACCTCTTTGTTGTCTGTGGATGATGCTAGTTTCATAAAATCTTCTCATCCCAAAGTCAATAAATCTATGTATTGTTACCATGAATATAAATAAATATAGAGCTGTGTTCAGTGAGGTTGTAGCAACACACCTGGTTAAGGAGAAGATAACGCCACATGTACATGGAACACATGAGTAGCATGTCAAAAGTGTAAATTTACCCTGGAGGTGTCTGTTGAGCAGTGTGTTTTAATAGTAAATGTAAAGGTTTGGAAGCTATAAGTGCTTTATTTAAAAAAGTCAGTTATACAGTATTCTGGGCAAAACCAGTTCCTTGTGGCGCTTCAATGGCTGGTAGGGAACAAACGGTAAGGTCAGGTTGGATATGATGACCCGTTTCCTTCTTTTGTTCTTTTTGAAATAGTTTTTTGTGGCATTTCTTGTCTTTTATCCTTTGTTAAAATTATAATCAACCCAATTGTTTCGGGTTATTGTCTGGCTTGATCAATAGTGAAGAACAGTTTCTTCCTGCAGCCATCACAGAATGTAAAATATCTTAAATGACTGGAGACACACAATCAGGCCTCTCCTGAAAAGGTCCTCAAAACAACACAAACCCATGAAAAAGGTCTGCAAAACAAAATAATATTTACATCAAAACAACTGACAAAGTCTTGCCCCATTCTTCCCCAAATGCAAACCAAAGCACTTTTTTGTCCCTATCCATAGCCCTATCTAAACTCCTCTCTATTAGAGCATATTGTACATATCTGACAAAACAAATACAAATCTTAACACATGGCCCGGGAGACACATGGGTGCCTGATTTTTACCTTCTTTCAATCGTCAAATGTCATTTTATTGCATGATCTTATTCACTTATTACCCCATAACCCTGTTCTTAAACTCTGATGTGATTTTGGTTGCAGTTTGTTTTGCAATCTAAATGTCCCTTTTATTCCATCTGAGATATTAATCACATGTCTCATTTCCTTCTATTTGTGATCAATCTCTTTCCCCACTGCTTACCATTCACCTACATTTTACTTCATCCATCCACATCCGCTCCTTAGCCGTCTGTGTTTTCTTGCAGTAAGACGTCACCTGTGCTAAATCGCTGGCCACAGCAAAGCCAGACTTGCAAAGTGCCAGAACACAGCGGGCCGGGTCTGCCATTTGTCTTGTGGTTTTCAGATGGGGATATTTGTCTAACGTGCTGTCCAATGTCAACACTAGTTCTAAATACTCTCAGGGCTGCCGCACGAAGTGGGTTTCCTCAGGGAGGGTCAGGATTAATGCTGGGAAGGAGGAAGAAAAGTGGGATTAAAGGAGGACAGAGGAGGGATGAGGTGTATGAAGAGGTTTGATCAGACAGGTAGACTGGAAATGTTGGTGACAAACAGAGGAGTAGAAGAAAGAGCCATTTGGATCTGATGGTTGTGTTGGGTGGAAAGGATTAACAGGCAGATTAGTTATCATAATAGTAAAGTGTGTTGAAATTGTAAATATAACCTAAATGGTAGCTGCAGAGTTCCAGGAAACAGTAAAATGCCCCACAAAGATGTACGTAGTGCACAATATAGGATTTAAGAAATGTACTACAACCTCTGCTTTGTAATAACTAATGTTGCCTGTTAAAGGTGAATTGTGTAAATTGTTGCAGAATTCAGAAGAACAAAATGAAACATGTCAATCCAGACTGCTTTCAAGTGTAGTGCCATGTCGAAATAGCACTCTTTGCGAATGGTTGCCATAACTGTTCATGCTCCAACAAGAGCTCTTCAGTTGCAACCTGCACCTTTGCCACCAGATGTTGCCAAAAAGTGAAAAACTACACACCCAACATTTAAAGCAACGCAAAGTAAATTTGAGGATTTGTACCCTCTAAAGGACTCAGTGTGTAACTGCAGTTCTACAAACTCACATATACAGTAGTTCAACTTAATTTTTCAGATGTGCAGGCAAGTGAGAGTTACAGAGTTCATCCATCCATTTGTCCATCCAGCCATCTTCCACTTCTCCGCGTTTTGGAGTTACAAACATGTACCTGAAAACAAAACAAAGCAACATTTTGAATTTAAAAATTGCCATAGATTATTCATGTTTCTTCAGATTATGATTTATTACAAGTGATATGCTAAGTTTTCTCTGAAACAAGAAATAATCATTCTGTCCTGAAGCAAAAAACTATTTCAAATGAACTCTTAAGCACTATGAAAGCAGATGACTCTATGTGCTAGCAGAGTGGTTCCTTGTGTTTATATGTTACTGACACTGCATGTACACAGCCCTCTGCAGCAGTGACAGTGTGAGACATAGTGTCCAGTCCTTCTGCAGAACTACTCACCTTTGACTAACCATAAATAACAAACAAACCCAAGGACTCCCACGAGCAGTGCTGCCAGATGAGCAACGGCCGACTTCATGAAGACGACCTCAGCTTTACCACCTCAGACCTCATGATCCTGAGCGATTGATGGTCACACATGCAGCAGCCACCCTACTCTGCAGCTTCAGTATGCAGACCTGACAGTAGTAGACAAATTGATTAATTGTGTGAATTTGATAGGCTAATTCATCTGTCAGTCACTCAATGGTCTCAAGTTCCACTCACTCCAGTTAGTATAATGTACTGCTCATATTTTATTTAAACCTAATCACTTAAATGGATAAAAGGGAAATTACTAATTAAGTATGTAAGTATGCTTACATGCTGTATCCATTTGTACATGAGTATTCTTTAGAATTTTTTTTACCTGGCCCCATCTGGGATATACATACTGTATGTGCATGCTGTTTTCGCAAATTATTATTATTTTTTTGTGATACCAATCTCCATGAGGACAGGGCATCATCAGGAAAATCATCTTGGGCCCTTGATATAATCACAATTTACAAACGCAGACCTCTGTAAAAATCAAGTTGGACAGCGCAGAGGTAACTCAACACTGTCGTAAAAAAGTCCTGGAAAGTCCCACAAAAAAAGTCTGAACCCTGCCAGATGAATTCTAGCATGACTTGTGCCATGAGAAGCACATCAGTGGCCCCCAGCCTTCTGTTTTATGAGGAGAATACCACACAGCAGACCCAATATCCCTGCTTACTAGAGTCCGGTGATTAAAGTGTATAAAAAGGGGTGTAGCTCCACTAAAAGGAGATTTAGTGAGCTGTCACCCCGGTTCAGACGGGGGGAACAAGTTCAAGTCCCCGCAGGGGGCTTGTAATGAAAATGAAACAAGGAATAAGGCGGTGGTAGATGGCAGGGAGGGGGTGGGCTGCAGGGGTCACAGGTTGGTGGTTCAGAGGGTTAGGAGACATGGGGTCATCTGCAGGGTGATCATTAGGATTGATGCATAGGAATGTTTACAGATGTAAACTAAGATATAATTCTCATAAGTGACACATTTTAACAAGCTAAACGATTGTTATATCACTTTGTGCCACTAGATGGAGTGATGAGCTAATCTGTTCCCTCGACAGAGTAAGTATTCCTTTAGGAAACGGAAAAGAGCACCCTAAAATTAGTGGCTTGCTAAGCACTGAGTATACAAATCTTTGCAAAATACTACAAGGTTTTGATAAATGAGTCACCTGGTACAGCGAATATTGCAAAAGAGGCCCATGTTTCTGAAGCTTAAGCTGCCCTTAAATCACCTATATTACCTATTCATCTTTCATTGTCTTTTTGATGATATTTATAGTGATGTCATTGCAGATTGAAAGTTCTACTTTTCATATCCCCTCGTTTCTACAGTCTGTGAGCAACTACTGTATGGTAGCCCTGCAGGGACATGTCACTGTCTGTGAAAAACGTATTGGAAATAGGTCAAATGAGTTTAAAATGAGAAAATACACTCATCTAAAGGATTATTAGGAACACCATACTAATACTGTGTTTGACCCCCTTTCGCCTTCAGAAATGCCTTAATTGCCTTGGCATTGATTCAACAAGGTGCTGAAAGCATTCTTTAAAAATGTTGGCCCATATTGAAATGATGGCATTTTGCAGTTGATGGAGATTTGTGGGATGCACATCCAGGGCACGAAGCTCCCGTTCCACCACATCCCAAAGATGATCTATTGGGTTGAGATCTGGTGACTGTGGGGGCCATTTTAGTTCAGTGAACTCATTGTCATGTTCAAGAAACCAATTTGAAATGATTCGAGCTGCATTATCCTGCTGGAAGTAGCCATCAGAGGATGGGTACATGGTGGTCATAAATGGATGGACATGGTCAGAAATAATGCTCAGGTAGGCCATGGCATTTAAACGATGCCCAATTGGCACTAAGGGACCTAAAGTGTGCCAAGAAAACATCCCCCCACACCATTACACCAGCCTGCACAGTGGTAACAAGGCATGATGGATCCATGTTCTCATTCTGTTTATGCTAAATTCTGACTCTACCATCTGCCAGGCAACATTTTTCCGGTCTTCAACTGTCCAATTTTGGTGAACTCGTGCAAATTGTAGCCTCTTTTTCCTATTTGTAGTGGAGATGAGTGGTACCCGGTGGGGTCTTCTGCTGTTGTAGCCCATCCGCCTCAAGGTTGTGCGTGTTGTGGCTTCACAAATGCTTTGCTGCATACCTCGGTTGTAACGAGTGGTTATTTCAGTCAAAGTTGCTCTTCTATCAGCTTGAATCAGTCGGCCCATTCTCCTCTGACCTATAGCATCAACAAGGCATTTTCGCCCACAGGACTGCCACATACTGGATGTTTTTCCCTTTTCACACCATTCTTTGTAAACCCTAGAAATGGTTGTGCGTGAAAATCCCAGTAACTGAGCAGATTGTGAAATACTTAGACCGTCTGGCACCAACAACCATGCCACGCTCAAAATTTCTTAAATCTCCTTTCTTTCCCATTCTGACATTCAGTTTGGAGTTCAGGAGATTGTCTTGACCAGGACCACACCCCTAAATGCACTGAAGCAACTGCCATGTGATTGGTTGATTAGAATCTTGCATTAATAAGAAATTGAACTGGTGTTCCTAATAATCATTTAGGTGAGTGTATATCTATATGAATTTATTTTATAAATACTCAAAGACTGTGCCATACAATAACTTAACTTCTTTAACTGAGGTCTATAGAGCTTTAATAAATACTTTTTCCAATTTTGTCAAACTATCTTTTCACTCATATGTTCCATTTTATTAACTGTATACTAAACATAGAGTAGGATAAGAGGTAATTTCAAGTTTTAGTAATGTGTATGATTTGTGAATTGTTGGTTAATTGTGCATTAGTGTTTATAGTTTTATTTTGGTTGTTTTTTACGGGATGTGTGCAATATGTCTTAGAGCAGGCCAGAGTAATAGAAATGTATATGATTTGTGTATTGTTGTTAATGCATTTTCCGTTGGGTATAATTTGTATTGTTGTTTTTTTTTGTTTTGCATTTGTTTTTTGTGACAGTGTTGTGAAAAGACTGTGAACAGTGTCTATGGACAGACTGATTAATGCTGGTCTATGATTGTCTAAGACAAATTTTTCAAGTTGGAGAGAATAAAGGCTTATCTTATCTACAGTATATCTTATCTTTTCTATATTTGTCTCTTCTTTTTCTTATAGACTCCTTTAGACAACCCCTTTTCATTGTCTCATTGCCTTGATGAAGTGCACATAATCACAAACATTTTTTCTGTATCAAATGATCAACTTTCCTTTCATTGGCATGTCATGTCTTTAATGTATGTTTGTCTAAAATCAGAAAGACAGTGGTTTAAACAGTAAATGACAGTAAATTCTAACTGTGGCAATGCAACATGAAAGTCAGTTGCCACCATTTTCTAACCAACAACAAAAAGAAACATGGCGTTTTTCTTGAAAGTAAGATTTTCTGTAAAATGTTGGACTGTGAAAACAATAATCCGGGATTTGAGGTGACCTTTATTACTCAGCAAAGTCATTGGTGTGACAAATTTAACAGACTTAGACCGGGACTAAGAGGGAAGGATTACAGAGTCCCCGACCCCTTTCTTGCCTTGAGCCGACCTTGTAAAAAAGCCTGACCCCATCATTACCCCCTCGCAGGATTCATCTGTGGGAGTGGGCTGCGATGCCTTCAAGTACCAGCCGCCTGTAAAAGACACATCCAGACGGGCCTTCCTCTGTTGTGTTTAATAGCCGTCGTGACCTTGGCCACCACACCCACCCTTGGCCCTTGGCTCACCCCCTGTATCCAGGGTTCATGGTCGGGACAGCAGACTTCCAGCGAACACATGCGGCCGGTAGCGACAGGAGACACGGATGAGACCCCTCGGACCCCTCTGATGTTCCTGAGAAGTTTCCAAAGACAGAGAGCTTGTCGAGTGTTTACAACATCTTAAATTTAAAAGAAGGAGGGGGGCGGCAAGACTCAGGAGCACAAGCAGCATGACGAAAGAGCCGAGCAGTGTTTAAATACTGTAAGTGTCACATAAAAAGAGCTATGCGACTGGGGTTTACTGCACAGAAACAGCTGAAAGCAACACTGCGCCAGACCCCGGAGAGTCTGAATACTGCTCCATTGTTCAGGAGGCTTATAACACCCATGTGAACATAGGTCATTTTCATTGAGTGGAATTTACAGTACTGGTACTGGTCACTTTAGCCACTCTCTTTTGATTGAGTTAATGCATCATTATATAGAATTGACCGTAAAGTCCATCACTTTTGTTTTCATGACATTATCAAAATCAGTATTATTAGTACCAGTATTTTTGAGGGGCATTTAAATGGCTTCATTAAGGGATGGTGAATGAAATAGAGAGAAAACATAAAAAATATGCAAACATCTTTAGAGTGATGTGCCTCATGTCATCTTAAATATTTAGTAGTCAAAATCTAATCCCTGTTCTTCAGGCGTGTAAAAGATTGCATTGCACCCTCATTTTAATTTCTGTTCCCTAAATTTTGAATGAAAAAAGTCCGGAAGTTTTTAAGACTGGCTTTAAAACCGATTGGAAAACATTAATTTGCTACTCTATTTAAAAACAGAAAGACTGGACACAGGCAGCCGAAATAAGTTTCCTCCACAGGGTGGCTGGACGCTCCCTTAGAGATAAGGTAAGGAGCACAATCACTCGGGAGGAGCTGGACACCTCCCGTTGGAGGGACTATGTCACTCGATTGGCCCGGGAACGCCTCAGTATTCCCCGGAAGAGCTGGAGGATGTGTCTGGGGAGAGGGAAGTCTGGGCGTCTCTGCTTAGACTGCTGCGCCCCGCAACCCAGCTCTGGATAAGCGGAAGAAAATGGATAGATGGATGGATGGATGGAAAGACAATGGTTTTATATTTTGACAATAATTCTTCACTTTCCGTCACCACTTTTCAAAACGGTTGCCACCATTTTCTAGCAAACAGCAAAACAAAGTGTGACATTTTGAAATTGTTACAAGAGTTGAAGGCATAAAAAATAGCACTATATCAAATCTACCTGGCTTCACACTATTTGTGCTCACTAGGTGTGCCTCCAGATCAGCTGTCCCAAACTTACAGGACAGTCTGTAATATACCTCTCACATGTTCTCCTTGTCATTCACTTCCATTTGGGTACAAGGCGATAAGGTATCCATAGACTGAAAAAGTAAAGAGAAAATGTTTGTATTATTTTAGAAAAATATCAGTGCACCCAAAGAGATGACAAAGAAGCACTGGCTTGTATTGTGTCCTTTACAATTCTCAGGCGTCCACTGAGTTCTTTTGATCAACAAACAAGGACAAAGTCAATTCTTTTCATAGACTCAGGTCGCATTTTCAGATGATGTTCATCAGAATCTATGACGTGATCACTTTCTGGATGTACGCCTTTTGTTTCCTGCGGATATGAAATGCCGTTGAGACACTTGTTTCCACTTTAGGCCCACTTATTTCCTAACCAACTACACAAGTGCTAAACAATAGAAGTGCACAGGTTTTTGCTGTTGCACAAACCTGGCACAAACAAAAACATCCTGAAATAGATTCTGCGGAATAACAAATGTGCACTGCTTATGGCTCTCTGATGGCTTCATTTTTCACCGAGATTAACTTGCTAATTTTTACTGCTCAATGTCCTCCACTCAGCTCGTGTCACTAAGTCATAAGCATGCTGCTCCTCTCTTGATATATGGGTCTGTGCGATGATGTCAGCGAAAAACACTTTCAATAATTGCCATGATTAATATTCTCAACCTTCTAACACCTTCCTTCTTCCATCCTGCCACACATCCGCGGAAGGGTTCATCTATCAGTCTGCTCTCAAACTGTTTAAGTCTTCCGAGTGATGCATGGAGCTCTGCCAGCACCGGGCTTCAACCTACACTATTTACATCCGTTCAAATTATGAAGTGATGAGTCTCAGTGCATAAAATTACAGTAAGTTAAAGAGTTGGAAATAAGCAGTGGAAAAGTGAAAGTGCTTAATTATTTTAAAGCAGCACTACGTAGTTTTCTTCCAACGTCAGAAATCACACACTGTTCTTCACTGGAGACATTAGTTCCAATGGGGTAGTACATTAGACTTTGAGTATGGGTCTATTGTCATTATTACAGGGGTACGACACGTCCCAAATAAGCACTCAGTACCACTTTGGTAACACTTTGGTCGTAGTCTTGATACAAAAGGCGCACTCATCTAGAGGCCAGCTATTCTGTGCAGTAACCAAGTGCATTTGTTCACCCTCCCTTGTCTCCCACTTGCCTTTTGTAGCTAATTTGGATTTAAGGTGTAAAGCATGTTGTCAGTCAGTTCAACAAAAAGCACACCATATACAGTACAACACAGAAAATGACATGCTACTGTCTAAAAGTACAATTTTTACTATAAATATTGTTGTATATGCCCAACTTTTAGGAGTCAAAATGAACAGCTCTGTACTATTAATTCTGGTCTCACCAACAACTATAAAAACTACCTTTAATTATACCATATACTGTATCTAATGGACAGAATGGACATCACGTCTTAAAAAAAAGAACAAAAAAAAAGATAAATATTGAACTTGTGCCGAACCTTACATAGCAATTCTATGACATCGCTTTTTACGCAGCAGGTGCCACTTTCCTGCACACAACGTAGTGGAAACACCTTTTCAGAGATTACCCAGACTGGTCTGTACTGAACTGTATCATACAGCAGATAATGATGCCCAGAGGCTGTTAAACTAAATCACTGATAGAGTAGAGTAAGATTACTTAAGATTTTGTATGTGCATGACTTTGACTGCTGTTTCTATATGTGGTAAGCAGTGCCATGATGCAGTGAATAATTAACTAATCTTCCATTAGAGAGGGTCATTTATTATGCTTGGGTGAGTTAAGAATGGTTGTTGAACCTGGATGCTTATTGGTTGTTGTTGTTGTTTGCTGTTGACAACATTGCTGTATTTGCCTCAGTTTAACCGCTATATGTTGCATCAAGGCACTGATAACTGTGTATCCTCTTATGTGGAATCCTCTTATGAACACTATCTGTTTCTGTAACACAGTGTCAATCAAAGATGATACAAAAATATTTCCATTTTTGTCTTCACTCTGTTTGGGTTTGTTGTCTGAATTCCAAAAATCCCCATCATGACAAAGAGATTTATTCACAACTGGAAAACACATTTACTCTTTGAATGAGTTTCTCTGACATTAAAATAAATTGATAGGAGTCAATTAAGCATCTATTATTAACCTCCTATGGTTTACTGTCAATTATCTGTCCCATTAACTCTGTAATACTGTACTCAGTATGTGTTTAACACTGAGGGGATCCGCCATGCCTCATATCTAATCTGCTCTCATGAAAAAAGAGCCAGAAATGATGACTTTTAATGCCAATTGAATTTAATTAGATTTAATGAAATGGTTAAGGTCTTTTACACCTCTGTTCCCTGCATGGCTCTATAATGATTTATAGTAATAATAAGGTAAGATTATATAGATTACTCATAAATTCCCCACACTTGCTCCACAGTCTTAATATCCAGGCATAAAGATGTCCGTCCTGCAGTGATTACCATATTAAAGATAATATTACCATTCACTCGGTGCTGGGGAATTACTTACACCTATTTAAAGGCATGGCACACTATGGATAAGACAGTAGAAGTCAAGAATTTGAATACCCTCTTGGCCAAAGATGTATCTTGATTGACTGATTTTTGTTAAAAGTGGTTTTAATTTAAACTTTTATCATTCACATTCTCAGAAGGTTTGCAGAAAAAACTGTGCATAAGGTATAAACACACCTTATCATCAAGTGGCTCCAACTGTAAGACTTTTTTAATACTTGCATATTTTATAAATGTGCAATCTATTTGAGTATAATGTGACTTGAATTAAATTACTTTTTACTTTTTAAATTATTAACTGGAAGCATGGTTGGGTTCAGTATGTTGACCAAGGACACTTCGATACAGAAATATTTGCGTTAATGGATGACTCTTTTGACCTCCAGAGCCACTGTTGCTCATTATTTTCTCTTTGAAGACACACCACAAGCCAATGTCAATGACACAATGAGTACACATTATTTGTTCATTCATTCATTCATTTTCTACCGCTTAGTCCCGTTAGGGGTCGCGGGTGAACTGGAGCCTATCCCAGCAGCTTTGGGCCTGAGGCAGGGTACACCCTGGACAGTGGCCAGTTAGTCGCAGGGCTGACATTTAGACATAGACAGTGACATACAACCATTCACTCTCACATTCATTCACTAGGGACACTTTAGAGTTGCCCACTAACCTAAACATGCATGTCTTTGGACGGTGGGAGGAAGCTGGAGTACCCGGAGAGAACCCACGGTAACAGGTGGAGGACATGCAGACTCCTCACAGAAAGACCGGAGTCGGCCGAGAATGTTTGAGTCGGCCGGGTTTTGAACTCACAACCTTCTTGCTGTGAGGCAGGAGTAAAACAGTGTTTACAGTAAAATTAGCCATAAAACAATATCTGCATTGACCAAAGCTGCAATGTCCTTTGACATCTGGAAAAAGGGGATTAGAACATAGATTGTAAATAAACATGTGCAATGTCCTTTGACATCTGGAAAAAGGGGATTAGAACATAGATTGTAAATAAACATGGATGTTGTGTGCCAATTTCACTGATATTGGCCTTACCACAGGACATTAAAATGGCGGTTACAGCCGGGCTTTTCTGCTGTTACTGCAGAGTAAAACAATAGTTTTTAGATAGCATAAAAGGATGTATTAATCAAAAATTCACCCGCCCCCAGAGTTGTCTTGTAATAAAAACTTTGCTCTAGAGACCAAAGCCATCTCTTGTACCAGGCTTTAAACATCATTTAAAGTCGCCATTGGATTTCTCCTATTATTTTTGCTTTTAGAGCATGCCCTCTGGTGGACGGAGGCATATGGTGCCCTTACTTGCGGTCCTTAACGGGTTCCATGAGAGAGGCTAGGATTAGACCTGCCAATCATTGGTAGGTTCTGTTTTTTTGTGCCATGTCTATGCACCTTGCATTCTTCTTTTTACAATCCGTGAGCACAGCACCTACGGTAGCCCTGCAGGGACATACTGTTCTTTATGATCAAACCAAGTAGAAACAGCTCAGATGATGTTCACATGGATTCTTTTGAAATATTTTTAACAATAGTCAATTTAGCCGATATCTAAGCAGGTGGAAAAAAATACATTTACCCTACCCTTATTGGTCCAATTAAAAAACATTGCTTTGAAAATGAGACGTGCCAAACAACATCTCTGACTCATAAAACTCCTTGTGTTTGTTCCATACCTCTGTCCTGAGACCAGTTCCAGCCATGTCCCTGTTAATGTGCATCCGCAAACTGCCGCACTTGTAACAGGAAATGATTTTACTGCTGCACTGGCCGTGTCCTATTTACACAAAAGCTCCTGAAACACTTAAAACAGGATATTTGATTGTGACAGGTCTTTTCCATGTTGTTTTCCCAGCATTGGTCGTCACCATGGTTTAAGTCCTAAACATTTGGAACACACAACTCACACAATGAAGTCCTCCTGTTTGAGGTTATTTTTTTTTAGCCAGATTTTGCTGAACCGCTGTTGTGCGATACTTGCCGTGTGAGACTCTGCCACGTGAGATCACATTCTCAAATATTTGCTGCAGTTTCCACAGCACAAACAGAATGGGATGTGGAGTATTATGCTACAATTTAATTCTTCTAGCTCAAAAGGAAAGCATTGGAACCACATGAATTTCAAATGTGGCTGTTTGGACATGAAAAGCCAGGCATGCTGTCATCTGAACCAAACAAATGGTCAAAGCATTCTGCATGTAGACATTCTCTGACTGGGAAAGTGCTGCAACTTGTTGTAACTCCCAAGTTAATTTTGCACAGTGTTGTAGTGGGTCACGCTCCTGTCTCTCAAAAAGCCTTAAACTTCTTGGCCTGCATGTTCTCTCTGTGCTATTGTGGGTCATCTGTTGGCAGTCCCCTCGCCGGCCAAAGACATGTTAAGGTGAATTGATTAATCTAAATTGATCATAATAAACGAATTCCCAGATGGATGTGGGAGTGAAGTGCTATTCTTGCGATTAACAGGTGATGGTCCAGAGAGAGTTTCCCAGCTCAATGCCCAGAGCAACTAGGAAAGGTCAGAGCCCCCCTTAATCAGCAATGGGATAAGCAGTTTAAAATGACATTAAATTGTTGTGCTTCAAGCTTGAAATCACATTTGATGATACCCTTAGTTTTATAATATCCGACTTCAGCCAAAAAGCCTTTTGGTCGATGTTTTATATTTAATGAAAGCATTCTGTTCTTTTGTTTATTTGAACTTTATGGTTATTGCGTTATGTTTAGGGACAAAAGTGGGTGTTGTGTTATTGGAAAACAAAACCATTTCTAAACACAATCTTCCTTCAAACCTCACCAAAAACATAGCAGTGCCTAAATCTGAATGACCTAAATAGTAACTCCAGGTGTTCTGGCCCATCCGATGGCCAACGCCTTATCCAGGAATGTCCAGGTAAGAAATGCAGCGCAGTAAGCCAAGACAAGGCATAAAGAGTGTGTATGTCTATGCTTAGTTTTAATTTCAGTAAGGATTTAAATGAACCTTAACAATGCAAACATTTTGCAAACATTTGACTAAAGGGGCAGTGATCGTGTGCCGGTGACTTGTGCCATGAGAACCAGAACATGGTTGCCTGGCCTATCTGCCTTTCGAGAGTTTCTGCCAGAGTCAACTGAGTCAACAGAGTCAACTGCAGAAGTTAAGTGACACAACAGATTTAGACAAATCTTTTTGAGGGGTTTTGGTCCGCAAGTTTGCTTTGTTTTAACCCTTAACCCAGTATGGTTGTTCTGTTTTTGTAATATCTTTGTTGTTAAAATGTTTTATTTAAGTTTTTTTCAAATAACATGTTTAGATCTCATTGAAACTTTTTAATTATCTTTATTAAATAAGTAATTTTAGTTTTTCCATAACTACCGCAAGACTAAAAATGGTCCAATCTTTTAATTAATAACTCACTTATCACTGCCAGTATAATCAGACATTTGAACAAGTAGGCTATATGCTATGTTTTCATGTACTGTCCAACTGGCTTATTCTGACGTAAGCCATGACAGTCTATCGAGACAACTCTGCTAGCCCACTTTATTTTATGTGTTCGTTGTAGGTTGTCCATTTCCCTAATCCAAACACTATCCAGCAAACTAAACTAGAACTAATATAATCTATGATTAACTTGTGTGCACATGAGTGTGTTGTTTGTCTGTTGGGCAGCACAACTGAAAACTGTGGGTTTGAGCTCCATAAGACTATCATTTTTCTGTCTGTTTTTGGGCTACATGGTTCTGTCCCGGCAATACTTCCTCACACAGGACAAACTAAACAAACTGCTATTCTAAATTATCTGCTTATGATTGTAAAAAGAAGTTGATGTTTGCCTTAGTTTTAGGATTAATTAGAGTTTGTGTGCATTTATTGTTTCAGAAAATGTCAGTGTAAAAGAAATTCAGACATAAAATCATCTAAAATCAACCAAAAAAATACTAAAATTTAAAATGACTGAAAAGGTTAACATGTAAACACATCCTAAAACTATGTGCAGATCTGAGCTAATACCTTGCCATTGATTTTCTTCATTGAGAGTTGAGTGCAAGAAGCTCCTTGGGAAACAGAACCTTGGGGCTAGTTGCAAGACCAGCATCGTCTTAGTGGCACACTCCCTGCCAAGCATTTTTACTAATGGCCATAGCTGGGTGAAATTTATGACCCAGAGACACGGACAATTAGAGAAAGAGAAACACAAATGCCTGGAGCGCTCTGTGGATAGATTTACAGTTGCAGATGCTCTTTTTGAAATTGAAAGTGTAATTAGTGCTGATGCTCGGTCCTGGAGAGGACTCTGTCAGGTCCATACAGGTGTCACTTAAGTGCTGGTCTCATTGTATCCTGTTGAGCATAATTCTGCTGGTGATACATGTTCACTGTGGTGTTTGGGCCGTTAACAGTGACTTATAAGTCACAGTGAGATGGTACTGTATATGAAGGGTCTGGTAAGAGTGTGACTTGCCCCCAGCACAGCTCTTTCTATGTACAGCATGTTTCTCCTCTCAGGAAGTCCCACAGGAAAACCCTTGAAGTCCTGTTCCAAGACTCAGGAAGCTCAAGTCCCGGGCACAGAACGGATACACGGCCCTGACGAGACACACAGACTCACTGAAAACAAGGTGATGGAAGAAAAGGTAAAAATGGATTATGTCCAAGAGTGTCAGAAAAATGTACAGTGTCTGTATAGTCTTGACTATATCTGGACTACCATCATACTATAAAACTGATTAACCAAAATCAACTTCATATAAGGACTCTTTCCACAGTCATTTTTCTTATTCAAGCTCGTCCCCAAACCTTGACCGTTTGGTAGTGTAGTTTTTGGTAGTATCTGGTGGCCAAAGTGCACAGTGCATTTTGATTTGTCTACAGTAGCCCTGCAGGGACATCCTGTTGCCTAGGAACAAACCCAGTGGAAAATTGGTCAGATCTCAGACCAAATGGAATGACATGGGACCCTTATTCAAAAATATTCAAAACCCAAATCTGATTTGAATATTGTTGGGTCAACCCTACTCGATTTTGTTCCAGAGTTGTTTTGGTTAATTGCAATATTTTAAATTATTATGACAATATCATTAAAATGACAATTTAGTGGTGACATTCAAAAAAAAAAAAAAAACATAAATCTAAATTTAATCTGCAGCTACCCACCGCTTCAAGAAACTTTTTAAATGATCCAAGCTCTAGACATAGACATAGAGTTAACTTTAATGATTGCCAGGTCACGTACAAGAAACAATAATCAGTAATAATCAAAATAGTCAACTGCCCTTTTATATTAGTGTTTATCCTATATTACAAGTTGAGAATGAAGAATGATCGTATTAGAATAGCTAAAGTTTGAATAAATGTTCTTGTAATTACTAAAAAGATCACATATATTCCATCAACCACACTTCAGGAGCTGATTGCTGTCGAGTTAAGCTCACATGAGCCCCTACATCCTCCAGCCTCTCCACTTGGCTCACAACATATTGCTCAGTGATTGTGTTCTCTGATTGTCCGTGTTTAATGGCAGTCTCCATCTGCCAGCTCGGTGTGTCTGCAGGCTAGCGGCCCACAGCGGCCCACATTAGAGCCTGTTGGCATGGGCCCCAGGCGCATTCCGCTTCTGGAAGTGTGATTATTGAGGCCTGATTACAATGTCTACGACCACGATAACAAACCAACCCTCACTGAGTGCTTGGCAATCTAACTGCAAAACAAAACGACTGCAGAATTAATGATGCTTCAAACTCGGACAGGTTTTTTATTGCTGATAATCTGGATCCGGGGTAATTTGCAGCAATTGGTGGCATATGGTTTGGCTTTACACTGAGTGTCCAGCAACAGATATAAAATCTGTTGGACAGCTCAGAACATGGAATGATATGAGGCTACATAAACAGAGTCACTCAATTCACAAAGGGCTGTAAAGAAGTACTGTTTTACTAGTACTGTACAGATGGAATTTAACTGCTAGCTCAGTGGGGAGAGCGGTCGTCCTTCAACCGGAAGGTAGGCGGTTCGATTCCCGCTCTCCCCGCAAGACACTTAACCCACCTTGCCTCCAGTGGCTGTAACACTGGTAATTACATTAGAACAATGTAAGTCGCTTTGGATAAAAGCGTCAGCTAAATGAATAAATGTAAATGTAATGTAATTCTGCCTTTCTGATATTTGAAGGGTGGAGCCCGACTGAAGCCCCTTGGAGTGATTATCTGTCCCAAAAAAATCTGTGTTGACCTGCATGCTTACTTTTAACACTTGCTCTTCTAAAATGCTTCACAAAATGACACGTCTGGAAGCTACAATAATTATAAAATCCTGTTGTCTGAGAAGCTCTGTTGTTGACAAGGTCAGCCGCCAAAGCAGCCCACAAAATTAACCAAAAGTATATGTCTATTATGTCTTGAAGAAATAAGAAGTGGAATAGGTAGTAATTCAGTAAACAATATACAAAACTAAACAAAAGGTCAACGAGTAGTGATCTAAAAGTCGACACAAAAAAAACTGTATAGATCACAGCAACCATCATCCCAGCAGGTTGTCGGTCTGTGTGCAGTTTTTGAGTGGATGCCGGCGGGGCGGCTAAAGCATGTCGCTGTGGAAAGCAACCAGAGAACAGAGAGCCTGCTGCTAGTGTTTGACTCACACCTGAAGGCCCCTGTGGTCTGCCTCTGTACAACAGCCTGTGGTGGTCTCCAACTGCCTGCCTGTTTTTTTGAGGAGCACTCAATTGCCTCATCCCTGCCTGCAGGCAAACACCGCATCCCTCTACCCACACCCCAACTTTCACACCCCCCACCCCCCCTTGCCCTTGTCTTTTGCTCAATCTAACCCTTTTCTGTCTCGTCTTCCCTGTGTCTGTCCATCTCCCCACACCCCCTTAGGGCACCCGGTTTGGTGGAAGTCTATTGCGGGGATCAGAGCTGATAACCTGTGTTGTGGACAGGCGAGCCACGTGGGGCCACACCTTGCCCGAGGATAGGTCCGTCCATGCTGAGGGCAACAGAGGCACAGGGCTGGGGGGCTAGAAGGCCAGGGGCTAGGTCTAGAGTCGGGGCTGGCAGTTTGAACTACAGGGAGAGGGGGAAATGATGGGTTGGATCGTGGAATAACATACAGTAAATATGACATTTTCCACCAAAATCTTGAAAGCTTCGCCTTTGGAACAAGGACGGCTCGAAAGGAGTTAATAAATCTCTAATATAACTTGGTGCAAGACCCAAACAAGCTTGAATAGTGATTGGTAATAATGTAACATCAATTCTGAAATTCCGAGGGAGCCAGTGGAGTGATATAAAAGAGGAGTTCTGTGATGCCATTTGTTAAACCAGTGTAGTGTTCGGAACAAGTTGTAATCACGGGAATGGGTTATTGTCCAGAACAGAGAGGAGGAATTTACAGTTGTCTAGTCAAGAGGAAATGAGAGCGTTAATAACTTTCTCCAGATCTAAGAGGGTCAGGATTTGTTTAATAATGGCAAGTGTGAAGATGGAGCGGACAGGACTGAGTGGTTTTCTTATGCATCAATAACAAAAAGATCAACACAGGGAGTAAGTGCAGTATGTCCTTTGTTTAGTCGAGGACTACAGTCTTTCAGTGCAGCCAGAGTGCCTTGGATCTTTTTTGTTTGCCCTATAGTTTACACCAGGGGTGGGCAATTTTTTTTCCCCAAGGGCCACATTAGAACATGGAAGTCTTGTGAAGGGGCCGGGCCAACACAGGGAACTCACTTATGCTTAATAAAAACATGCATTTTTTTGCCTACAGGAAAGGTATTTACCGTTTGGAGCATGTCCTATAGTGAAATAAACTAATTGCTGCAAAATATTGAAGGAAAAGGCAAAATATATGCAGTGTTTAATCATCAATAGAATATTAGTAAATGCTTGGCGGACCACATTGAACAGCCCCCGTGCCTTTGTTTGCCCACCCCTGGTTTGCACTACGGTCATGACAGGGAAGAGGCACATTTTAATTGCCGTTTGAAATAAATTTTCTGGGCGTTTTTCTGGTCACAAACAGTGCATTTTCAGATTTTAGAAGTAGAACTAAGTAGATGTCTGTGATAGACATTAGGAACTACAATACAAACAGTCTTACAGATGTTTGCATTGCATGAGCCCCAAAGCTAACCACTTCTAACTCTGTCCACTCCTCTTCACTGTCAGTGTTTCACCTAAAGGTCGGCGAGGGCAGCGGAGCAGGGTGGGAGGTGTGGATCCGGGAAGACAGAGAGGTGTCAGGGTTAGTGACAGGGGTCTGCATGGTCCAGCTGAGGCTCTACTGATCCATGGTGGAGCAGAGCTGACAGGTGAGAGATCCGCGGCCCCTCTAATGATGGCAGGCCGGGCAGGGGTCGGAGAGAGGCGCTTGATGCCGGACGGTGTGGGTTCCTCACTGCGGGAGAGTCTGACGTGCTGAAAGAGCGGTGATGGGTAGTGAGGGGAGCTGAGGGTGGAGAGCGATGGAGGAGATGCGTTCAGCTGCAGAGTGGAAAACGTCTAATACTTCAGAGCAAACATCAGTCGAAGGCTTTAGAAAAGTGTTTTAGACAAAAAAATACACACTGCATTTCGATCAACACTAGTGTCCGGCAGATGTACAGTAAGCAGTGTAATGTTCATAGTAAGCTGCAGGAGCATTAATACATATCACAGTCTAAGCAGATTGTAGCTAATAAGTAAGTAGGGGAGCTTAACCACAAACACTACCTAAACATTCATTCATTCATTCATTCATTCATTTTCTACCGCTTTGTCCCATTAGGGGTCGCGTGTGACTGGAGCCTATCCCAGCAGCTTTGGGCCTGAGGCGGGGTACACCCTGGACAGTGGCCAGTTAGTCGCAGGGCTAACATTTAGACATAGACAGTGACAGACAACCATTCACTCTCACATTTATTCACTAGGGACACTTTAGATTTGCCAATTAACCTACACATGCATGTCTTTGGACGGTGGGAGGAAGCCAGAGTACCTGGAGAGAACCCACAGTAACACATGGAGGACATGCAGACTCCATGTGTTACCCAAACAGCAATTATTATTAATGTTATAAGTGCAATTTACGTTTGAAATTACATTATTTATCCCGAAGGGGAAATTCAGTTGATTGGTCACTTCAAATGAGTTGATTCAGTTGAGTCACAGAGTTGAGTCAGAAGAGCCATACCGAAGTGTTAAAAACATTTGATCTTTTCCTACGTGGTGAAATCTGATAATGAAGCCTGGAAAGACTAAACTGGAAGTGAATCAAGACATTTTCTAAACAAAAATGTATGAGAACAATGCTTTGTTATTTTACCATCATGGGCAAAGTTTTTTTCTAGTTGGCAAGAGGATGTCACTGTAAATCAAAAGAATTGGGAAGGATGATAGATATACAGTAAATGTATTTGTGTCAAAAGTCAGTATTCCGTGTATCTAAAGGTTGTTAGAAATATAAAAGTGTGTTAGTGATGCTGGTATTGTGAGAAATCAAAATGGAATCCGTATGTAATGTATTTGTGAAATTATTGCCCCCCATTTGAATTATATGTTGTATGTGAAATAATTGTTTGTGATACTGTGATATTGGTTCAAGTAACAATGCTACAAAAATAGTGAATGAATGTTACGGCTCTGAAAGGAGGGCCCTTTTATAGTTGAGGTAACTTAAGATAACTTAAGATATGACAGCTACAGCCCACTGCCTTGTTGAAAATACAGAGCGATGTTTAAACTATGCATGTATTTATAGACACAACAATGCTCCGTCTGTGTGCCTGCCTTGTGCCACTCTGATTCCATTTCATCTCACGGCTGTAGGACTGTTTTTTTTTTTTGGGGTTAGAAATGGTGTTGGTGGGGAGCGTACACAAAAAGTCACCCTGAATCTGCCAGCTGATTAATCAAGGTTGATTTGGCGGCAAGCGGAGCCTACCCGTTCCTTCCTGGCTAGTCCGTGTGTATTTATTCAGAGTAACCCATGGCCAGTCACGCCTGACCCCAAACCATCAGGAGCAGCCACAGTTGCGGCCAAGCATAAACAACAAAATGTGTAATGAAGGTAAGAGGACAGAGGACGGGGGGGTGGGCTGGGGGTGGTGGGGCAGTGAGGAGGGGCTGGGAGTCTCTTGTTCTTCAGATACACATCATAAGAGCTGTTAACATGACAATGATTCTGGCACACAGCTAAACAATTCTTTTGCATTTTGGCTGTCCATTCATGTTACTTAGAGGGCGCAGTGGCTCAGGTGCTAGAGCAGTCGTCCTTTAACTGGAAGGTTTGCGGTACGATTACTGTTCCTATTTTTCCAATTTTTTTTAGTGTAGATGGTCTCTTAAGCTTCACAGCAGACCTCCTGCTCCTGACACACAGAGAAATAGCGGCCAGTGTTTACTTTGCTGCTGACATAGGAAGAAAAACCACTGACCTGTGCTCCACGGGCCAGGGTCCATCCATCTTCCAGGGTCAGTATCAGTAAGAGGACAGCTTCTTCTAGCAGCAGGAGTTGATTAGAAGTCTAGGACCCAGTCTTTATTGTTTTCAAACGGCTTATCATTGAATTGTTTGTAGTTTTTGACAATGTGTTGCCATTTACAAGTAAGAATGCAAGATGTAGGAGGCATAGCTGTACTAATACTTTTGCAATAAACAGTAAAAGAAGAAGCGGTTATTCACAGCTTTCCAAACTTTACATTCATAGAGCTGCACCATTTTCTCAGCATTTCTTATCACTTAATGCAATGTAGTGTGTGGAATTCTTAATTAATAAAGTAAAAGCTGTAAGACGCAGACTCCTGTAAACAGCTGTTGCTACTAAAGGTTATCTGAGTTTATTGGTAAAAAGTACATTTAGGCTTTATCTTTTTTCTTTAAGATATACACTACCAGTCAAATGTTTGGACACACTTTCGCATTGAATTCAAAGTGAAAGTGTGTCCAAACGTTTGAGCTTCATTTCCATCTAATATCAGTGAGATATTCGAGAGCCAATGATGGATTTATTCCTCATTTAAGGATCCATTATCTTCAAGGGTTGTTTGGTATTAACAGCTTTAACAGAAATATTCTAGGTTATAAAAAGCAAAGTGATAAAAGCAACTGAGGTGTTTATTTTAAGATTTTTATTATACGTTTATTGCAAACCCCATAACTTCAAAGAGTTATGAATTAAGAAGTGCTTAAAACAATACACTGCATTTAGCATGTGCCCTCCTCTCACTGTCTCCTCTTTCATTCCATCCTATGCTGGTGTATAATCCCACTCTAAAACAATGCAATCTTTTTTTAGGCTGCTCCTTTTCTAAAATAATCTAGTTCATATAGAGGTTAAGCGTATCAAGCTTGATCAGTTTCATCATCATTGCTGTTGTGTAAGTAGCACAGCAAGAACAGCAACAAACAGACTCCAGAGATGGAGCCTTGGAGACTTATTGATCAAACATGAAGGTTAGCCGGAGCCTGAGAAGGCTGGCTCTTAGTGGTCTCACGTGGCGCTGAGGCCCGACACGCTCCGTCTTAAAGAGCACAAAACACCGGAGAACAAACAGCGCAGATGGAAGGAGAAGAGACAGAACAAGGATTACATTTCTGAGGTGTGTTTTGTTGAACAACATGAACAGGAATAAGTGGGATGATTAGAAAACAATCAAATCTTACAAGTAAGGACCCAAATGCATCACATGGTGTTATTACTGAGGTGTAACATACATATACTGTATATAGTCAACCCATGACCCATGTCGTTCACTGATGGAGTCCATATGTTGATGCAATGATACATGCAAAATTAATCTGTAGAAATATGTGGGGTTTTGACAAAAGCAGGTGCATGATGTTGGTTGTTAAGATTGAGCAAGCACTCACTAAGGTTAGGCAACAGCAAGCATTTTTAAATACAGGTTGTCCTCCTCTAAACTGAACCCAAATTAGAACATTTTATGGCCTAAATATAAATAATATTAGTAGTAATATGATTTGGGTATGGGTTTTTTCATAGGAAAGTAAATTTTATTGTAATTTTATTTTATTGCTGGGACATAACATGTTTGACCTGGTAAGGGATTTTGTGCCTTATCACTTTACATATTTCACAATGCTGCAGGTGTTTCCAAAACATCTATGAGAATTGGGTATCAGGTAATTGCCAGTTAATCGCAGGGCTAGCACTTAGAAACGCACAGAGACAGATACTTATGCATGAATTTACTCTGGACAAATTAGATTTACCAATCCAGCTATGCATAACTGAGCAAAAATGTTCAAACTTGAAAGTGTTTTTTTTTCCAGCATTACTAAAGTCTAAGGAGGGCCACTGACCAAACACATTTCGGGATCAGACCGGGTTACTTTATTTGGCTGAAATGTGTAATTGCATGTTGCTCAAAGTTATTTTAAAGGCACAGAGGGAGGACAGGCCGACTGTGACAAGGGCAGGTGGCAGTTAGCGCACCTGTTTGCCAACCCCTTCGTCCTCCGCGTGTCTGCCTGCTCGCCTTCTTTGGGTAAGTCATGTTCGTGACACGTGGCGGTCCAGGTGAAGCAGGTGGGAGCGGGACACACACCACCTGGCACCGGGAAGACCCCGGCCCGGCCTCCCAGCACAGCTTGTAGGGTTCTGACCCACTGCGGTATTCAATCTCTACTGGAGCCGACTGGCCTCTTGGTGCTCTTCTGTCACGTTTAGACTGAGGCAGGTGAGAGCGGGGGGTGTCGCTTGTCTCCTGTAGAGCCAGATGCAGGATGGGAACATAGCAGTGAACAACAGCACCTTTTGTCCTGCATCTGTCTTGAGTGTGGCGTCCTACAACTTTTGACAGTTTAGGGAGCATGGGGTGCATCAGCATTGTTTCAACATAGAAGCAGATCCTGAGTCATTCCAGATGGCCACTGCTATGTTTGTGTATGAATAATGTACCACCTCATCTATTTAAGGTCACAGACTCTGGGCATGACCTGTGTGTATATTAATGCAGATGGTATGGTGAAGGTTTTCAGATGCCATGGTAGCCTAATTGGACGCAAGAAAGATTCTAAGTTCTGACATGTGAAAGGTTGTCACATCACATTGTATTTATTAAATGTATCACTCTTCTTTACCACAAATTAGACCTATAATAAATCCTGCCACCGTATTTTTTTTATTTTTTTTATTTGTGAATATGTTTGTGTATTTCTATGTATTTTTCAACTGTCCTGGACACATTCCTGCTTGGCCTGTCCGTCCTGGGAGTGGATCCCTCCTTCTGTGGTTCTCCCTGAGGTTTCTCTTTTTTCCCGGCTGGGTTTTTTTTGGAGTTTTTCCTTACCCTGATGGAGGGTCTAAGGACAGGGGATGTTGTCTAGTGCAGTCTGTTAAGCCCTTTGAGGCGACTGTTGTTGTGATATTGGGCTATACAAAAATAAATGTCTTGTCTTGTCTTATATCTAAACTCGGAAGAAACAGCTTAATAATGACTAGTGGTCAGGAAATAACATGGCAACACAGTTCACAAAGAGGAACCAACCAATGTTCTGTTCCATATAAGAACTAACTTTTTAGGCAAATAATATTAGGGAGATAAAGTTACGGTAGGCAATTTTTATCATGGTAAAAAAATATCCATGTGGAAATACCACTTCATTCATTCATTCACTTCCTTCTGTTTAGTCCCGTTATGGGTCGTGGGTGACTGGAGCCTATCCCAGCAGCTTTGGGCCTGAGGTGGGCTGCACCCTGGACAGTGGCCAGTTAGTCACAAAGCAAAAATACCACTTCCACATTTGTAATATGATTTACAGTATATCTTGATATTATTTATGATGGCAGAACACAATTATGGTTAAACCGTACAGATGTTTGAGACTTATTGTGACAGAGTAGTGCCATTATTTTGCATAATGCTATCTTCCATCTACAATTATAAATCTCAATGGTATTTGGTGACACAGTGTCCGCTCTCAGGTGACATTGCATGACTGTTGTTGCCGTTGATGTGCTGTTGAGTTGATTTGACACAAAAATAAGAGGACTGAGTGGGTTGGTTCATGATTTTCGAAATGAGCCCCTCTTCTATTTATAAAGACACATCCAGTGTGTAACGAGGCACTGTGTGATGATGTACAAACTGACAATTTCTACTCATAGACAACAGAAAAGCACACATAACCTTTTGACTTTTGACAGTTTGGATTTCGACTTGACTATACTGTTCCCCACTTTTGGAGATGGGGTAAATACACAAACGCATCACTATTTTGGCCAGTAATGGTACATATATATGCGTGATTGTGGATGCACCAGGCAGCTCTGCACAACTCTAACCTTGAGCTTTCACCGCCGCCGCCTGACATCTCCGAAAACATGTTATTTTTTACCCTCGTGTGGGTTGTCAACCGCACTGTCACAAGCGTGGAGGGGAGGGACACGTGCGGCTCTGGGAGGGGTGAGGAGGAGGGGTAGGAAGGGGGTGGTAACTCTCTGTAAAGTCACTCACACACTTCCTGTCACGGTTAAGTAGACAGGTGCTTACTGTTAACACCCCGCTAATATCTTTATGCATATTTATGAACCCCCCCACCCTTCTAATACTGTGCTCGTTAATGTCACAGCTGCCAAATATTGACTATGACTTCCTTTTAAAAAGCGCATAAATAAACCGACTTTTAAAGACTCTGACCTGCTTAAATACATCGCTTCCCCGTCCCTTTGATCAGAAAGCTTTTCATTATTTAAGCCTTCTATGCTTTTTTTATATTCCGTCGCAAATAAGCGCTATATCTTTATTTAGAGCAGCTACCTATCCCTTCATCTTGTGTGTGCACGCCTAATCCACTCCGTTTCCCGCGCTCAATGTGGTCAGAGATGTCTAAAGTGTTCTCATTAGAGTCAAGTCCAAAAAGTGCGGCTGGGTCTCATCACAGAGAAAAGAGGGAAATAGCTTGAAAAGTCTCGGAGGATTTAGTCGCTGATTGCTTCCTAATTCTGACTCGTGACTCCCACAACTGCACTTCGTATTCCCAGGAAAACTTGGCAAATAGTTGCGGAGTTGTAAAGAGATGTGGATCACTTTAGACAAGTGGCTCTGCTCGAAGAGAAGTCTTAGTCTGGGTTCTAATCAGACAGAATTGAGAGGAAAGCTCCCAGTTATTGCGTGGATTACACTAAGGACTGTCAGACAATACATTGAGCAGAAGCAAATTTACTAAGGCCCCCTTCAGACCTTGCATTTCAATCCGTCATCGTGACATGTGTTGCCAGCTTGACTCGTTGTTATTCATACTGCGTATTAACATGCATCTTCTTCAGTCAATATTAGACTGGTTCTTCTACGAAACCTTTCAGGCTTTTGATTTGATAAAACACCATTTTTGTGAATATTTCTTCTTTCTTGATAATAAAGAGAAGAATAAAGAATTCCATATTTTAAGGCCAGTACTAAGATAAGCACTGGCCACTTATAAATGTCAACTCTCTGTGGGAGGTCTTTCAATGTATGTCTCATACATGTCCCTTTTTTGATTGTTCAAATGACATTCAGGGCAAAAAATCTTTTTTGTACTGTAGGGCACTACAGTTTTTAAAAGCAAACCATCAGACTTTCCCTGACATTGAGATTATTGTCTTCATGCTTCTTGTAGCTGGCTTTTACTGTGGTGAATGTGTCTCTGCAGAGGCTTATTTTACATTTGAACTGGATAAATCCAATAATCAGACTGACGTAAGATTGACACGTTGTTAATAATATAGAATACAAACAGCTGAAACTTCAAATGCACTGTTTAAGACATGATTTGAATCACTATAAGACACTAGGAAACTGCCGGCTTCACAGGAGGCGTCTGTCGTAGATGAAGTTTAGCAATAAATCTAGAGCCATATAAACGTAAAACAACATAATCGATGCGTTATGTGTGTTTCTAAACCCGACCGATATCCGTTCTCCCCATTTACTTCCTCCATTTGCTTTTCTTTGTGTGTTTAATTGGCCGTGATCTCCTGCATTTGGTCCAACAGTCTGAACTATCAGCAAACGCTCTTTCACACTACAAACGAACCAGACCATGGTTCCGTTTGGTCTGGACCTAGACCACCTCTTTTTGCTGGACCAATGAGCAGCTGTTTGGAATCACAGTCCGCTGGAGCTTTCACACCTGAAGATTTGGTTTCAGACCAAACGGGAAAGTCCAGACTAAACAGTGCAGCTGTCAACGCACCCTCTGTCATTCAAAGATCTGAATACTTCTAAATACATAAAAGACAGGCCACTTTCAAATCCATCCTCAGCGAAATCCAGCTGCTGTGGCCCTGAAACTGAGGCACTGCTAGAAATACCACAATGCTTCAATTTCTTGTTGAATTTTCATGTTTTAGCACCTTTTTCTATTTGCAATCCATTTTAGGGAACCAACATTTGTACCATCTGATAGAAACAGAGGTCTCCATACCATTTGAAATCACTTACATTTAGTATTTGTCAGTATCAAGTACAGATACAATATATACAGTAGATACCTTTATATTTTAGATGTTTTACTTTTGAAGTGGACAGTTTTTGAGCCTCTAGCAGAGCATTCTTCAGTTTGCTCTGTTTTTGTCATCTTTGTTTACACTAAATATGTATTAACGGCACTATATCGTGTAAAAAAGAAGAAAAGGAAGAACATGGAAAATTTGTAGGAAAGTATCTGGGGAGGTCAAATGAGTATGAGGCTACCAGGAAAATTATTATGTTAGATTGCCAAATAAGCAAAAAGTAGAGCAAAAAGACCCTAGAGAAGCAACATAGGCCATACACATTTATTAAAACGCATACCTAATGTCCATAATTAAACCCTGACACGTTGACATTGCAGTGGGATTACGATCTGTCCCTTCCCCTCCTGAGAATAAACAAATTAGCCCTGTAGATCCATAGGTGGGGTCAGAGGTCAAGCCTGACACAGGAAGGCATGGTGTGACAGGCTCTGGCCGCTTCACATCCATTGAACAGATGTTAGCAGCGGCGGTGTGATTATCGCCACGGCGACCGAGGAGCAGGAGCCCCTTGGATGGATGCTGGTAATTACCCAGGCTCCCCCGGGAGACAGATGACACGCGGCCGCCACTCTCGGAGATCACAGGGGCGTAATTAAAGCTGCAGTAACAGTTGTTAATAGGGCCGCAAATAAAGGTAGCAAGGGATGAGGGGACGGAGGGAGCAAGGGAGGGAAAGAAGTGGGGGGAGCGTCTTTGTCCTCCACTTTGTTTTGCACAGGATGACCTTGCAATTGCATCAGAACTTGATTAAGAAAGTAAATTTCATTCTGTCATTAAGTGGCCAGGTAAACTTGGGAGAACAAGCACAAAATATACTTTTCTTTCTTTGTTGTACATATATTAAAACAGGGGTTCCCAAACTTTTCAAACCGCGACCCCCAATATTAGACTGCAGTTAACTGCAGACAGTTTTAGTTTGTGTACTATTCATTCTTAACATGAAGACTTGTTTGGCTTATTTTATTATACTATGCTTTTTACCCAAAATGGACTTTAAAAGTAGCCCGCGGACTTGGCAACAAGCCATCACTTAACTGTCATAATTAATCGGAGCAAACAAAGTTTTACAAAGTTTTACTTTCAGTTTATTTTAATTATCCTAAATGTATACTCGCATCATTACAACCTTTAAAAAAAAATAATTTTCATAAAAAAAAAAAAAAAAAAAAAAAAATTCATAAAAAAAAAAAAAAATTCTGGAAATCATCTCGCGACCCCCCGCCCACCACTCCATGACCCCGACACTCGGGGTCATGTATTAAAACACAGATTGCAGAGGTGTTTCAAGAGGGTAAACAAACCAGGGAATTGTTTAGGTCTCCAGATGGAAGAGGGGCCCCAAAAGATGACAATGTGTGCGCTTCCAGTGTATGGGTAGAGAACATTAGTAAGTGGCTCAATGTTTAGATACTATTCATACAAGCATTTAGGCTACACCAAGTAAAGGCTACAAGCTACAAGTTGCTAAATGCTCAAGACCATGTTATGTTCAAGGACCTGTACAGAATGTGAAATAACACTACATGGAGGACAAAAAGTAATATGCATAAAATACAAATAAAATGCCTAATAAGAAAATATACATTGCTAAGGTTGTAAAACCTATGAGTAAAATGTGCATCATAGACATACAGTGGGGATCGAAGGTTTGGGCACCCCAGGTGCATAAAGGCGCCAAGAAAAGATGGAAAAATCTCTAAAAGGCATCAAATGACAGATTAGACATCCTTATAATAAGTAAAAAAAAGTTAGATTTTCTTTCCTTCATTTACACTTTCAAAATAACAGAAAACAAAAAAAATGGTGTCTGCAAAAGTTTGGGCACCCTGCAGAGTTAATACCTTGTACTGCCCCCTTTGGCAAGTATCACAGCTTGTAAACGCTTTTTGTAACGAGCCAAGAGTCTTTCAATTCTTGTTTGAGGTCTCTTTGCCCATTCTTCCTTACAAAAGTCTTCCAGTTCTTTGAGATTTCTGGGCTGTCTGTCACACACTTCTCTTTTAAGGTCTATCCATAGATTTTCAATTATGTTGAGGTCAGGAGATTGTGAAGGCCATGGCCAAACCTTTAGTTTATGCCTCTTGATGTAATCCATCTTTCTGGAGGGATCGTGCAGTCAAACGTGGGTTTTGACTTACTTTTCTCACAATCCTGCGAGCCATTCTGTCTGATATTTTTCTTGGTCTTCCAGATCTTGCTTTAACTTCCACTGTTCCAGATGACTGCCATTTCTTAATTACATTCCGAACAGAGGATATTGGCATCTGAAATCTTTTTATAGCCTTCTCCTGCTTTGTGAGCGTCAACTATTTTCAGTTTCAGTTTTCTAGACAACTGCTTAGAAGAACCCATGGTGCTGATTGTTGGGGCAAGGTCAGATGAGTCTGGGCATTTAAAACCTTTGAGATTGACATCACCTGGTCTATCCAGACGATGATTGAGAACAATCCATGACACTGTCAGGTTCTAGCTTGCCAAAGGGGGCAGTACAAGGTATTAACTCTGCAGGGTGCCCAAACTTTTGCAGACACCATTTTTTTGTTTTCTGTTATTTTGAAAGTGTAAATGATGGAAATAAAATCTAACTTTTTTGACTTATTATAAGGATGTCTAATCTGTCATTTGATGCCTTTTGGAGATTTTTCTTTATGCACATTAATAAAACTTTTTACCTGGGGTGCCCAAACTTTCGATCCCCACTGTACATATTATTTTAAAGCATACTAGATAAATCAGCAGACACATTGCTTGATATACAATTACAACAACAATACACATTAAGGGTGTAGCATTTTAGCATTCTTGACATATTACTTTAGTTGAATAGAACACTATCAAGTCCATGTCCAAGTGTTTGCTGCCTAATATATTGTATAGTGATTTTAATAAGCATTATTACATAAATGCACCAGAAAAACAATTTTATGTGAATGCAAGAAATGGAGAGAAATTGGGAGATTATGGGGCTTATGATAAAAATGGTATTCCAGACCTAACATAATGTCTAACAGCAATATAATCTATGCTTTCTTCATAGTAACTGAAGTAACAACCTCAACTTCAATGTCCAACATCGAAAGCATTACTTCACAATAAAACTGCCACACAGTCACCTCCAGACCCCTCCTTCCAAGAAAACCAGCCAGGAATCTCTTTAAGTGCCTCGGTAGTCGTTGGAAGTGACGGTTCTGTTTTGTCTCGCTCGGCGATGTGTGATGCAGAGAGTGCCCACGCGGAGCTCTTAAAAGCACCATACAAGACCCCAAGTGTCAGAGCACATCACCGCAGCCTTTTAAAGCCACAAAACCCTCTGACAGCACCAAAATGGCTTCTCTGGCTTTTTTGTGCTCCACTCGGCTCCTTATAAATGACCACATTCAACCCTGTATGGCACTTGACAGCCCAATGAATTCTCTTCCCAGAAAGCTCTCTGCCGACAAATACACATTGCAGTGCATTGTGGGAGGGCATTCTGTAAAAGTGCGTATGAACAATGTAAATGGTTTTCACTTTGGTATGGTCTTTTATGGGTGTCTGAAATGCTGAATTAGAATTGGTGCTGGGTAAGTGAGAACCTGCCAAAACCTTACAGTGAACTATGTAATTAATCAAACTTATGAAGTGTTGAACAGTTTTCAGTTCTGTTTAGGCAATGACCTCCAAAACTCAAAAAGTTACTTTTATATTGTTGCAACTAAAGTTATTGGATGAGCATTGTTTGAGCAAATAGACATCTTTAATTTAAAGATGGCAGATCAGCTTAAGAAAAACTAAGCAATAGTCAAGCTTTGTGGTAACAACATTTGAACTTATTTGTGCCCTGATGTACTCATGGCATAAATGTCAAGGGTTAAGTTAAACTTCACAAGAGATAGTACATTTGCTGATTCCTTCCCTCTCACTCCAAGGTTGAAGCCTGAAGAGCCAACGCCAACTCTTGATCATTTGTAGATAACTTTATAATTTTTTAAAGTATAACCAGATTTTGGACAGTGTTGAGTGTTCACTGTTTTTTGGGCCCTGTATTAATGGTTAATTCGAAAGGCTCCATTGCATATTTTATGACAGCACAATATTCCCCAACCCATTGTACAGAAAGGAACTGTAAACTGCCAGAGAACCATTTTAACCCCCTGTGCATTTTTTAATTCATGTCATATTGTTCTACCTCACCATCTCCACTTTCATAACACTTTATAAAACTTCCATTGTATTCTGAGCTTTCTGGATTAAACTGTGGAAAAAATTGGACCAAACATAACCACTGGGTCTTTTTTTACTTAATGTAATTGCACTTAAAATGCATGTTGTCCATCTTAGCGAATTAATGCACACTTCATAGGGTAAATAAAGATGTATTTTTTTCTGTCAAAATACATTTAAATGACAAAATAAATATTAAATATATAATGACTCTTTGAGGGCATGCTCAATTAACCTCAGAACAAAGAATCCTGGTAGCCACTTTGAATTAAAAAAAACAAACAAATATAAGTGTATCTATTGTCACTTTTGCTAATCCTCCTGGCTTTAGCACTTTGTTTGGAGTGTGAAGTTAAAGAAAAGCCAGATCAGATGACTGCGGTGATAATGTGTGCGTTTGCCACTCACGTCTGTCGTACAAAGCCGAGGGGAGTCCCACAGAGAATTAACCACGCTGAGTTTGACACAGGATACCCACCCAGATAAATGGTGCGGCATTGGCAGGGCATAGTTTTGGGATTAACTCACTGACCCAAAAAGATGATGTCCTCAGAATAAGACCACCAGGGACCGGCAGAAGAGACAGAGCCATTTGTTTAGCTGTGGAAGCCAGCGTGAGCACATGAAGCTATCTTTCAATTACTGACATTAACTCCTCAAACAGAAGAGATCCACCAAGGGCCATTTGTCCAGAGTGTCACTGCCAATGTACACACAAGCTTTGCCAAAAAAAGGAGTAAGGATATAGTATTCCCCTCATTGTAGCTTTTAGCAATGAAAGACAACTTTTAGGAATATTTTTAGGCATTTAAATCATAGCTTAGTATAGTATACAAAATGTAAAGTAGTCAGAAAAGTACTATAAATAGCCAATATGTATACTGTAAGTACATTAGAACCAAAAAAAGCATTTATTTTTATTGTGCCACTTCACAATCAAATCTGGGAATGTAAAAGTCAAACTGGACGTAAAAGTGTGCGCAGCACCATGGCAGCTCTTTGCACATTTTGAAAACAAGGCACATTGAGGAAATGAACCGAAACTTTTGATACATTATAAATCTCTAGGAAAAACATCAAAAACATTTTGAGCAATAGCGAACAAATCAAACAAAGTGTGGTTTTGTACAGACCAGTGTTTATTTTGCAGTCAACATCCATGTGAGTATAATGTCTTTTTTCCTTGATTGCTTATGGGATGGGATTACTTATGCTCCGTAAAACCCATTCATTAGTGTTTCTACATAAACATGATTGTTTATGTAGAAACACGTGGAACATGCCTTCCATTGTAACTCTGTGGATGAATCAGCGTGTGGAGAGGACGTGACATGAGGCACATTTCTGTTTTATACTTGATATTGTTAGGTACAGTATAATACACTTTTTGGTATTTGAGTGATCCTTTGCTCTTGTTACTCAGACTACATGTGACACTTAACGGGTTAGGGGCAGAAGATGAATGAATAAACATATAGGGCTTTCTTTACTAATCCACTGCCCCATCTTACTGTTTGTCTTGTCTTGACTAAATCTGCAAAAACAGGGAAACTATGTGTTGTGTAATGTGTTTCCAAACACTGCATTGCAGAATATTTTTACTTTAAACGTTAGTGGCGGGTGACTGGAGACTATCCCAGCAGCTTTGGGCCTGAGGCGGGGTACACCCTGGACAGTGGCCAGTTAGTCGCAGGGCTGACATTTAGACATAGACAGTGACAGACAACCATTTACTCTCACATTCATTCACTAGGGACACTTTTTTTAATTGGCAGAGTTACCAATTAACCTATACACCATTAGTCTACGTATAATGTACATGGACCATCTGAATAAAGTAAACTGTGGTCCATTCTATAACCAGCGCTCTTAGAAGAATGACCACATTCTTTTCTGCTCCATTTAAAATAACCACTGGTGATGTTACCACTTACATCTTTGTATCTGACTGTTGCTTTATCCCTCGATACGAACATTTACACATCACAAATGTCTGCATGCTCCCTGTTTCTCGGGGTGTTGTGTTGTCAGTGTTTCATGACTTATTCACTCATTTTATTTCTCTCTGTGCATCAATATTTAATGGGAAAAGGAAGAAAGCATTTCCCAAAGCTTAATAAAAGATATTGTGCATTCCCAATACAAACACACACGACGTAAATGCATATGGGGATGTTTTGTTTGCAGTTCACAGTTGATGTTCAGGGCCGATGGGGGCAGGGCATGCAGATAGTGGACAATAAAAAGGACGTGTGCTGAAAGGGAGAGAACATATATTATTCAAAAGGTAGCCCTAGCTCTTACTTGCAAAGTATCTGGCATGTTATATTATATTGTTAGATAGGTGTTGTAAATAAGGGATTTTGTTATGTCGTTAGAACTTTATATATACATTATTGTACCATTTTTACCAGGATTTACTACAGTTGTATAGTATGGGATGTTATGGTACAGAATAGTATAGTGTGTAGTGTAGTAAACTGTATTATACAATTACATAAATAGAGGTCCAGATTGGAAAATTTTCTCAAGTAGTCCAGAAGTAACCTTGTGCTGCAGTTGGATTCTCACAAGATTTAAAAGTTTCCAAACTCATGACAATCCTATACTGTTGAATATGCTGTAAGTTTGGGTTTGGATTGAATGGTGTCTGGAGCTTAACAGCGTGACACATTCATTACCAATTTTTAATTCTATTTAACATCCATCCATCTAAATTTTGCATGTGTTGAAGCTGAAATAAGTCATGCATGATGTCCAATTTAGTGACTAGACACCAAAAATAAAAACTTGCGAATTCTAAATAAACAGTGCTTTGTATGTATGAAAGTTTTTTTCAGTGCTGCATTGCATAATATTAAACACCAAATACAGTCACTGGAAGGTATGATCTTGTATTGTATTGTATTGTATTGTATTGTATTGTATGTTTAGATAACTTTATCAGTATTTAATCTTGGGCTAGTCTTCTTTGACTTAATCAGTCAGTATAACCTAATGCATCTGAAGGTCTGGCTGAATTGACTGTGTTACTTGATTAGCCACCGATCGCTGCAGTCGTGCAGCTGTATCAATTTAACAGTTAACACTCATCAGATGTAGTCCTGGCTTGAAATCTCCATGCTGTAGCTGTCATATCCTGTTGGCAGGCTGAATCTAAACTGATTTGGCAACCTTTAGTCTTCTCTAATCTTCCCAAATCGATACAAACATTTGCCCTTGCTCCAGCACGAAGGGACTTGGATCAATATGAATATTGATCAATGAGTGGTATTGGATGTGTTGGGGGTCAGGCTGTGCTGGGACAGGGTCGAGGCTAATCAGTTTAAGTTGGCCACAGGCAGTAAAATGAAGGCTAAATGGCCTTTAAGTAGTGACCTGGGCTGAAGAGAAAGTCCTTGGATTCTCCTGCATCACGCGAAGAGAGAGAGAAAAAAGATTGTTTAGTTATATTTGTCACATTAAGACAGTGGAATTGAATTAAAATGTACAGAGGTTGAGATTCAGAAAGTTTTCCCAACTTACATCCCGGAATATCATGATCCTATATTAAGACTAAATTTCATTTGGGTCTTTTAGTGTGGCAATGTATTTTTACATTAGTTAAACAGGAAATCAAGGAGAGATAGGGAGCACGTGGTCCATGCCGGCCCAAATTCAGAACACTCCTTTTTATGCTATACCTGCTTACTAGGCACTGTACTGTAGTCCTGTTTGAATCAAAATACACTTACATTTACGTTTTATGAGTTTGCTTGTCCTGACATTTTAAGGTAGTGAGTATTTGTAATTAATCTTGATCTTTTAAAGATCTGTCATGGAGTTCCACACCATTAAACTGTCCTGTCTGCAGTGTGTGAGCACTTACTGTAGCCCAGCAGGGACATACAGTTGTGTGTGGATACATTTCAAAACTGCTTTAAATTTTAAAAAACATCAAATTCAATTAGTCGTTCTCAATTTGTCCACTCTGGGCAACCGTAGAAAAAGGAACTATAAGCGACAGCTCCATTCTTTTGGCTTTGTTTTAAATGTATATTTTATCTAAAAAAAGATAAATGCAAAGTTTATAAAATGATATTTGTGGTCTTGGTCCCCCTCGGTCTTGGTTGTAAATTAGTCTTAGTTGAGAAATGATTTGACTCTTTCTGTTCTGCAGTGTCAAGTGCAATATGTTAAAATGTGAATCTGTTTGAGGAAATAACATAATCTTTGAGGTTTGGCCCCGTGCATTTATTTGGACCCGATCTGAACAATAAATTAAAATATTGTGCTAATCCTGAAACAAAGTCAAGCCAAGATGTCTTCCCCTGCCTGCTTTTAAGTTTAAGCTTTCACAACACATGATTAATTTATCGTGAGTGTCTTTTACTTCCACCATATCCCATCCTTCTTCACTGTCACTACACGATATATGTCCCACTGCCTGACCGGGGTCAAGGACACGCACTGTCAGTGGAAGTATGAGTTCCTCTCCTGCGGTCACATGACATGAGTGATAACACACTGTATTCTCTGCTGTTAAACACACAAGACCTTATATAAGAGAAAGAAGACAGAGGACAAGACGAACAGGACATGGACAGAGAGGTGTAGGTGAGGCAGGAGAGGAAGGCGCTTAGTGGCAATGGGCAACACATGACCTTTTCAGAGAAAGCCCCTTACGCAGTCTAGGGCCAAGGTAGACTTTTATTTATAGAAGGTATTTATAGAAGCGATTTTCCCGAGGTTATCCTGAGCAAAATGCCACTTCTCATTACCAGCCGGGTCCTGCCTGGGCCTCATTTTACGGCTGAATGAGCCCAGGCAGTGGGCTCCCAGCGTGCGGCCCAGGGTCACCTATTAAATCCTCAGGTCCCGGAGAACGCCGTCATGCACGCCTTGTTCTACACTGGGTGGGGCTGTGGAGCAGGCTGCCCAGGTGTGAGCCTGATTTATTTAGAGTGGATTCTATTACTACTGGTTTTCTACTTTACAACCCTAACTCGTTCTGTTCATTTAGAAATATGACCATGAGTAAATCTTCTGCTCCTAGTGCAACAGAATAAACATTTGATAAAAAAGAAACACCTGCTTGGATCATTAAGGAAAGTGGAAAAAGTGGCTCAACAGAGATGCCCTGCATGATAGACTCAATAGTGAACAGTTTTGAAACTGTTACTAACAGTTTAATGAATGATGCTTGATAATAGATTTCTAGACACTGCACTTAACTCAGTGGGCATGACTAAGAGATGAGGCAAGTGAGTTACTCAAGGATGCAATGTAAGCCAAACGACTTGAACCTAATTGCAACATAGCAACGTCTTAGTGACTTGACTAAAATCTATTGTAATCAAGTCCTTGATTTGAAATGTTATCATTGCCCACAACCAAGAAGTAGTTTTTTCAATGGCAGATAGTATCTGTTACACATGTGCATTGTTAAAAGAAAAAACACATTTTGCCTGACTCAGTCAGTAAATATAATTTATGTGCTGTCTGTTCCTTGCAGTGCATCTTTAAGTCTTAAGTCACCCTTGTGCAGCATCTCAGGCCCTTCTGGTGGGACCCTGGAGCCACAACATGGGGTCACCATAGCCCAGGGACACACACTAGACTGGAATGTCAACTCAAAGACAACACCAGACGCAGTATGTTCAGAAAGAAAACGAGACAGGAAACTTTTTATAAAACTATAACATGCTCACTTTGCTAAAACAAAAAGTTATTTAACAATGACTTTGTCCGTTACTGATGAACCTGCCAACAAAACCAGGCCTTCAACACGCTCCTTTTTCCAGGACTGTAAAAATAGATGAGAAGGCAAAACTGCATCACACCTGCACATTCTTCAGCTCATCTGTCCCAGGACGAGCTGGTGCAGACACTGGACTGGTACTGCACAGTGTGAGGACAATGGAACCCCTAGAGAGTGTGCTCTATTCACACTGCACTGCATTATCTTCCATCAAAAGTATCCACATTTTCAAGTGTATGAGATAAAAGGTGCCAGTATAGACACAAAGCTTGACAAATTGTGACTAGGGATACTGGAAATTGATGTGAAAGTAGACTGTAATAAATTCTTACAAAGAAACCAAATAATACTAAATTGTCATGACCATTACTGTTACTTACATTTTGTTTTGTAGGTATACATTTTGTATTCCCATACTTTTGTAGTTTCTCAGGGTGACCGCGTTCTCCTTCCCACTCGGCCCTGTTTTCCCGGCTGCTTGTTTGGTGCAGGCTTGTTCGGCTGTCAGGTAACACACCATTAGACCGGGCCCTGTCAGGCTGCAGTAATGACAGCCAGTGGAAAGGAAAGCTAGGAGGAAGATCTTTGGCACATAGAGTCACATATACACATACATTTTTACTATTCCTGCTGTTACGGAAAGTTGGACAAGAGACCAAATTGTTGGCACAGTAAAATGTGAGACAATTCGAGAACATTTTACTTTTTGGTTCATTTTCCATGACTTGTCCAGTTACTGGTGGTGGTTTGGCTGGTAGCTAAAGACAGCTAGAGGAAGTAGTTGATTTTGTTAAAATGTATGTTTTTATTGACTCACCTGATAGCTGAAGACATTTTTTGATGAATTAAAATAGAGCTTTTAGGATCTTCCGATTTCTCTCCATGAGTTAAAACGTACAAAAGCCGAAACAGGCGTTATATCATTGTTTAAACAAGGAAGTGCACAAGACAAAAACTCTAAATATGGAGGTGTATTCAGCCACAGATTAATTCAGACAAAATCTTATCTGATCGAAAAACTGCTCAGATAGGTTCAAGAATTTCCAGAACATTTGGAACATCTTCCTAAAGTCGGAGTGATGTGTGTAGTTATTAGAAGAAGACTTGCCTGCAGCCGTCACATTTTTCATAGCTTCGTAGAGATTACAGTCAGTTTCCTCCCACTGAGGAAGAACCATGCCCAGATCAGATTTTATGTGGGAGAGACTGAAGCCCAGGTTTGACATCATGTTTATCTCACGTCTTGGCCTCTCCTCGTCTTGTCACCAGCGGGACAGGGATAGGTGCTTGTCAAATGTTGGCTCTGTACCCATGGCCCAAAAGCAAACCTCCTCCATTCTCCTCAAAGTCTGATTGCTTGTGGCATTAACTATAGAGATGTCAATGTTTCCATCCCACAAAGTTGTCGAAGATGGAACTACTTGGATTTTGGCTCAACTTTTGTTGGTGGGTTTGACTCTTTATTGTAGACTATGGCTGAGCTCCATCTTCAGGAAAACTCACTGTAAACACTGACTGGATTGTCCTCAAGGGCTGCAAACTGTTTTTATAAGTATTTTGAATAAGACTCACAAAGATCAATCACATAATTCAATGAATTAAGGAAAAGTGACTTTGAAGCATAAGTTTAAAATGTCACATAAATAAAAATGGCATGACTTTACCTTCTGGTCATTTTAAGTGAAAACAAAAGCACAGTATAGTAACATCCCGTTTAATAAACTTACTGTAGAAAATACCTTTTATAGTCAGATATACCAGACCTACAGAGATTTAGGGTGCAAGGTGCAGCACAGTCATGAGTTATTGTCTTGTCTAAGATGAAACAGTTTTATAAATGAGCACTACTCTGCACATGTCATTCATCTCTCTTTTATTCATCCAGTTAATCTCACATCAGGCCTGCCAATACATCCAGCTTCTCTCCCATTCTGACCTAAAGGTAAAAACTAGTGCAGATGTAATCCTAGACACATGGTCTGCAAATCCAACTGCTGCACTCCCAGAATGCACTGTACTGGCAAGCCATGACATGTTTATTCACTGATACTCCTCTCACAGTCTAGGAATTTACTAAAATAATCCATCAATGAGGAAGTGTTTTGGGCTGACGCTGTCTGAGAGACTATCAGTATCTCACAGAAAAGAAATGTTCTGTAACCCTTTACTGCATGGAGTAAAAAACACAGCGTAAAATGTATACAATACACTGACACTACTTGATATCTATCACAGCTTGTCTTCGGTCGTGCGATGGTTCTATATTGTATCTTTGTCCCTGCCTCATTGTAAGACGTACGACCACAGGTTTTGAGCTACGACGGGACAATTTCTTTCCACAATTGCAAGTCTATAGTCGAAATTGTACAGCGTAGACTTAGCTTAAGCCAATTTTGAAAATGGAGCCTACACCAACAACAGGGTCTAGGACTGATTATATCGGTATTCATTGACATCAGCAAGGCACTTTGTCCACACGTAATTATAATCTTTAGAAAGAGTTGTCAAAAAAGCGTGAAAACAATAGAAGATAAAGTTATTCCTCAGACCTTTTAACAGTTGATTGATAATTAAAGACCTATAGAATATTAAAGTAATATGGACTATGCAATAATAATGTTGAATGTTGCAATAACAAGACCTATAATATTTGAATATTGTCCTTGGACAATTATTTTGACCTGAAAAGTGTAAATGTCTGTCACCATATTCGTGCATATTATTGCAACTGATTTGCTTTTTTGTGACACATTTGTTTACATTGCAATAACATTTGTGATATATTGTGTCCTCTTATTCTGGATTTTCATTCATATTTGTACGTATATGTTTCTAATGTTATGTTTGCTGTTCTGTATGTGCACTTTTTAAATTCTTTGTATTCATATTAACTTATAGCATTTTAGTTATGCATATACAAAGTATCTATCGATTAGTACATTTTACATTTGTACTAGTTTGCAATTAGTGATGGTAGACAAAAAACAATTTATTATTTTAATCAGTTTGTGGGTAAGTTTGTTTTATTTCGGTACACTACTACTGTTCAAATATTTAAATGGTTATGTTTTTGAACTAGAATTTTTACTTTTTTTTGTCTCATAAGATGTAAACTGGTATTCAAACTGGTACACTGGTACAGACTGGTACCTCTGTTTTGTACTGTTTCCGGAGAAGCGTTGTGTTTGGGAGTGAGGTCTGTCCCCCTGGGCTGTTTGCCTGGCTGTCTGACATCATAGACCGCGGCGTCTTCTGATCCGCCGCCACAGCGAGACGATCTGACAGGCTTAATTTACAATGTCAGGCCTTTCAAAACCATTTCCCCCTCACGCTGACAGCAATCCCGCATTTATAAATTAGCAGAAACATTAACCTTTAGACTGATTATAACGCGTTCTGAGGGAGGCAAATTAACTTCCATTTGTTAATGTCAAATTTTGGGTTCAAATGGCCCCGAAGAAAATGAAGTCAAGAGATTGAGTAGATAATGTGATGTATCGTGTGTCCTCGACTGAAATGTTTTGTCAGGTTTGCTGATAAATGCGATATTGTTTTTGAGGTAATGCGAGGCATGTTGTGCAGCAGGTGAAGCTGGGTAATTGCAGTCATGCTCTCATCCCATGCAGCACAAAGGTCTTTTTGTCTTTAAAAAAATATAATATGCACCGTCTTTCTTCATTTGCCGAGATGTGGTAACTGCTGGAAGTATAAAATATTATCAGTAAATAAAAAAACAAAACCATTTCAAATTCAATGTGATAACAAAGCTTGTTTAGCAATTTATTTTACAATGTTATGTAGAGGCCATATTTTGGGGGAAATAAAAGTAACAAAGGTTTTATCAATGCCCCCCTTCAGACCTGTTATTAAAATCTGAACAGAGTGATCAAATGTAATGTGATAAGACTTAAAGCAAGGTATGAATGTGTCCTGTGAGACTGGCTCTGTGGACGTATTTGGAAGTGGCATCGGATTGTATGTGTCAGGGTGTGTTCTGATTTTTGTGGAGGTGTGAATGGGTTTTGCATTGAGTCAACTCCTATATCATTGTGTTAATTTGCAAAAATGCTCAGCAAAGCAGTGGAATTGACACATATGTTATTCAATAAATAATCCTATTGCATTTAGATAAGAGAGAGTCATTAGATAAAGACAATAATAGCATAGACAGACCTCTCATCTTAACTCTACTGGTATCTTATTCACATTATTGCTAAAATTAGACTGTGTAGCTCATAGATCGGAGAAGTGTAAATAAATTAAAAGCAGGTTTGATTTTGCAAATGACTTAGGGAAGTTTTTATTTGTTTGGTATTGTGCATTGGTTTGTGCATGTTAATGAGACACATGCCGGATTATAGCCTTAGGCTAATTTTTAGCCGTCATTCATACACCAGTGCCACAGACACTGGAGGCAATAATAATAATAATAATAATAATAATAATAATAATAATGCATACTACTTATATAGCACTTTTCAAGTTACCCAAAGACGCTTTACATGTGCCTTGGGGCAGACTGATGGTGACGTGGCAGCCATTTTGTGACTACGGCCTCTCCAACCATCACCACACATTCTCACACATTCATACAGCGGTGCCACAGACACTGGTGTATGAACGTGATGTATCAGCCCCTGAGAAGTAATCTACACGTGTCCAGATTGAAAGATGATAGAATTGAAATGCAAGGTCTGAAGAGGGCTATTGTGACACTTTGCAGCCAGAAAAATACAATGATGGCAGAAAGTTGACAGATGACTGCAGATGAGGACGGACATATGAACAGACTATTTAATAAAAACAAAATGCAACTTAGACAAAGTAGTGCTTAATAAAGCTTCAACAATACTATGTTCCTCATTCCAATGCAGTAGAAGGAGACATTCTACCTGTTCCTACAACGTTGTCAGAGTGGACAAACTGAGTGCTGCTGAAAGAGAAGCACCACACATTTTTGTGCACACATTGTTGCATTTAATTTTTTAGGTAAAATGTCGATCCAAACTATTCCAAGTGTGTTCAATCACAGACAGAAGCCTGTATGGTATGGTGCCACAGCTGCTCTAAAATAACAGCATGAAGTGTGGCATTGCATTCTGCCACTAGATGTCACCAAAAATGCTCAAATCTACACGCCTTGATTTTAACATGCTTTTGTTATGTTGTGTAGCCTCTTGATAAAAGGCAAAGTTCCTGCGGTATGACATGTTACAGTACGCGCTGGACTGGTTGTTGCTAAACACTGCTGTGCTGTTGAGCTCCATCAGTGCGACTGCTAACTTGTGCCCATCAAACACAGTCTTCACACATTGGCATGTAACAGCTTGTCACCAGGAACTGTTTGGAGTAATATTTGTGGCTATTACCCTAATTAGAGGCAAGCACACAGATGGTGTTGTTTCACAAATGCACAGGCTGAGAATCAAAATGTCATCACTGCCAGAATTAGTGATGGTCTGAGAACGTCACCTAAAAAAAGAAAATCTGCGCCGGTCGTTCTCACAGCCCATTTTCATTCTCAGAACTCCTTTCGTCTGTGCCGAGTGGAGCTGACATTAAGTGGCCTCTCTTCCTTGATGAAACAGCGGGCTCTTTAGCGGTGAAACAATGGTACTTGCAGACCATATGGTGCGTTTAAATGCCGTAGGACAGCTGTGAAGCCGAGTGTTCCTGGATGTGGGCCAGCTCCCAGAAGAAGTCTTCCACTGGTTGGAAAGAAGAAAAAAAAGTTTCCAGTGAGAGCAGGAAGAAGCCACTTTTCATAGAGAAGCTTCCAGATGCACGCCACAAAGGATGAGACGGACACATCTGGGGGCTCTGAGTGGGACGGGGAGGGGGTGTAGCAGCACCATGTGTGTGTCATTACACTGCACGTTAAAGCACAATCTCCATTTCTCTAATGAAGGAAGTGAGAAGCAGGCCTTTTGCAAGTGGACAAAGCATTTTATATTAATGTTAATATTAATATCAATGTCCTAAACGCTAGAATAGCAGTATATCATTGCATTTCAAACTGTTAAAGCCTTCAGTTACTAAGTTTTATGGCATCAGCTCCCAGCTTATGTTTAAGAGGCTGACACAGTCCCTACATTTAAGGCTAGGCTTAAGACTTTCCTTTTTGATAGCTGCATAGTTCTTTGCTGTTCACAAGTCCCTCTGTCCCACTTTGTCCAGATGTCCAGCCTGATGTTAGACGTCCCAGTGATGACTGACTTCAGCTGTACCCCCATGTACAGCTGTGATGCTGTCCATGGGTTGGGACAGTATTTAGCTGCACACTTTTTGACTCAGACATTATTACTTCTCTCCATAGAAAGTGTCTGTCAATCAAACTGTGATTTCTAACCGACTCGCCCAGGGGTAAAGTGCTAGTGCGCCTTCGCAACAATGTTACATTGTTCACTACATCCAGCGTATCTACCACAGAGAGGCACCAGATCCAATAAGCAGACCAAAAGGTAAGACGAGCTGCTTTGTTCAAACAGAATGTGGAGGATTTTATATTGCTGAGGTGAGCTTTTATGTGATGTTGGAACATGGTTACTATGAGGTGAGAAGTTTCCAATAACTGTATTTTGCCTCCAGCAAGGATTTAACTGAATCTGCGCCCAATGCTGGAATCTCAGATTACAAATCTGGAAGCTGCCAAAGGGAGGGCTTAGCTCATCTTTGTCATTCCAAAATAATCTGCTCACATAATAGCTGTTTTGTAGTGCTTCAAAAACGTAAATATGAGATTTTGTTTTCGAGAGGTTTCACATTGTGAGATTAGTGCTGCTTGGAGCTGCTTGGTTTGTGGTTAACCTTCCTGGTGGGGATCATTTATTACACTGTTTCAAAAGCTCAAGAAAAGCAGAAGGAGGAGACCTCTACACCTTTTGAACAGGCCCAGAGTCCAAGGCAGATTTAGGTCTACCCTCCTGACAAAAGATAATTGGGCTGATTTGAGTTAAATCTGAGAGACACAGATTCATTATGAATTTTAGAGTCTCTAATTTTGGTCACACGTGTGTCAGTGCCTTTTTCAAACTGGAATCAAACTTACCTGACCCAGTATGACACAGACCGGTCCAAAGCTGGACAGATGAAACAGAATATAATGTACAGAACCACAAGAAGGCAAAACCATCCCTTTGTCAAATATCAGCCATAAATATAATGCCAACATTTAGTGGAAAACAACCCCAATTAAATGTGCTGTTACTCCTGAAAATCTATTTTTCCTTTGGTTGCAGAATCCATCCAAACTTTCCCCTTTTCTCCCCTTTTCCAAAAAACATTCCCAAGACTGAAAATCTACTTAAGTATATTCCAGATTTTCCAGGATGTGTACAATCTCTAAAAACCAAAAGGAGAAAAAAATGAGATGTTTTGGAGGGAAGCAGGCTGGCATCAGATGAACTCCTCGGAGCTTTAATAAAACGGACCGTGTTAGCCCCTACTCATTACTTTACTATGAGTATTGACTTTGGCCTAGAGTCATGAGCAGATAAAATGGTGTAAGGCCTTGTCCTAAGTGATTACTCTGAATTACAAATCTGTCTGTGTGTAACCCAATAGATGCTTTCTGCTCGGAGCGTCAGCAAACACACTTTACACACGCATATATACAATCAACAACAGCCCAAAATAAAATTCATATATTATAGTTTTTAACTAAACAAAAAGGAGTAAGCTGTCTGTATTTGACAATATAATCACTTATGGCTTTGTGTCTACCTGAAAATAATATAGATTTAAAATGACTGAACACACATTTCTATCAAGTTGGAAGTCTGAGAGCATACACAAACAGTGGTGAGAAAGTGTTGGATTCTTTTGAATGTGAGACCTGATCAGTTTTTGGCAGTCCAGACAGAGCACTTTGTACTTGTGTAGTTTGATAATTGCATAAGGTGACATACTATTTGTGCAATTTCTTGTGTAAACAATGGAGTATCCTGAAGATTTCACAATGGGATTTATGTTTGTCAATACATTCCGATTCAATACAGAGATATAAAGACATATGTTTGTTCCACTTCTGTTGAGCTACATTCAGGCTCAGTGACCCTGAGTCTGGCCTATTAAAGTGTGAACTCACAATGTGACTTGTTCCCTAATAATGAAACAAGACAGTGTGACAGGCAAAGGTTACACAGCAACAGGGCTGCTTGTGCTTGGTAACAAAAGATAGGTATGTGTGTGTGCTGTCAGTGAGTGGGTAGCGTATAACTTGATATTCAGCTTACTTACTTGTGAGCATTGTGGCTGCATTGATTGAAGACTACAAGCTGTGAGCCACTGGATTCTCAGGGCTATTAAAGGTAAAATGTGGCATGTTGCCACAGTTGCATAAGCTTAAGTAACACATACCAGTCCAGAGCTGTACAAAAATGTGTATAAAGGCTATTGGTAAACAGCAGCCAGGCATGCTTGAGTAAAACTAGTTCATCCAATATTGACTTGGGGGGTAAATAATCTATAACTATTAAAGTAAAATGCATATGAAACTATTATAGTATATATAGTTGTGATTAAGTGTTTAAATGTGTGATAGAAAGCAAGCTACAGCAGGTCTATGTGGATAGAGCATAGTTTGTGTACAGGTATATATGGGCGGCAGTAGCTCAGTGGGTAGAGCGGCCGTCCTTCAACCGGAAGGTAGTAGGATCGATTCCCGCTCGCCCCACAGTTCATACTGTCATTGTGTCCTTGGGCAAGACACTTAACCCACCTTGCCTCCAGTGACTGTAACACTGGTAATGTAATGTAAGTCGCTTTGGATAAAAGCGTCTGCTAAATGAATAAATGTAAATGTAAATGTAGGTATATAAAGGTGTATGCAGCTTATTTACTTATTTGATGCTGCAGTCGAAAACAAGAAGAAACTGCAGTGCAGGCCTTGGAGACACACACACAATCACACACTGCTGCTCCAGTCACACTCAGTCACCCAGTGCTGGTGTAGTGTCTGCTCTGACAGCTGAGTTTTAATTGGCCGGGGTGGTGCAGCATGGGCCGCTGTCATGTGGCTGGCAGTTTGAGGGGTTGTGGGACAGGCCCCTCCGTGGGGGCTGTCAAACGGCCCACGGTCTCCACGGGAACCCCCACGGTGGGTGTCCCGCCTCATTTAGGAGAGCGCAGACAAAGCGCCAATTAAGAAGGGCTTTAAACAATCAAACAGAGTTCCTCAGGGCCCACAGACACTCGACGGGGCACCGAGAGACCGACTGACACACAAACACAAACGTACGTACGGGCGTATCAGGCATGGCCGGGCGCGCGTACACAAAAGACGAAGAGAGGTAAAAATAGACGGATCATGATCTGAAGACATAATTAATGCCTGTTCGTGGGAGCGCATGAGTGAACCACATCTCTCTGAATTAAAGTGGAAATTAGAAGTGACTGACGACAACAGAACACTGTGTCAATGGGAAATGCTTCCAACTGAAAAACTTTCAGATAGTTTCTTTGTTCTTGCGAAAAAAAATTCCCAGCTTTGGGCATGACTGGAAACAATTACTGGAGTCATAACTTAAAGAAAAAAGAAAAAAAAAATACTGCTAATACAAAATCTTGTGCATCTGCCTGTATTTGTCTGCCCGCGGTCCCGGAACTGACGGATATTCTCCACTAAACTGATGAACCTTGCATTTTTAAGAGCAAAGCAGTGTCTTTAATGTATATCTCTGTCACTCCCCTCCTTTTGGCCCATCTTCTACTATGAGCTTCCATATGCCACTTCCATATGGCCCTGCACCCTCTCCTGACAAGCCCGTAGCTCCAGCCCATCCATCATTCCGGGGAGTGCACTCACTTGTTATCAGCTCAGCCTAGGAACACACACCAGACTCGGGGAATAACAGGCAAATTGCCCGGGTCCCTCCTACAACCATTTTGTCACAGAACAGAGCATGACTTACTCGCCTGTTGGATATTTTATTTATTTATCTCCATTCGGTTCTGCTGTGAATTTGAATGACAGATTTCAGAATGTGAGAGTGGAGATGGAGATGTGTGGGCTGCTCCAGGATTGGTGCTTTTGGGAGAATGGGACCATGATGCGTGTTGTCCTGGAGGGGGAGATACAGGCATGCGATGGAGCAGCAGGACTATGAAATACGACGCCGCAATATGTGGGAAAAAAGGGGGCCTGGGATATGATCCTCACCTCTGCTCAAGGAAGGCTATACAGGACAACTGTGCAAACAGGAGAGAATGAAATAGTCATTCATAATGCACATGATACTGTGAGTGAGATAATATAAGTTTATATAAAAATGGGATTAGCACAACAACTGTCAGGGATTATTTTTACGCTCTTAACACATTCATTACATTTATTACCTATTTTCATCCTGGCTTTTTCTTTATGGCTTCTCAGTGACTCCTCTGGTAGTTCTAGACAGGGTTGAGAAATGTAAATTAGTGGTTATTCATTTTGTATATTACAACTTTCAAAGTAAGTACTGGGAATTTTTTTTTTTACCTTGAAAACTAAGCCTTTACTTCAACCTTTTCTTCAAGATGACCTGGATGACTGAGAACCTTCACAGACATACTGGTAATATAGATAATGATAAAAACAACAATAAGCTATTGCACACTACACACACACACATTTTACAAATAGCTAATCAGAAACATGTGAGTGTATTATTCATCGAAAGAACTACAGTATTTCATACAGGTTAAATATATAGACCTGGTGATTGTAATTTGAAACATTCATCCAATTTGAAACTCCTTGCCGTGACATTACTTGGACCTCCTGGACCAGCTGGGCTCATAGAGTGTGTAGTGGGTGATTCCATTGCCACTCAGTCCTGAACACAAAACTTCAGTCACAAGTGACAGTTGTGTCATTTGATTTGTGAAACAATCTGACAACTTTTTCAAAACATCTTTCCTAGTACCAAATCATCTTTCCAATTACCATTTCCACCTCCATTTCCTGCTATCTTACTGAAGGCTTACAGTTGATCTCTGGTGTTCATACTGTCTTAAGAAATAAACTGCTGGATTTAATTAACAATGTTACGTCAACTGGATTGCACCCAACATTGTTGTTTAAATGGATAAGATATACACCATTGGTCTCAGAATATTTTAACTTAATAAATCTAACCCATCTGTGTTACTAAAATGCAACATTGCAGGTTTGTTTTGATTTAATTTAACATCATGGCTTTGGGGTTTCTTACACTGTTATTTTTACTTGATCTGATTACATTCAATTTAATCTACACTAATAATTATACATTTTTTGAAGTTTTGATTAGCTCAGGTCATTATGTTAAAAAAGTATGTTGATTTATCAATTCATGATAAATCTTTATTTATTCTTGCCAAAGATGACATAAATTAGCTGTTATGTTCTTCATATAAGGCTCATTGATTTTACATGATGCAGTTCAAACAATATAAAAGTCAGATAAATTAAAGGAATATAGTATTTAGGACGATGAGAATTGCACTGGAGTGACCACATGAACAAAACTATTTCATTTTTTCTTTTGGCACACCACTGCCCAGCATCATTAACATACTCCAAAGGCACTTGGGGCAGGTTCCTGCAAACAACATGGTGCATAAGACATTGACATTGTGTACACATGTGATGTAAAGGACAGTGTAGTAATCCCATGGTCAACGTAAGGTGCATAATTATTTTCACAAGTCAGTTTCTAGAGTGCAACATCCAACAAAAAAATACGTTTGGAGCTTTTGTTGAGGTTGCCAACTGGCAGACTCAATCATACCACAACATATAAATTGAAAATATGAACAATTTGGCATAAAGTGTTTATTATAAAGGGAAGTGGACATGTGTAAGCAGAAATATTTCTGGCAAAAGCACACCTCTAGAAAAATAAACCTCTCCTTAGAGCAGATGCTGGCTGAAGTCATGATGTTTATCACTGCTAACATAAACATGGACCACAGTTGGTTTATGTTTCGATTATGGGCCTGTTCTCTCTGTATTAGAAGAAAAAAGATATTCCAAAACACAAGCTGGTGTATAGTTGCTTCATAATTACAAAAACATTTCTTCAGTCAAACGTCATGCTTAAGTGCTTTTAAAACACATGGAGCATATCGTTGCACGCTTTTACACAGGAGTCAAGTGGAGCTATCAGGTGGCTGGATGCATGAATAGAGTGAAATCACTTTGGACTGCAAGATAAACAAAAATACCGCCCTCACAAATGATCGCCTCATTGTTCAATGGTGTAATGACATTCACACACACTGATAGAAATCAGCAAACACTCACAGGCATGAAAATGAATGGAATATAAAATCCAGGCAAAACACCGGAAGGAGAAAAAAATATCCCCGGGAGCCATGTTGAAACAGGAGAGAAGGTGCCAAATAAACATCCACCTTGAAACAACAGTAAAGGTGAGGGAGACGATGCAACTGTAGATAAGACAAGGACGTGAAGGAGGGTAGGGGCATTGTGGCCATCCTGCGGTATCACTGGTGCCAGACATTCTATCTGAGCCTCCATGAGCTTGTATGCACAGTGGTCACACTAGTAGTCGGCTGGGGAGCGCAGCATGAGTAATTTTAAACCCCATTAACAATCACCATATTTATTTATGAGGCTGGGGCTGGCTCGGTATATGTATTGCTGCCCACACTTACTTACGGTGAGTCCAGTGGACAGATGATCCTTATTTGAGGCTTCATGGGAGGAAGAAAAGCCTCACTTCCTTGTAGACACACTGATAGTATGAATAATTGAGAGGCTGTAAGGAAACGAAGCAACTTAAATGGAAAATGCGGCCTTGTTACTGTCTCCTGCCTTTTTAACCTATCAGCTTTAATTAACACTGTGGATACAGTAGGGCCAAGACGAATGATGTAAAATCTATGTATGCATATCTGCGGCTGCACTAGTGTCGCTGATGGAAGTGACTGTGTCTGAATAATGGTGCGTTTCTGCGTGTAGAGTTTCAGAAGGAGTAAGCTCATGTGCTCGATTACTCAGCCGGTATGAACAACGCACAGGTCTTGTATGACATCACCTTCTGCATCTTGCTTTTAATGCCTTCTCAACTACAAACATGAGAAGTCCTTTCTAAGTCCTTTCAAGTCAAATGATTACATATGTACTTATTATATTTCTTATAACAATACTGTACTTAATAGGTTAATTAGTTAGTATGCGACTTAATTGTATAATATAATCCTATAATAAAGCATAACCTTATATAACCAGCGTAATGCTTATATAACAATTATAACTCACAGAAACATTGTGTTTTTATTAACACGTCATAACAGATGCTTGTGTTTAGCAACCTTTAAATTTTGAAGGAGGGGGGTATAATTACATATCCCATTTTATTATAATATAAATAGTTGCTTGTAGAGATCTATCTCTATCTAATATATTTTTTATTTATATAGCGCTTTTCCACCTAGTAGGCACTCAAAGCACTATACATTAAGCTTCTAGTTACCAGTGTTACAGCTGGAACACCACTGGAGGCAAGGTGGGTTAAGTGTCTTGCCCAAGGACACAACGACAGTATGAACTGTGGGCGAGGGGTATGTTATGATGTTATAGAATTCCATTATGAAAAGACTCACAATAGGTATATTTTAAGAAAATGCATGTAATTAAAAAATATAAAATTACAGACGGTCCTGTTCATTATCTTTATGGACAGGATTTCTAGGCGCAGCCAGGGGCCGGAGGGAGTCTGGTTTGGGGACCACAGGATCTCGTCTCTGCTTTTTGCAGATGATGTTGTCCTGTTGGCTCCATCAAGCCAGGACCTTCAGTGTGCACTGGGACGGTTTGCAGCCGAGTGTGAAGCGGCTGGGATGAGGATCAGCACCTCCAAGTCTGAGACCATGGTTCTCAGTCGGAAAAGGTTGTCTCACCCCTTCAGGTTGGTGGAGAGCTCCTGCCTCAAGTGGAGGAGTTCAAGTATCTTGGGGTCTTGTTCACGAGTGAGGGAAGGAGGGAACGTGAGATTGACAGACGGATCGGTGCAGCTTCTGCAGTGATGCGGTCGATGTACCGGTCTGTTATGATGAAAAAAGGAGCTGAGCTGTAAGGCAAAGCTCTCGATTTACCGGTTGGTTCCTACTCTCACCTATGGTCCCGGATACGGGCAGGTGAAATGAGTTTCCTCCGCAGGGTGGTGGGCGCTCCCTTAGAGACAGTGTGAGAAGCTCAGTAACTAGGGAGGAGCTCAGAGTAGAGCTACTGCTCCTCCACATCAAGAGGAGGCAGCTGAGGTGGCTCGAGCATCTTTTCCAGATGTCTCTGAGGAGGTGTTTTGGGCATGTCCCACCGGGAGGAGGCCACAGGTAAGCCCTAGGAGGGACTATGTCCATCGGTTGGCCTGGGAACACCTCGGTATTCTCCCAAAAGAGTTGACTGCTGCCCCCGCAACCCAGCCCCAGATAAGCAGAAGTAGATGGATGGAAAATTACAGAAGGCCTTGTAAGTGAAAAGATTTTGTATCAAAGTTATGCATTGCCTTTAGTTTTGAATAGTGTTGTGGTACGCAAGACTGATCTTGGTCTTCAGACTTAATAGATACTAGATACTTTTTTTCCCTATCTCAGACTTGAACTTATTATTACTAGGTCTTGTCTCCACCTAGACATGGGTATCTTGGGATTTTTAAGACTAACCGAGACCACAACTGGTTTATTTGTCCACATTAATCTTGTGATTAGATAAAACTAAAACTACAATTTTATTAGATTTTAATTATAAGAAGAAAAAAAAACATCTTTCTAAATTTGCAACATTACTGCTTTATGACAGACAACAATAAAAATGGGCATTATCACTGTTGCTTTAAGTTTACCCTGTGTTTAAGGTCAGACTCTTCTGATCAAACTAATTTTGCCCATATGTCTTGAACAAGTGCAGCCAATATGAGTGCATATCTTCACGCTCCCCGGGTGGGATTCTGTATTACCACTGCACTGGAAGACTTCAAAGACCCTGACTTGCCTCACCAAACTGATGGACAGGCCAGGAGGCTGCCTCATGTAAATAAACACTCAGGCATTTGACCATCAAAGGGGCCGGGCCATTGTTGTGGTCAGCGCTGTCTCACATGTGTCATGTCGGATGATGTGGGAGGCAGTGCATTGGTTGTTTTGATGTACAGTGGGGCATTTCATGACCTCTTACAGGGTTGTGGGAGGGGGGCATCTGTTCAACCACAACGCTAAAGCTCTAACGATCAAAGTCAAGTGTCAAAACAGCAATCGTGTGATATAATTTAATTGCTGCCCATGCATCCAGTCTCTTTCACTGTGTGATATAAAATACAAGCATTCAAGATTTAGTAAATATCTTAGTCAAATTCATTACCACAAAATATAAATTTTTTGACGGTTTTAGTAATATCTTGATGTTTAATGATACATAGTAGTATAGTGCATTTAGTTTACCCTGTCATCTGAGATTGCTAAATCTATAAATAGTGTTTTTTGTTAAAAACAGAACCATCTTGAACCATTTTTTCCAACTGACTGATGATCCCACTTTGCCACTTTAAAAAAAAGATCTTTAAACACTTTCTTTATTTTTCATGTTTGTGTTTATTATTGCTTTTCAGACAATTGACTAAAACACTTTTCCGCTCTCTACCTAAATCCTTAAGGAGAGTCATAATTAACAATATTTATGCATTGCTAATTGCTTCAAAACAAAAGACATTGCGAAACAAAACCAGTCGAGAGAAACTGCCCATGTATTTTGCCTGATCTGCAGCAGAAACTATTGGACAAACACAAATGTAGTGGTATGTTTCCAGGCTCAAAGGCTTGGTTTCATGTGGTCTCCAGGCTGCCATGTAAAGACTTTGGATTGTAAGCAGTTTTCTTTTGTGTGCCAAGGGCGACTATCATATTAAAGCAGCGTTGTTTATGTTTTCTCTCCTGAAACTGTCTCTTCCCTCCTTTCACTGCAGTTCTTCAAAAGCCGTGTCATATCCCTCCAAGATGGGCCCAGACCTGCAGCAAAGCCCCCATCCAGCTGTTCAGTTCTGAGGGCCTCAGAGAGTGATGGGCCAATATGGGAGCACGGGAGGGCCTCGGAATGATGCATAAAAGGCAATGCTCATGTTCATACAGTACATGCTTAGACCATGCAAATCTCAAACCCACCCTTCCTCCCATTAATGTAACATCTGAAGAAAAGTGGACGGTTAAAATATGTCTTAGAGTAAAATTTTTACTTTTTTGTATGTTGTTGTATTTTAGACATAGACGGCTAGTCCTTAAAATTCAACATGGTGGACCGAGAGGCCGTTTATTTCTGCTCTCTCCTCGGTTTTGATTAGCCAGCAAAGTATAAAAACAATAAAACCGCTCTGGTGTCCACTCTACTGCTGGACATTGGTTGTGCAGTGTCGCCTTTTTTTGCGTCATGTCCAGCTTTCTCTGATTGGTTAACATTCTTCTTGTAAAGCCTGCCCTTGAAATTGAATGCAAACAACAGGGTACTAGACTAGGAAAAGTCTTAGTCGCGGCTGGCCAGGCTAGAATAGCACCTGTCTTAGCAGGAAGGTTATGAGTTCAATTCCCAGTCTGTACAGATACTGAAAAAAAGATACACTTTAATATTGAGAACATTTCAAAGTAAGAGCAGTACTCAGTGGGTCAATTAACATAAATACATCAATTAGTCAAAGAAACACTTGTTGGTGACAGGTAGCACTATCGCCTCACAGCAAGTAGGTTCTAAGTTACATTAGAATCCCAATGTGCTTTGGTAAAAGCATCAGCTAAATGAATAAATGTACTTTAGCTCAATTAACATAAATACATCAGTTAGTCAAAGAAACACTTAGAATTGGTGTGCAGTTGGAGTTGCTTCCATCAATATATATATATATATATATATATATATATATATATATATATATATATATATATATATATATATATATATATATATATATATATATATATATATATAAGCAAAGATACAGTAATAAATAAAATCAACATCATAAAAAAAGGAAAAGTAATTATAGAAGACTTTGCTCAACTTTTTCGAATGTTAAATTAAATCAACTTGACAAGTTTTAAATCTACTTACCTAAAGTTATTTTAAAGTAACAGCATTTTTACACAAGTACAGATTTGAACTGGAACTGTGCTGGATTAACTCTTTGCACACAAACATTGATATCATTAAATGTAGAAATATTATTTACTCTATTCACTTCTGGGAAAATATTAAAAAATGTCTGAAACTGGGTTGTCCTAAACCTTCATGTTCATGTATGTATGTATGTATAAGTCTGTAGAAGAGTAGAATCCAGGCTTGTCTATTATAGCAAAGGCCTTTCCAGAGCAGGTGGTCTGGCTCACCCAGCATCTGGAGGCCACGATGGACTGATAACCTTCACTATTTACAAACCCCAAACTGTTTAGACAAACTCCTTAAAAGCTATGTCAAACTTGAAGGCTGATTCTATGTTTTTAGACACTGAGAACTGGAAAAAGAATAAGTCACAGTGAATTCTTCCCAAACCACAAAAAGAAAACTCTGAATGGGATATGTATAAATAAATAGAGAACTAGAATAAGATTGTGCACAGTGACACTGGAGACATTGTGCATACTAGAAATCAGAGTTAATTAAACCAGACTTCATAATGCTTTATAAAAAATTGATCTTTTCAAACAGAGAAAAATAATCACTAATTTACATGATGGAATGTGTTACCAATCTTGCACATTGCATGAGAAAAGATTGCAGGGCAACAGGAAGCACATATTCCCCAAGCAATGCAAAAAATAACATTACAGCACATAATGTATGTGTATTTGAATATACACAACATATCGTGTATGTTTGTTTGGCTTTATGATTTTTATGCTTTTTTTGGAAAGAAAGGAGGAGGGTTGGGGTGGTGAATAGGACATAAAACCGAAGGCCTTCACACTAGTTTTGGTAACAGTGGGAAGAAAAAAAATTGTAAATGATTTCAGCCATTTTACCGCTTAAGGATGTGTAGCTCTCAGCCAATCACAACTCACCAAAGAAAGTAAAACACAGCACTAAAAGCAATAAAAGCAATAAAAGAGAGAATGGTCAGAGGTGTTGCATCAGGGTGGGGAAACCGGGCAGTTGCCAAGGGCCCCAAGCAGAAAGGGGCCCAACACATTAACAAAATTGTAGGACCTCATTTTCCAATATAGAATTTAAAGACATGCTAAATTAACTCAAATAAATCGTCAGACCATTACAATGCACAATTTTAAATTATTCGATTTTTTTGTAATCATAATTAATATGGTTTATGTGCCTTAATGTAATGTGTATTTGACCCCCAACATCTCTAGAAACGCTTTTGAAGGATGGTGGATAGGTCCAGGGTTGTGTACTTGCAGTCACTTGGAAATCCTGCATAGTATGCCTTTAGTTTGACCTTAATGTCAAGTTTTTTTTTATGCCATTATTTGCTACTTTCTTATTTTTCCAAAATAAACTCTCTTTTAATGAGTCTACAGCAGGTGAGGAGCTGGTTCAGGAGTTTTGCTGAAAAACTAGGTCATTGGAGATACAACACCTGTGAATTTTGTTTGAACATCCTTTTTCCCGGCGCAGCCTCTCTGTGATTGGGAGTGTAATCCAGCCCGACTGCATTAAAGCCATTTCCGCTAAGTGAAATATGTGTCCCGTCAGAGCGCCTCATTCATTATTTATCTGTTTGCTCACATCTCAAACAAACCTGAAGAAGAAAAAAAACACAAAGCTGTTTATGGCCCGATGGGTTGGAGGAGCGCTTGCTGATGTCATCTTTGGGATGCACTGCGAGCTGATTTATTCTGAATGTTATTAACCTTTCTCTCCCTGGAAGGTTCCACTACTCACCTCTGAGCGGGGGGGTGGGAAGATTCCATCGAGGATTGGGTTGCTTCACATTTGTCCGGGTCAATGTGGGCAAGCCCTGTTCCCAAGTTCAAAGCAGATAGCATATGGTTTTTCGCTGTCCTGTGAGTAATTATAAATGGTAAAATAAAGTCACTCTGATATTGCCATAACTGCGCAAGCTCTGTGGATGATTTCCAGATGTCACTCACGCACTAATGCATTTGCTACAGCCATAAAAATACTTTCTATAATTTTTTCATTTCCAAAATATGCGGGTGCTATCATTGTGACTGGAACAAAAGCACATGAAAAGGCAATAGAGATCACAGAGCGACATGATGAGAAGCTAAGGTTTCAAGAAAATGATTATAGAAAGAGTAAAGCAAAGCTGTACCACTCTCAGTATGCAAGCTGCAGTGTTCAACTGTCTTTGCTGCAAGACCAAGCAAGGAAATTAAGCGATAAGAAAATCAATGGCGTACTCCTGGATCTATATAAATGTTGCTAATGGTGGAAAATCCAGGGTAAATGTGCAGAGAATGCAGCACAGATTGGAAAAGAAAAAAAAAGAAAGAGGGTGAAGGGAAAAGGGAAAGGGGGGGGGTGAGGGTAGAGGAGGAAGAGGGTCATCAATCACGTCTGGGTGACACACAATGAAATCTGACCGCGGCCTGAGATGTTTTAATACGGCATCCATTAGAGCCCTCAAATAAATTGCAATTTGGAAAACAGAACATAATACCGGCCAAGTTTTCCTCATCCATCTTGCGGCGTGTCATGTAATGTAATTGCGTTGTTAATTTATCCAAGAATTTCCTTGGTACACCATTTCATCGGCATTGGTTAATTTCCCTGTAGAGTATACTTTCTCCCCTTCCCCTCGGCCGGCCCTCCCCTCCTCTGGCTGTATAGCTAGCGGGGCAGAGTAATGTTTCTGCTTAGCATGGCATTAGTCGAAGGGCTAATCAAAGCCCTGAAGTCCGTGACACTTTATCAATGCCTGGCTGTGTTGTGCCGACCTCGCCGTAGTGCGCTGGCTGTCATTATGTCCCCGTGACAGCAGGATCACTCAAAAATGCCCGTGGATTACATCAATAGTATCGACAGGAGTTCGTGAGGGCATTTAAAGCTGGGACAGCAGCAGGAGCAGGAGTAGCAGCAAATGCATATAGCACACGGCTGACGTTTCCTGTGTGTGGACTGAGGCATTACAGGGAGCGTGGGAGAAGATGGGAGTGGGGGAGATGTATGAGCATGGCCGGGAAGAATGCAAAAATCAATATCAGCCCTAAAATAAAAGAGTAATAAAGCAAACTAAAGGGGTAAGTGGGTTTGGTTTACTTGAAAATGGTCAATAAATAAATAAGAAAAGAAAATTATTGGGAACAAACATTGGATTTTAGCCACACCTTGAGCATTAATAATGGTACAACCTTCAAATACCACCAAATAAACACCAATGTAATACCAACAACAACCATGCTTTTGGTCAATTTTCTGTTTAAATTTTCTTTGTAAATACATTTTTATCATTAATTTGTTTAAAGTTAAAACATGTATTCAGCATAAAATACGAACTGGATGATGGATGGATGGATAGATGGCGTTTTTTACAGGCATGATAGGTTGTGGAGGAGCATGGGACATACAGTAACACCCAGGACTTTGCCATTGGTCTCTATTTGAGTATTGACTCTTGTTGATGTATTAACACTCAATAGGATAGTGTTCTCCGGTAACAGAGCCTCTTTTACTCATACTGGCTAACATTATGGCTTTGAAATCCAGGTATGGTGCATAAATAATATTTGGTATACGTATTTGGTATATAAAAGTGACACATTCTGTAACTGTATGTGTTAATATTTTATTTGAAGGTATCAAAGATGTCAAACATATTTAAACTTTATAATTCGACAATAACATCCATTCGTCATTCCTGCAATAACTTTAGACTTGGATTGACAAGTTTTGACTTCACTCAAAAGTCTGCTATCCACAGGTGCTGACCTAATGCTTCCTAAAAGAAACAACACTGACAGTGCACTGAAGGGGACTTATAGGGGTCCCTGTTGGATTTCTCTTTGGGAAAAAGCAGCCTTATCTTCCGTCACCTAACTGCGGTTCACGAGGAGGGGGCTGGGAAGAGAAGGTGGAGAAGAAATCACCCCGTGGGGATAAAAACAAAAAAAAAAACGGTTGGGCAGAATGGATTGTCTTCCCGGTGCAGACCTGAGCACTTCTTCTCTCCCGTCAGACACATGAGGGTAGGGAGCAGAGAAGGAGGCTGCTGTGATCAAAGGCTGACAGGTGAACGAAAGGAGGAGAGTCGACCAAAACAAAGGCTGGTTGTGAAGATCCCTGGTGCAGGTTCCAGACGGGGGCTCCACCCTCAGCCAGGACTCATTTCTTCTGGTGGACACATCACAGGCAACAAATGAGCCCTTGTTATTCAGCTCATCTCTGTATTTCACATTCAAGCTTTCAGAGCATGCATAGTCGGTCCCATTTAGTCAGAGTGGAAAGTTATATATTTTTAGTATTACTTATTGTAAAAAAAAAAAAAAAAAGCAATAGTTTTTTACTCAGTGACTAGAAATATGTAGTATGGTTGCAAAAAACAATTGTCACACCACTCCCAGACTCTCATAATAACATTAGCAATACAACAATAACAATACAAGACGAGGTACTCCCTTGCATTGTGTCCTAGCTTCCCAAAAAATAGCCAACTGCTTAAGTATCATGTACATGCATCACAAGATCTTTTTATGTGCACCACTCAAAAGTAAGTAAGTAGTTGGAAAACCACGAGATTAAGTCAAGACTTAAAAGCTAACACAAATACGGCACATTATTCATCCATTTTGTGTGCACAAGCTGTTTCAAACTGTCTCGCCTCTGTCATGTCTCTGCTTCTACATCTCGTTGCGTGATAAAAACACAAACCTTTTGAGAAAAGATGAGTAAGTAATAAGGCCGGTCCTGCAACAACTGAAAATGTGTAAAAACGACGGTTGACTCCATATGTGGCTTTTCAATTATTAACAAACAATTTCTATTGGCTGCACCCTTCAGGGCTCGCCACTGATACTGTATATCTAGTGGTATGAATATTCTGGCAAAGGTTTTGTGGCAGATGACCTTCTTGACACAACCCTCTTCATTTATCCAGGCTTGGGACCGCCACAAAGGTACACATAGGACATAGCTAACCTTGATTAGCTCGTCAATGGGCAGGGCACCAATTATATATTTTTTTGCAGAATGTACACCGTGCATAGTGTTACTTTCATTAAATAGATTATGATAACTTTGCGCTGCATAACAGTTGAACCACCTTACAGAGGTGGTGTTGAGTCATCTAATAATTTCTGCAATTTCTTATTTGTCCTTGTAACAATTTCCCAAAAGTCATAAACACCCTTTGTAGTTACTGAAGTGAAAGTTTTCAAAGCAGTACTTCCAACCACAGGGTTTATTTAGGCCTCACATGGGACCATAACACTGTTGCCACGACTCTGGCTGAGATGTCTTCACTGCATTCTCTGTATCTATCATTAAAACTGCCGTGGTTTTATGGAGGAAGTCTCACTACTTCCAGATAAATCAGTGCAACAAAGACTAACCCTTTCATGCATGTCCAACAAGCCGTGGCCTTCCAACCTCACAAACCTCAAAGCCAAGGCTGCAGAAAGACATATTTATTTTCATGGTCTTGAAAGGTATAATCTGATGTCATTATGTGGAATTGGCCAGGCCTGACTTCTCCATCTGTTGGGAATACTTGTGATTTCAAAAAGAGCAAAAACTTTTTGTGAAGGGTTTTCACTGCAAACATTAGATAACTGTAATGCAGAATTTTCTGTAAAAAGTAATTGATATGCTTTTGAAATCCGTTAACTCTCTGAATGCCTCTGTAGGGTTACTGCTCAAGGTGTCATTTCACTTTTGCTAACCACTATTTTTTTACTTAATGAAACCAAAGGGAACATTCAGTTGCCTGAATAAATGAGCTTCAACTGTGGAGTTTTAAAAAGTTACGTCCTGTTCTTGTTTCTACAACTGCCCAGAGTGGACAAATAGAGCACTGTTGGAGGAGAAAAAGCATTGCCTTTTCTTTTCTGAACACAATCCTGCACAAAGTATTGGGACATGGATTTTGTTTCCTAGTTTTTATTAAAAGACTTTCCACTGGACAACATGTCCCTGCAGGGCAACTTGCAGAGAGTAGGGGTCAAAACTGTTGACCTGTTGAACTGTTGAGATCCACCGCGTTAATCTATTACCAGCCAATTTAGAAAAAAGTTTGGACATTTAAAACCTATATAAATGCTGGTTATTGTTGTTAAGCTTATTAGCTTGCATCAAGAAGGCTGTGGCTACAACTACTGTGTGCCTGGACGTGTGTGTGTGTGTGTGTGTGTGTGTGTGTGTGTGTGTGTGTGTGTGTGTGTGTGTGTGTGTGTTTGGAGTCTGCAACCATGGGTTTCTTTCCTGGCATTCCTGCTTTCTTCCACTGTCCAAAGGAGGATGCACTTGCCCATGTTAATAGTTCTCGTCTGTGTCTGTTACAAAATGTTGCCTCTACACTAACCAGGGTGTACTCCATATCATGCAAAGGGAACCTGGAATAGGCTCCAGCCAGGGGTTCAGTGATAGAAAATGAATTCATGAAAATGTTTTTGGGAACAATGCTAATTATTGGATATTTTTGTAAATTTTAGCAATTAAGAAGGCTAAAAATGATTTTTATCTCCTTAGTAGTTGTTGTGATGTCAACAAAGCAGGGTCAAAATGACAAGACTATACAATTAATTTATGAGTATCCATAAAAAGAAGGAATGAAAAATTGTAGATTGATAACAAATCAATTAGCCTTATTAATCCCAATGTGTATGCTGGCAATGTAGTGGAAACTGACTTTGTTCAATGCAAAGACAGCGGATACTATAGGTACCTTTATCGTTGTGGCATACAATGGGATGATAGTGTGCAGGAAAACAAACATGTAATAAATTTATATCTGAATCTAATGCACTTATATATTAAAAAGTGAAAACGGTGTTTCTAAATGTACCTATTCATGTTTATCGATTGTCTCCCACGTCGTCTACTGCCATTCCTCTTCCTACTCAACTAAATTACATCTCAAGAGCCAGAACACTAGCTGGAGGTGCTTGCTCTCTCAATTCCCAGCCCCTCACATGAGCGGCATGTATAGACGTGGGAGGTCCTGAATGGTGCGCTCCTCTGTTGCATCCGTGTAGCCCGCCTGTCACGGCCAATGCAGCTGAAGACGACAGGAAGGCCAAACAAACACTTGTATGTCTGTCACCGTTCTGACAGGTGAAGCAAAAGGTTGACAGCACTGAAAACTAGTTTGGCCCCCAGACGGCGGCTCCTCGGCTCTAAGTCAGGACTAGACAAAGGTGGGAGATGAATTAGTAATAGTGCTTTACCTGTCAACAACGCCAGCACTCAATATCGACATTCTGCGATATATCAAACAATGCAACTCAAACAGATTAACCAACTGTGCAAAAGTTAGCAAGTTTGAATTCCTGCGGCGCCACCTTCAAAAAGTTGGGTGTTGGTAATCAATAGGATTTGCTGTTAGTCCAAGTGGCCAGAATTTATAGGCACCAAGGTCACGTAGAAGCTATTGAAACCGTTTCAATTTTTTTGTTGTTTACTGAAATGTTTGACCAGACCGAAGCTGCATACATCCTCAGTCCACTTTGATCAGGCTTCAGACAGCTTCGTGATAAATAAATGGAAAACTACTGACAGCTTGTCAAACAAAAAGCTCATAGAACTACAGGGACAGAACTATACCACACAGAAAACTAGAAAATATTGAAGTTTGCACATTTAGATAGATTTGACCAGATACACATTAATTTCCATTACGCATGAAACATTTACCCACTGCAATAAGCCAAAATACATAGTGTGTACAGTATTCTGTATACAATTTACACATGGATATGTACAATTTGATATGTGCTATGACTTTGGGTATGGGTATTTTTAACACAACAATATTTCTGAAAAAACAAACAAGGGCAAAGTACACGTTGTCTTTCATAATTGGCCAACCTAATGTGCTTTTATTATTTGTGTATTTCAAACAATTTAGAGCAAGCTGTGCTGTCTTATTGAATGCCACTAAGAATGCCTTTATGTTGTGTTACTCTTTAAACAACTGTTCAAACCAGGCATAGGCACAGAATAATCCTTTTCAGATTTTAATGCCACCAACTTTTTTTCCGTAAATGTTCCAATAACTGCTAAAATTTCATTCAGAAAAATAAATCTTGCCGTGTCGTACCGTATCGATTTTTCATGATGCTGTATTCTGGGCCTATTGCGTTGGCCTTTTGCAGGATGCTGCACTAGGCTCATTTTTAACCGTAAGATTTTCATGACCCCTTAAATCTTTCCGGGGGATTCAACGGGCTGGTAAAACGGTTATGACCTCTTTATCTGTTTTATGGACTCCCTGGCCATTTCAGATGGGCAAAAATCAATGTCATTTTTGACTCAAATCAATTGAATTTACTGGTGGTAATTTGAACATGCAGCCGTGTAAAGCTACAGGGGAATTGTGGGCGAGAAAAGCACTGACAAAGAGATTTTTACCCATTAACACAGTGGAACATTGAAAACTATGGCAAAACAGAGAAAAATTCACTATTTTTACATGTTTTTAAAAGTTACACCTTTATTTCTCTCAGGCAATAACAAATAAAATATAATATTATAAAATATAACATAGATAATTAGCAGAAACGTATTACCATTAGTAAGTAAAATCTATGTACAAACCAAAATTATTAGTTATAGCCATAGACCATACACTTGTCATAAGAGGCCTATTATTACTGTTGGATATAGCCCTTTTACCAATTTGTTAATTTATGTCATTTTTCACACCACTCTTTACGGGAGTCGATCCTCAAATTTTTGCTTTTGCTCCAAGGTCTCTAACACTCATTGGACTCACACTGAATATAACACAAAAGCAAGACTTTTTTAGACAGAAAGAACCGTGGTACGCAGATTGCCATTTTGAAGAGATGATTGAAAACTGTTTTAACCAATGTATTCCATTTTGTTCAGCTACATGCCACAAGATGTTATGCTGTGGAGTGGTAACTTGGACATGAAACGTTGAAGTAATTAATAATTGGGTGCTCTTTTTCTCAGTTCTTTGCAGACTGTTCACTTGTGGCTATGGTATTACCTGCTCTTGTTATTGCCTACTTTGCCTAAAAAAGGGTCACCTGTGCACCTCATTGGCAGTGTCGTTGTGCAAAACATCTGTTTGTGGAGTATTTGTCTTTTGGTTTCAGCTTGTCTCATAGGATATAAAGGTGAGACTGGACGTCCACTGAAACCTAACACAGTTTTTGTGCTGACAATCTGAAGGTCTTTACATTACAAGGCAAAGACAGTGTTGATCACTTTGTTGTAAAAGCATTTCCGTAATCCCTGTCTTCCTCTCGATTGTGGCGCTGTCTAATGATGCACAGATTGACACCAGGCCTTCCCCTCCTCCCTTGGTTTTCCTCTTCTCGGCCCATCTGTGTAAAAGACCCCAGCGTACAACACAGTGCATGTGCACGTTGTCTTAGAAGTGCCTTGCAGCCAGGCAGAATAAGCGATTAATGAGATACATTTATCTTCTGTGCTAATACACCCGCCATTGTTTTCTCCATGCATGTCCTAAATGCATTCCAGAGTGCCTTGGGAGGGGGCTGCATCATTGCGTCCCATAGATCAGTGGGCCATTGTCTATTCCCATTTGCCCTTATAGAAAAAACACGTTCCTTTGCCTCATTTTGGGAAGTGTATTATTTTAGAGTTTAGAAATGATTCAAATTCATAGCACTGTATTATTAGATCTGTAAATGTTACATTGGGGCCCCTCCTAATTCATGCTGTGCAAAACATTTTTGGATTTATTTATTAAAACCTGCAACACTAGTATTTTCTAAAATAATCAAAAAATACTGTTGGATCTACAAAGTAATACGGTGCAGGTCGTCTGTTTGGTTTATACAGAATTATGATTAGAAGTGAAACATTGAGGGCACAATGTGAAGTCATAGCTTATGTGTAAATGTTTTTTGTTTTTGCTTTGTCTCTTAAAGTTTGCCAAACCAAACTCATCCACTTTGTGTCTAGACAAAAACTTGGGCATCCCACTGGAAAAGTCCTACAAATTCTGTCCCATCCACCAACCCAAACAGTCCTTTCTGCATTTGATGAAAAAACTGTTTCAATGAACAATAAGGACAATGCAAAATGCAACATATTTGGAAACGTAGATTTGAAACATTCCTGTTGTAGCTCCTGGCAAACAATAAAAATGTGAAATGTTGACTTTACTGCAACTCAAAGAATCATAATTTTAAACCTTTAAGCAAAGGAATGCAGCAGAGAAATCACTTGAGAAATGCTCTAATGATTATCCCTCAATCCATAGCAACACAAGGCGTGATTGTACAATTGACTGAGATTACATACATGAAGTCATCAAAGAGTAATCTGAAACAACCTGGAGCTAGTCATATACACGGCCAGACAATTATGGTGTCCTTAGGAGAGTAGTTAAAAGGGCTAAGAGTCGATAATGACTTACATGTTCTTATTTGGGTTTGTCAATGCCTCTGCCTCACTGGGAAATTGTTTTGCTGCACTGCCTGAAGGATGGTGTAAATTAGCCCAGTTTTTACATTGCTGTTGCTCAAATGAGTTTGTGCTGGCTTTGTTTTGTCATTTTATCATTGTGAATATGGAGTGTAATAATTCCTCCAGAAGTTCTAATATACAAGCATCCCACCCCTAGCCAATGTTCACATTGTAAACAAAAAATCTCAAATAAAGGTTTCTCTTTGAATAGTCACAGGTCAGCATTGTATTGGTTATTAGTAAGAAGATGAACCAATTCTCAGTAAAACTGGTCTAGAATCCTTTTTGGTCACAGCCATTTCTACTCCATTTGTTACCATTTATCTAAAATGAATAAACTGTTACAATTAAAAGTAACAAGTCAAACAAGGAAAGGAAAGGATTCCAGACTCCTTTCACTTTGCAAAGTGCATGCAGCTAGTCTGGTTACCAAAACACCCAAACAGATTGATATACAGTATACTGTATGGCTTATTTTCCATTTTGTATTACTGTCCAAACGTCTAGTGTTATGGTGGACTAAAAGTAATTCAAAAATAGTGAAGGACCACAAGCAATGTGGCATCAGTAAAGGCCCAGGAGAGTATGTGCAGAACATGGTGCAGGATTCAGTTGTTTCTCCAACTCATGTTCCAAAAGAAACTCCAGATTGAGAAATTGTATGAAAGTTAGCACCACAAGTTCCGGTGTCACAGAAAAAGAAGGAACAAAGGTTAGGGTTAGGACAAAGTTATAAAAGTATTAAGATCATTCATTCGCGGGTGACTGGAGCCTATCCCAGCAGCTTTGGGCCTGAGGCGGGGTACACCCTGGACAGTGGTCAGTTAGTCGCAGGGCTGACATTTAGAGACAGACAGTGACAGACAACCATTCACTCTCACATTCATTCACTAGGGACACTTTAGAGTTGCCAATTAACCTGTACATGCATGTGTTTGGACAGTGGGAGGAAGCCGGAGTACCCGGAGAGAACCTACGGTAACACGGGGAGGACATGCAGACTCCTCACAGAAAGACCAGAGTCTGCCAGGTTTTGAACTCATGACCTTCTTGCTGTGAGGCAGGAGTGCTAACCACTCTGCCACGTGCATCCCATTAAGATCATTTTACCTCAAAATGAAGAAAGATTTTTAGCATTCTTTATATTTGAATCTTGTATCTATTTAATTGGACTTGTACTGCTGTCTTGGCCAGGACTCCTTGAAAAAGAGATTTGTAATCTCAATGGGACAATCCTGGTTAAATAAAAGTAAAAAGTAAAAAAAAGACTTTATTTCCTTGCCCAAACAAAAGTACAACATTTTCTGTGCACACACATCTAGACTTTACTTTACAGAGACTATTTATGTAATTTTCTGGAAACAAACAGTGAATAAAAACTACATGAAATATCTAAACATGGTTTTCATTTATCCTTTTATCCTATGAATGATCTCCTTGGAAACCCTTCATGTGTCCGTCACGTAACCATCTGCCATCACAGCCTGCCTTCTGATTATTGAGAAAAAGTTTAAGAATTCTTTTAAGTCAAAACTCTGAGCCTGGGTTGTTGTTTATGAACAAATCTCTTGTCAGGCACATCTCCAGGGCTTCTGTTTGGAGAATCAGCTGCTGAACCTGAAACAATACACTCTTTAATTATCATCACATGAATCACATACACAGACACACATTCCAGCCTGGGTGGCAAACCAGAGGAAAGCCGCCAGTGACCCCAGAGAGGGTTGGGTGTTGTGCTAACAGGTGAGGAGCCAGCTTTCAGCACGCCTCAGATCAGGTTTCTGAAGGGACCTGGGAAGAGTGCGCAGGCATTGATGACTGCTAACGTTACACAGATTTTCTCCAATCACAACAGCCCAAAGCCTAGCAGGCTCCAGTCAACCACAGAGTTCCTGACCTCCTGGCGTGAGTGGCAAATGTTTTGGAAATAAACTGCGGGAATGATTAGCTCATATCTGAATTCAAATGAACAGCCAACTTGCTGAAACCTGAGTGAAAGCACATTTAGGCTTCCCAGCAGAGCAAAGTCCTTCTGGTCAAATGGCAATTACCCTTTTGAAATAGAAATGTTTTTCCAGGTGATAGAAAAAAAAAGATTTTAAAGATCACTAGATTATAACCTCTTAACAGAAATATTTATGAATTCTTGATTTTACAAATTGAGAGAAATTAGATATTCCAGGATCTTTTGGGGAAATACTTTTGTCCGTGGTACTATTTGTGTGTTCACAGTCTTAAAAAAATATTATTAGATTACGAGATAGCCACTGTTCCGTGGCACTGTTCTGCAGCAGATACAATGAAGCAAGTGCAAGAGCTATATCTACAGTGTTTTTTCTCTCTAATTTTACAGACGACTGGGCAGTACGTCACATACAAATTCTATTAAGATGTGAGTCATTGAGTTCAATATTCTAGGCACATTAATTACAATCTAACACTGGAGCGTTACTATTATAGTTATTAAAGGGACAGGATGGAGGACTGCTGCCTGTCGACATGTCTGTGTAATGATAACTCTCAAAGCCAGGAAACACTTTAGTCATCATCATTTTAGCTGTCCTCTGTAAAGAAACAGTAGAAAAACTTAACCAAATTAAAACGGAGAGAAGTTTTGGCAGCATTGAGAGAAGCATAGCTGATCATAGTGTTTTTTACACTGCAAGAATACCACAATAATAAATGATCCCAACACCCATATATACTTGTGATGGATCTCAGAAGTCTTTTGAAATGCACAGTAGTTATGTCACGGTTAGCTGTAGCAACAGTCAGTGTAGCTAGTGAGGCTAACAACCCTGAAATTGTGGTGAATACAAATATATAAACTTGAAAAGTTTATACAGCCAGAAGTGTTGAGAAAAAAAAAAGATAGCTAGCTTAATAAATTAGCATTACTTAGCATTATTGATCAAATTAGCTATAGCAACAGCCTACGTAGCTAGTGATGCTAACTAAAGTTGTGACAAATAGGACATACTGTATATTGAAATGCTGAAAACAAGTTAATGGTGTCTTAAGTGATCTTTTTTTTTTTAAACTGATTTAACGCAAAACTTAACAGTCACAAAATTAACAAAAGCCTATGGAGCTAGTGATGCTAACAGACCTTGAAATTGTGGTGACTAAAACATACAACCTTGTAATAAATCTTGCCTCTACAACTCTCTGTAATTCCAGTGTACAAAGTGTAATGTGGCAAAAAGTGTGATTGCTTTATGAAAAGTGTCTTGTTTCTTTAAAATGCAGCTTTTTAAAGTTGAAACGTTGAAACATCTGAACGGGTTAGCTGCGCTGCCACCCTCGCTCTTCTCCACACATGCAAAGGCATCAGCAGGTTAATTAGCTGTGAAAGCTGCTCACTTGAAACCTTAAATCACTCATTCAGCACTCTGTCACGAGCCGCCAGCTTAACCACGCTGACGAGGGTTCCGCCTTGTTTAGCCAACACTCCAGACTGATCCGTGGAGGTGGGGAGGGACGCTGTTCAGGTGCACGACCATTCAATTTTGTTTAAACATGCAAATTCTCACAAATGACTTGTGCTCATATCTCAGTGATTGCAGGCTGCTACTCATTGTGCTTTTTGAACCATAATCTTTTATTTTTGAATAATCACAGGTGTATGGCACAGTATTGGGTATTCGAGAGATGAAGCCATCCCACCCACTCAAGTGACAGCCCCCTATCACAAGGGCACTTGTGTTTTGAATGTAATCCTATACAGTTTTATGTAAAGACTCCATTTATTCTGTCTTATCTTACAGACCGTCCCTCTGCCGCAGGGCATGCAGAGGAGGCATTCCCAGCATTCTACAGCAAAGGTGGCAGTGGCACGGACGTCTAGGGTGACATGTGTCTACCCTCAGCCCCACTCCACGGCCTTCACACACAAGGATTCATATTCGAGAAGCAAATATCTTTCCATATGAGGGGGGTATTAGCTCACAGACACTCTATTACATTTACTTATGTAACTTAAAAAAGAAATTGTCTTTGTAAGATTAAGTCTTTACTTAATAAGTTAAGAGCTTGTTTTACTATTATAAGTTGGTATTAATGTGGATAAATCCATTGGATTTTGTCTGATGTCTTGATAAAGCATGAGAAAATAGGTCTGGACATTCTTGGTTCACGGCCTCAACATTCAGAATGACATAGTCAACTCTTTATTGAACCAATTCATTTTGTCTTCTACACTTTGGGAGTTTTGCCTTGTTTCTAGACAGGAACCCTTCCATTTTATTTTTAGGCTATACATTTCAACATGAAAAACTGTAACTTAAATAAGTATGTATTATTGTTGTTTATTCAAGTCACATACATTTTGTTACTTTTGTTTTGTCTATTTTTCTGCCAATTGTTCCTTTCCTTTCCTGCCACTCTGTGCTTTTCATAAATAATTATTTTTACTCAAGTCATATTTTTGTTATTTTAGATAACATTTAAGGTACATAATGTAAAAAGTAGTTATACACAGTTGAATTCAAAAGGAAAAACATCAGTCAAAAGTCTGTTTTCAATAATCTTCCAAATTTAAAGCTCAATTACCCGGAGGTTCTATTACTTCCTGTTCCATTAAAGGTTTTACTTTAAATTTTTCTGACTCTTCTTTAAAGTGAAATCATTAAACCTTTTTTTCTTTTGGTTGGTTCATTGACAACAAACTTGGGGTGACAGTTGTGTAGTTGCCACCAGATGCCGCCAAAGGGTTACACACTGCACCTTTAAAGTAACAGTATTTGAACTTTAGTACAACTCTTCCTACATCTGCTTATCTCACAGTCCACACCCATTTCTGCCAGGCACCAAGAAAAAGCATTCCCATCATTCCACAGTGAAGGTGACACAAACGTGTAGGGTGACATGAGTCTGCCAGGCCACCCGCCCCACTCCGTCCCACACGAGGACTCATGTTCCAGCCTCAATAGGTCATCCGTAACACCCCAATGTGTTTGCTTAGGGAGCACCCGGTTGCTGGTCTGTTTTCCCTCATTAGTCAAATGCTGTGGCGGGATAGGCCTCTCTTTCAGAGCAGGGCACAACAGAGAGCCGCTCATTCCTCCTTTTAACAGGTTGGACATCTCAGAGGCGCTGCTTCATTTTGTTCTCACTGCAGGGGTATTGACCAGTAATGGCACCCTGGGGAGTAGCCGGCTAATATGTACGGCTTTCAACAAGAGCAAATATCTGGGCCACAGATTCGGATTCACTTATGCTGTGAAAGAATCCATTCATTAAAAAGGATGAGATGAAAACCGAGTTAACTTTTAAAATGTGGCTTGGAAATTGCGTGTTCCCCCCTGACGGCTAAAGTGCTGACAGTATTGATCATAAACAAAACGGCTGGTCCCACTTTTGTTCTTTGTGCTTGCCTTTGAAACAGCACCATACAATATCACAGCCATAAATCAAGCCTTTCCAAAAAATCTCATAAACTTTTTTTTTTACAGTGCTCATCAGCATTCTTTGTTTAACATTTATGTTTATTGATAAATGAAGATAGGTTTAAATAATTCAGAGCAAACATTAGCTGTGAGCCGGGAGATTAATAATTGATGGGGTCTGTGAAGGGCTGGCCCACTCGGGGAATAGATAATATTAGCTTAATGCAGGCCTGTGTGAACATGGGAAGTGTAATGGACCCGCCAGCTTTAACGGATGATGGTTATTGTGGCCTGAAAGTTGTTACAAAAGGGGAAAAAGGGGTCTGACTTGTGCGCAGAGGGAAAAGGGGAGGGGCAGCATTGCGGTCATAGATTTGGCTCATAGGAGCTGACAGTGCAAATTGTGGTTTTAATAGCAGGAGGTTTACACATTCTACAGAGAGGCCCTAATGGCTGGGCCTGTGCTTAGCGTAAAGGGAGAAAAATGGCCCTGTGCTATTAAAATGAAACTTGAGAAGGTCTCCGCTCTTAGTTTGGTGTTTTCCTTCTTTCCCAGTCGAACCCTGTCTCTCCATCACTCATGTTGATCCCCTCCTGTCCATTTCCTGCTCGGGGTCTCGCTTAAAGTTTGCCCACACACACTCAACATTGCGGTTCACAAAGTGATTCAGTGCAATGGCCCTGTGTGTGGCAGCTGGGCTTGTTTTACACATAAAGTGAGGACAAGACTGGGACATTGGCGGGATCGTCTGAAATGTGCACCACAGAAGATCCTAAAATAACTTGCCGTGTTTGCATTTAAATAACTAAATGGATCTACAGTTTTAGTTTGGAGACCTACATCAAGTGTTAACAATGAACTGGCGCAGAGCTGTTCCTGATTAACTTGCTCCCATGGCCCAGGGGATGTCAAGCAATATTTATAATTTTATTACCAATATTCGTATTGTTTGTACAATTGTCCATTCTCATCCATCCAATTAGCAGAGTGGATAGGCCTGACCATAATTTGTGAACAGCCTCCTTTAGCACTGGTACTGCAATGAAAAAAAAAATCCTGCCATGTGTTACTTAACATATAAAATGGTTCAGTCAAGCTGGATAAACATGACTCTGCAGGTGCAACCAACGGCCAAACTGAGCATGCTCTATGTGCCAAAGTAGATGGATATAATTATAAGTTTTTATTTATTTACAAATTTAAATGGTTGAATTATAAACAGGTCCTCTACTGAGGGTTTGCTAGCAATCAACGTTTCTTTTCAGCAATAAACATATTATTTAAACACTCAGCTAATCTGTATTATTTTGTACAATATAATTGTTAAAGTGTTAATATTTTTTAAAAACTCAATTAAAACTTGGTGTTGATAAAGTCTGGGAGCTTTATTTGTTGTGTCTTTATTTGTTGTGCAGAGCCTACTTATTTTTTTTTTTACTCATGTGTTGTGATGTGGGTGTTGTTTTTCTGTTTCATATTTGTAAAATGTGTCTATGATTCCTAGCATCACATTAAAGAGGCAGTGTGTAGCCTCAGTGCAAGGTTTCAGAACACAAACACCTCCAATACTCTTCTTTTTTCTGACCTATGGAAGCCCTGCAGGGACATGTATATGAACAAATTCCACATAACTATGTTGTGAAATTCAGAAATAAAATCTTTTTTTTTTTTCATAAATGCCTAAAGTCTCTATTTGGCCACTCTAGGCAGTTGTACAAAAAGGGATACAAAATAATAGCTCCTTCTTTTGGGTTCTGTGAAGCTTAGAACTTTAGATACGTAAAGAATCTAATGATAAAAATACTTTTATATTGTCGTTGCTAAGGTAGGACCTCTTTATCTCTTGTCATGCACAAGTGACTTGACCCCACACTCTTCCACAAGTGGGTCAAAAATGACCTGTATTGAAATCAATGCATTTCTGGGTAATTGTATTACCAATAATGCTAGAATTTTATTTAGAATTAAATTTTGGTTGATTTCAGATGATTTTATGTTTGCATGACAACTCTAATCAACTGTCTTTCACATTCATTCCATTACGGACAATTTAGAGTAGCATTTTATTTAGGGCTTTTTTTATTAGTTTGTCCTGTGTGAGAAAGTATTACACCAGGACAGAACCATGTAGCACAGGAAGAACAGCCACAAAAACAGACAGAGAAATGTTAGCTTAAAACCAACACTTTTCAGTCGTGCTAACCACTCTGTCACTGTGCTGCCCAACAGGCAAACCTAACAACATTCATTTTGCATATATACTATATATATATATATATATATATATATATATATATATATATACTGTATATAGATAGATGGATAGTGTTAGAAAACCCTGGATTAGGCAAATGGACAAACTCAAACTGGCTTCAGAATAAACCAGTTGGACAGTACATAGCCTAGCCTACTTGGTACATGTTAAATATTTGCTTATCCTGTCAGTGGTGAGTTGATAAGAGACGCAGTAATTAACATGATTTCCCATTGGAAATTAATGTGGGTCGTTTTTGACAGTCAAGGCCTTGGTATGATCCCAACCATGTAGGAGCAATAGTAAATGAGACACCTGCATCACGTTGATATTTAGCAGCAGGTGATAAATAGACACATAAATCTGTTAAGTGATAATACACTGAAACCACAGAGTTACTTGTGGACATGAGAATATACCTACAACCAGACTAAATCAACCATCTTTTACAGAAAACATGTTAGGTCCAGACAGTTACTCTAGCATAAATCATAATCTAAAAAGCTTAGTTTGTCTAGTCTGCCACTTCTCTTCATTGACATGAACACACAAGGCCTGGTAAGGTACCATATGATCATCTGTAGTAGTGTGCTTTAATGTAGAAGAATAAAGCCATTCTATTGAGGCATCATTATTTCTGGTCCACAGAAGCTAGAGACAGCCATGTTAAATATTACCCATATGCTTATGCTAATGGCTGCTCGGTGCCTGCAGGTCAGCCTCCAACAAAAGCCCCTCATTTACTCTCCAAGGGATACTGTTCTTGTTGTGCGCGGCTAGTAAAAAGAGTCAGGGGATAATGTGTATCAAAGGTAGCGGAGGACCCTTCCTTCGATATTGCTATCACAGCAGCATATTAGCATCTAAACAAAGGAGGCAGAATCCCCCGCAGCGCCGCAGCGTTTCAACTGGTCACTCACAGCCTGTATTTATTTCTCAACCCAACACATTTTATGCTGAGTAGCAGAATTTGGCACACTGCCCCCAAAAAAAAAAATAAAATAAAAAAGGCTCTTGAGTCTTCAGCACAAAAGTGGTGAAGTTGCTGCTTCTTGTCTTTCTCTTCTTTCTGTCTCGATGCTGCTTCACTCTATTCTTTGACTGTATCTGCGAGCCGTGACAGCTGTCATCTCTGCTCAGCATGCCTCAGATCTGCATCTCACAGGTTCATCAGCTTCTGCTCGGCTAGATAGTAAGCTTGTCTGGAATCCACCTTCTGAGGATTTACAATAAATAATAAGTCAAACATGCATAAACCAGCTACAAATAGAGAAATAAAAGGACTAATCCAAAATTTTCAATCTCACCATCAGACTTTCTTCCACTTGGTTTGGTTATTGACATAAACATGTCCTTGAAGGGCTACCATAGGTGCAGAGAGAAGGATTGTGAGATGTGGAATTGCAATATGGAATCAGGCTACTATTTATTGTTAAAGGAGAAGTTGCTTATATAAGGTCAAAATGATCAGTATTATAAACAGACATAACTTAATGAAGAATTTGGATCAATCAGTGAACCATGGTCCATACCAGTTAAAACCAAAACCTCTTTTTTCTTGACTATTACAACTATTATGTTTTTGTCTTGATGTCTGTGTGTGTGTGTGTTGACTTTCTCTTCCTTTTTACATTGATACTTTTTCTTGGCTTTCAGTGGGAGCTATAATCAGAGCTGAGGCAAGACATCCCATCAAAACTGCCCACTCTCGTTCAGCCCTGACAGACAGTTTATTTTTGACCCCGACTGCTCCCCTTTAATGCTGTCAGTGTGAGATTTGAAATGCCCTTTACGACTGCTGTTTGACTGGGCAGCTGGTGACCTGGATGGACCACTTGCTAAGACCCTTGGTGCAATTTGGCAGATCTTTCTAAGACAGCACATTGTATTAGATCAATAATAACCTGTCAGGAAAAAGCTTCCTTTCCCTCTGAGTTAAAGGTGACATAGCACCTTAATGCTGCAAACGCATAGATAAGAGTGATGAGGAATGGAAAAGGATACAGGGAAATAGTCTGTTCTCTGTTACACCAGCAAACAATCATTGTCCTCACGATACTGTTGAAGCTAGTGGTCCACAGCCATTAATCAAACAACAGCAAATGATGGCCCCCATTAGACCTTTTTAGCCCTTTCACTTCTGTCTCTGCTTTATTAATGATCACATATAATGTGTGGACACAACTGCCTCACTGTCATAAGCTTATATACAATAGTGTGCTTCTTTTGTGAGTGGTGCGTTGTCTAAAAAAATGTCACTGATGTAGGGGGCCTCTCAATGCAAGCCCCATACATCTAGAAACATGCCACCCAGAACATGTCTAAATGATCGTCACTTCACTCAGAGAGCATGCAAGAAGTATTGAGTCCATTTACACCTTGCAGGTGTAAGGTATAAGGTGTAGGTGACTTAATTTACACTGTAAGAGTTTTAAATTAAACTAGGCATAACCTTGTTTGTATGCTAACCATAACCACCTCATGGGGACCACAAAACGTTTATCTCCGGAAGGATAGTTGGCAGGTACAGCCCAGGTATGACCATCCCAGCCTCCCACTTACCCCCAGACTCTGTCCGAATTTGTCCAGTACTAGTGGGTATAGTGCTTAAAAGACTGTGGTCTGTGGCATTCCCTTTGTATCAACAATAGCGCACCATAGATTTCAGTGAATGGCAGCACAGAAGAAGTTGGGCCAATGACTACAATGGCAAAAAAAGCCTTGAGAATATGTTGGAAATATAGCCGGAAAATGCCCTTTGTTGTTAAGAATGTTGTCTGAACAAAAGCACAGTGGCAGCTATGTTGCCATTGTTTTTAAGTTGCTGTATGACCTCTGGGCATGGCAGGGCCTGTGCATATGTAACGGGGCTAATTTACACAGTGCTCAGAGCAAGCTTTTCTCTGTAATTCACAGGCCGCCTTTGTTTGAAGCCTTCAGACAGCGCTAGGTCAAGGCCTGATGCACTGCTACAGCACAGGCTCATGTGGATAGCTGCAGGCCTATAGTGGGAGTCACATAATGGGTAAAGGTACAAAGGCGTTATATCTCGATACATGCAGGAGTGGAAAGTGTGGGTCGTTATGGCGGTCTGACGTGGCCCCAGCCCCGTCACTTCCTCTGAAGTGTGTGTGCAAGGGTGACATGTCATTGTCCTCATGCTTGGCCTAAAGCAACACGCCTTTCTTATCTTCTATGAATTCATAAAGCCTTTTCGTCTGAGCTGCCAAACAGAGGACAGGGCAATTACACATATAACACCAGGGCATCGCAAACACTTTGAAAATATTTTTATTCATTATTTTGTAGTTCCTTTTTTAAAACTATCTAGTGTGAAAAGACAGATGTGACAACTGGATGGGCATTGTTTTAATACTGAATGATCAAAAGTATATGTTGTATTGAAAAATCTGGTATCCTTTAGACCCAATCCAACTTTATTTATAAAACACATAAAAACGTGCATACATAAAAAGACAAATAACTTGCATAAAATACGAGTAAAAACAACTGTAAAGAAATAAAAGCCAATATGTCACACTGCTCAAAGACACAGATAAAATGTATGTTTTAAGTGACTTTAAAATACAGAATAAGCACAAGGCAACACTTTTAGAGCCAAAACACTATCCCCTCTGAGTTTGCATTTCATTTGGGGTACAACTAACTGTAACTGATCTGCTATCTTGAGAAAGCATGACGGAATGTATGGTTGAATCGGGGTGCACCGAGAAGGTGACATTCCATTTTTGTGTCTTTTTTTGGCCCCCTTTTTGACAAATTTTCCAAAATGCAAAGAGTGTTATATTTGTGATCATACTCTTTTGAAAAAACATATTCCATTTTAGTCAATTATGCACAACATTTTACACAATACACTTATAAAAACCAAGTGGTGGCATTTTGCACAAATTGCAAGTGTGACAGTAAAGTCTGGCTAAAACCAAAAAGCACATATAGACATTTTGTAACAAAGTAATGAATTGCATTTTCAATGTCTTGCATTAACAAAGCAGGCTTTAATTTAGCAAGATGCCTTACCTGAAAGAAACATTAAACAACAGTACTTACATTGATCATACACTAAACCCATACGCTGAATCCAAGGGCAGTGGACAAATCTTGCCCTTTGAAGTCTTTATCTGGCTGTAACCTCTATGCTTAAAATATTGATATTTCAACCAATCAAGTGATCCATTAAAATTGTACTTTACATCTGATCTATTATTATGCCGTTTTTGGCCTTCACTGTACCTTTTAATAAAAACAGTAAATTAAATATATTTTTCTGACTTGTGTGATTTTAATTTACAAGTGTGTCCTTTTCTCAAATTTTGCAACTTTGAAGCCACTGTTTAGGTGATTCTTAGATGAGTTCTTGGTACAAAAACCATACATGAAAAGAGTTTACTTGCTTTACAGTTACAAATAGGAGAGCATTATTGAGGAGATCTTGACATGATATTCCATTCTAAAAGCAAAACTCCAATTTGAGATGATGTGCAGTACTTTGGCGAGTCTTCAAAACCATACTCGACTGTCGGCAAATGTGAGGAATGTTGGTCGGGTTCCTCTGTTCCTCTTTGAGAGCGCGATGACGAGCCGTTCTTCAGTACCACAGCGCTAATGGTGTCTGTGGAAGAGTTCCCAGCTGCCAGGGACCAGCTCGAAGCAGTACACTTGTCATAGCCCATCACTTTAGCACTCCTCTGAACTACAGCCGTGAATAATTCGTTCAACATCCAAAAGTCTTTTTCTTGTATTCTTTTTTTTTTCTTCCATACTCTCTTTACAGAACCAACTACCAAGTCTCTGTAACTATTTCAACACTTGCAGTGGAGAAAGCACACACTAGTCGTCTGTCTTTGTTTAACTGAAGAAAGTTTGCAAAACTGGCCTCAGAACTTTACATTAAAAGAAGAGCTTATGTGAGCAGCCAGCCATGAAGAACGCCAGGGTAGCAGCCTCAAGAAAGGAATTGTGGGTAAGAGTTCTCATCATGCACTTGTCAAAACATGGCCGCTTTTGATTCTGTTTGCTCAAGCTTTTGTTTACATCCAGACAGGCCTTTTATAATTCCACAGAGAACACAATTGTAGCAATTACCCTCAGAGTATAAGGTGCTGCAGCAGCAAAGACAATGCAGAAAAGCTATCACAGGCACAATTATTGCCTCATCCTTGGGTTTACTTTCGGCTCCATACAGTACATCAGCTTGGAACAAAGGTTTGTCCATTTGCACACTGTCCATCAAGTTCTCTTATAGAAAGAAATGGAATTATGATTTATTAGCTTCCCCAAAATGGCATTACAGTAAACGCTGTCTTACAGATGTCAACGCTTTACAATACAAACTGTTATTTACAACAAGGTACAACTTCTTACTTGGTTTTTAAAGGTATTAAATTACTGTACCTTATTACCCCATTCACAACAACCAGGCTCCATGACAGTTCTAATTCCCAAACAAGTTCGAACCTGAAGAAGTTCTTCACATGTTTTTTATTTATTTATTTATTTATTTTTAATCATTGTGTTTTGTTGCCGTCCTCTTACGATCCACAGTAGATAGTAAACTGAATGGGCTACACCATGTCGCTGTGCAATCTGGTGCAATTATGGATAAGCTAATTCACATCTGGGGAGAAAAATGTGGATACTATGACAGGGACATCTATAGTTGGGCTTCAACTAAACCTTGAAATTTTCCTCACTCCATTCATCCGTTCATCTTTAGGTTGAAGGGCAGCAGTTTAAGCAAAGATGCACAGATGTCCCTCTTCCTAGACACACATGTAACTCTTCCTGGAATATAAATTAGAAACATTGGATGTTTCCCCTTATTTGAAATGTATCCACGCTTGATAGTGACATGATAGTTCACCTTTATTAGTTTAGCTAATGTGCACAAGACAATGGAACATCCTTGCTCACCAGGTGACAGTGGAGCCAAGGGGTCAGAGTTGAAGGAAGGAAAAGACGATTCTGTTTTTCAGCACAGCTCTGGAACTGCTGATGGATGCATTTCCTGACGGTTTTCATCCCAACACAAGCTGGAACAAATGCTGTGATTGTATGTTAATGCTTTCACTTACAGCCTCACATTATCCGCTCAACAGAGCAAAAGATTAAAAACAAGCCCCAATCACTTGTGTTTTGAAGATAAAAATATTTGTTGGGCAGCATTTTGCACTTTTCTTTTAACGCCACACAGCATCAATGTCACATAATGAGTCAGACCGATTGCTCCTCGGTTTCTGTGGCTTTGAGCATTAAAACTTGATGCGTCTCCTCACTTGGCTGTAAACGCCTGCAGACCTCTTAATGTGCAAGCAAATGCCCTTCTGGGTTGGATTGGCCGTAATGGATTTGTTTCAGCGACACATATCCAGCACTCATAAATTGATTTGATCTCTCTGGACACACAGTGAGAGATGATTTTTACAATTGAGACATCAATGGAACACAGACCACAAGACACAAGATGGAGAAAGTCAATCTGGGCTAAACTGGAGAGGCAATAAAGCACATTACTATCTCCATGTGGCTTTTTTGTAATATTACTTCAACAACAATTACAGGGGTTATATGAAATTCTGATATTCTAACTATTCTAAATCTTAAACTCTGCACAATAGACACTAGAGTAGTGCACAGTAAATCATAGACAACGATAGCAGAAGGGTCCCACCATGTAATGTATACTATTTATAACTCCTTCTTACTGGTAAATGTATATATGATCATTCTGCTTAAAAAAAAACATTAACTTCAAGTGGTTCTGTTTTAATCATATTGGGGCTAAATGTTGTCAGTGCAGAAAATCAGCACAGTTTAACCATAAATAATTTCATAATAAACTTTTCATAATATTGTGATGTGTAAAATAACTTGCTGTGTCTTGCTGTAGCTCTTTACTCCATCTAGTGGTACACAGTGGTATAACACTGGCACTTTCTGATCCTTCTGTTAATATACAGTATTTGTAATAGACAAACAGTATAATTACATGATGGACGAAATAAAAAAAAGTAAGTACTTTTGTTTAGGGGCATAGTGGCTCAGTAGTTCGATTCCCGCTCTCCCCACAGTTCATACTGTCGTTGTGTCCTTGGGCAAGACCCTCCTTGCCTCCAGTGGTGTTCCAGCTGTAACACTGGTGAATGGAACCTTAATGTAAGTCGCTTTGGATAAAAGCGTCTGCTAAATGACTAAATGTAAATGTTTAAAGCATGCCAAATATAAATTGCAAAAAGTCAGACTGTTATGATTGGAAGGTAAGTATCTACCAAACCAATTTTGGATTTAAATAAATTATAATTTATGATAGAAGTTGGCCGTAGAAATCCTGTTTGTTATTCCTTTCTGTCAGATAGGGTGGTAAATAAGAAAAATCAATTCCTCTCATGTGGTTGTATACTTCAAGAAAGAAACGTAAAGATAAGTAAAACTATTTCACAGAGTCCCTTTAACTTGACCTTAAATCTCTCCAAACCAAAAACCCTGGAGAAACTTTTATAAAGGATGCATTATGTATCAATATAAGAGAATTATTTTCAATACCATTACCAGGACAATATAAGGGTTAAGGATGTGTAATCCATCACAGTCTCTATTTTTAAAATCAGTCACTCAGCCAAACAGAGTCCGATTGCTCATAAATTCAGCATCGAATAAAGTGATCAGATTACATTTAATGCATTTTTTTTTTGTATCCGCAGGCCTGTGCCATAAATTAAAACCATCTGAAAGCGTCTGGAGTGCATTTCATTTTGCCTTGATTCATGCGCTGTAATATAAGCCCTCTCCGATTCCCTGTGTGGCACGGGACAGGGATGCAAGTGAGCCGAGTGCGTCAGGAGATTAAAACCTCACCGCCAGCACGGACTTGGGATGGAGGCATCAGATAATATAGTGCGGATATAATGAAAGTGTAAACAAAAACCTGGCGCAAGAGACATGCCTATTCATGCAATGTCCTCTGTCACTATTGTCTTTTTAACGGCACATATTCACAGGGCTGGCGCCCCAACGTTTATTAACAGCAGACTGAATTACAAACCTCAATAGGACTGCGATTTGTCTGTGCATTTCCATTAAGATGACATGTGTGTATGCCAGTAGTGTTGTAGATCTTTACACTTGTCTTCAGGCTTGTCTATGTCTGGGACAGGAACAGGATTTTAAATGACTGCAATAGTTCCATGATATTCCACTCCAAGCATTAGGCAGGTCTTGGTCCGTCTCATCCTCTCGTGATCTAACGTTTCATAAATTTTGTGTGAGAAACATATGAGATACTTGGTCTTTCTTTTTTTTTTTTTTGTGATACCACCTAGTAGCTTTGAGAAATGATATACAATATTTTAAAACACAAACATGCGTTCATGGAAACCTGACTAGTGTTAATGATTCTGTTTCCTCCCCAGATGGACAGTCCAGACCGGACAGACTCTGCCGTGTGAGGCTTTCCGTGTCTGTGCCTGCACGATATTGCCCCCCTCCTGTCTTCTCCTGTCCAGACTGGGCCTACACCTTGTGTCCTTGTATGGCCTGTGTGTACTGATAGATGACTGGCTGTCCTCATGTTGGGAGCAGCCCTGAGCGAGACGGCTGCTGGACAGCTGTGCTGTTGGCACACAGCTCCGTCCCTGCTGCCAAGTCACACAGGCTTTTACCCCCCCTGCCCCCTGCTCAGTGCTTAATGCCAGTCTCTTTCCTGTCGTGCTTTAGTGACAAAACACACGTCAGGACTTAACAGCTCACTTTGCTCTGGCCCAGGCCAAGTTTTAGTGAAGTGCTCAGTCAGTCTAGCACACAAGGTCAGATTGTGCCCATAGAGTGAATACATCAAGATAAATGCAAGTGTGGACATGTAATTCAGCTCACCTCAGTTCAGTAGTCCAGTGATGCATTAGTAAAATAGGAATAGATGGAATACATCATTCAAAGCTGTGTTCAGTAAGGTACAATTCCCTTCAAATAACATTGCTTTTTTCTGACCTTCAAAGCTTTTTAGGACCCAGTGATGAGTCAATACTACATTTACTTGTTCCTACAACTGCCCAGATAGGACAAACTGAGCACTGGTGGAGAAGCAGTCATGATATATTGCAACTTGTTTGAACACACATCTATCTGGCCCATTTCCACAAGGCTCATTTGGAGACAACAGCGTGTCCCTGCTAGGCTGCCGTAGTCTGCCCCTTGTTAGGTTTTACTATGATTAAACATATCTATTCTAAAGAAGCATGAACTAAATGAGCTTGGTAAATGTGCCTGTTTTTGAACTTGTACACATTGACTTTGATTTTGTAACTTTTGATTGTAAATATTGTTATTTGTGTTTTTGTTAATGTCTTGTATTTGTCTGAAACTGTATTTAAAGCTGTCGTCTTGGCCAGGTCACTCTTGGAAAAGAGATTTTTAATCTCAATGAGGTTTTTCACCTGGTTAAATAAAGGATATATAATAATATCTTGACTTCCATTCTGATAAAGTTATTCTGTGGAAAACAAAACTCTTGTTTGACTTTCTCAATAGCTCATCACTCCATCTAGTGGGGCAAGGTGATTGATTCTGTTGATATCTTTAAAATGCAGTGTTTTAAGGCAAGGCAAGGCAATTTTATTTAAATAGCACAATTCATACACTGGGTAACTCAAAGTGCTTTACTGGAATAAAAGACAATTTACAAGATTTAGATTAAGAAACATAAGAAAAATTAAAAACATTTTAAATGAAGAGTGCAGATAAAAAACACTTTAAGTTGTAGTGTAGGCGGAGCTAAAGAGGAAGGATTTTAACCTCCCCTTGAACATTGTTAAAGTTGAGGCTGTTCCAGGTTTTTGCTGCATGTAACTTAAACGCTGCTTCACCATGTTTAGTTCTAACTCTGGGCACGAGCAGAAGGCCTGTCCCAGATGTTCTCAGAGTCCGAGGAGGTTCATAAGTAACTAGCATGTCAGAAATATATTCTGGTGCTAAACCATTTAGAGACTTAGAGATTTAGAGAAGTCTATTCTCTGAGCAACAGGAAGCCAGTGCAGAGATTTTAAAACTGGCGTGATGTGGTTGATCCTGGTTTTAGTTAGAACCCGAGCAGCCGCGTTCTGAATAAGCTGCAGCTGTCTTAACCCTCGTTTTGAGAGACCAGTGAGCAGGCCGTTACAGTAATCTAACCTGCTGGAGATAAAAGCATGGATAAGTTTCTCTAAGTCTGGTTGAGACATCATCCCTTTGACTCTGGAAATGTTTTTAAGGTGATAAAATGCAGATGCTGTAATTGACTTAATGTGACTGTGGAAATTCAAGTCTGAGTCCATGATGACCCCTAGATTTCTAACCTGATTTTTAGATTTTAGAGAAAGAGACACGAGGTGACTGCTGACTCTTTCTCTTTGTTTCTGTGGCCCAAAGATGATTAGTTCAGTCTTGTCTCTGTTCAGTAGGAGGAAATTATTTTGAATCCACACATCAATCTGTTTAATGCAGTGACACAGTGAATGGATTGGTCCTTTTTCACCTGCTGTGAGTGAAATGTAAATCTGAGTGTCATCTGCATAATTATGGTAGGAATCGCCACAGCTGCGTATTAACTGGCCTAAAGGAAGCATGTAGAGATTGAATAATAGAGGTCCCAAGATAGACCCCTGTGGAACCCCACATGTCAGGGCCATTTGGTCTGATACACAGTTACCAACCGAAACAAAGTACTTCCTGTCTTCAAGATAGGACTGAAACCATTTAAGAGCAGTTCCAGTGATACCTATCCATTCCTCTAATCTTTGTGACAGGATTTCATGGTCTACTGTATCAAACGCAGCACTCAAGTCCAACAGAACTAAGACAGAGACTTTGCCTGCGTCAGTGTTCAGACAGATGTCATTTGTGACTTTGATAAGTGCAGTCTCAGTTTGTGATGGGGCCTGAATCCTGACTGAAAAGGATCAAAGCAGTTGTTAAGTAATAGAAAGTTATTATGTTGCTGATATACAACTTTTTCGATGACTTTCCCTAAAAATGGCAGGTTTGATATGGGCCGATAGTTGTTGAGCACTGTAGCATTAAGACTGCTCTTCTTTAGGAGAGGCTTAATGACAGCAGTTTTTAAGGCCCTTGGAAATGTTCCAGACTGTAAGGAATTATTGACTATATCAGTGCGTTGTGGTAACAAACTGCTTAGTACTGATTTTAGAAATCTAGTGGGTAAAACATCGAGGCAGCAGGTGGATGAACTCAGGCTGGAGACAGTTTTTTCAATTGTTCTGTCATTAATGGGTGTAAAATGTGTTAACCCAACAAAGTGCCTCCTAGGTGGCTGCAGTGTTGTTTTATGCCCTTTGGACTGTATTAATGTTTAATGCCTTGAACGTTGTCGTTGAAAAACAATACAAACTCATTGCATTTAGTGGTGGAAACTAATTCTGGAGGAAATGGAGCTGGAGGGTTTGTTAATCTGTTCACTGTAGCAAACAGGACACGGGAGTTGTTACTGCTGTTGTTGATGATCTCTGAGAAGAATATTTCTCTTGCTTTTTGCAAAGTTTGATTGAAAACATGCAAATTCTCTTTGTATACCTCATAATGAATTAAGAATTTCAATTTACGCCATTTTCTTTCGGCTTTTCGGCATTCCCTTTTCTGTGCCCTGACAGTGAGCATTGCTCCATGAAGCCTTCTGCCTCGTCTGATCACTTTAACCTTAACAGGAGCAATGGTGTCCATAACATTTAAAACACCTGAAGTATAACAATTCAACAAATCATCAACTTGACCTGATGAGGCATTTTCAAACCTGATTGCCTCCATAAACTGTGTCCTGGTGTTATCGTTAATGTATCTCTTTTTTACAACAGTAGGCCCAACAGCAACTTTTGGAATTATGGACAGATGAAAAAAGACACATGAATGATCAGATAGAGCAACATCAATCACAGTGACATCTGAAATATGAACACCTTTAGTAATGACCAGGTCCAGAGTGTGACCTCTGATATGGGTCGGCTCATTAACATGCTGACAAAGACCAAAAGTATCAAGAATAGTAGAATGTTCTTTGGAATGTCTGTCACAAACATTATCCACATGCACATTAAAATCACCAGATATGACTATTTGTTCAAATTCTGTGCAGATAACTAAAAGCATTTCAGTAAACTCATCAATAAAATCATGACATTGTTGGGGTGGTTTGTAAAGAACTACATATAAAATAGATGGAGAAAACCTCTACTCCATTTTGAATGACACATACTCAAATGATGAAAACTCTCCAAGTGATAGTTTCTGGATAAGAATATTATCCCTAAGAAAGGCACATACACCACCACCCTTTTTGTTTTCCCTCATTTTTGATAATATATATATATATTTTTAATGTGTATGATAAACTGTCCAACCGTAATAACAGTCCTACAAGGTTAAAAAAAGTAAAAATAAAAAATGTATTAATTATAAACATTCCTTAATAAGACCACTTGATTAAATGTGTAGCATTGATATGTAATTAGCATTTTGCTTTGGCACCAGACAGCATTAATAAGAGATGATGAAAGATCAATAGTAATCATTATCCCGGCATGCAGGATAAAATATTAACTAGTTTGGAAACTGACCTGAGGAGGCTCCTTTTCCCCCAGCTCTGCACCTAATGTATGCTTATAGATATGATATTGGTAATAAACACCTTGAGCTGAGCGACTAGCAGGGGAAATATCAGATGTCCCAAAGAAAGAAAAAAGAGCAGTTAACCTTCAGTATAATTAGAACAACCTGCTTCCATCTACTGTATTGTATGTAGTCAGTCCAATGGAGGCACATGGAGGTGTTTGAGCACATTAGGTAACACAGCCCTGGGAAACGCTGGCGTATACTAATCTCTGTTATCATCCAGTGCCGTACAGGACAGTTCAGGAACAGCTAACTTTGATATATGTAGTTTTTGCTCCACTGCATAGACTCTAGGCCAGGTAATGGTAATAGCATGAACTTTTATGTCAAAATGTCTAGAGAGATCTAGTTGTTCTACTCTAGATTTGCTTTTGTCTATGAACAAACCAACTGAAAAAGGTCTTATGATGATTTAAATAAAATTTACAATCAACAAAAAGCCAAGATAATGCCATAATAATCTAAATGAATCTACATGAAAGAGTACTTTTAGCAGCAATACTGGCAGTCAGAAAAGGTAGGACTTAAATCTGCTAATCCACATTTCTACATGTATACAAGATCTAAGCTAAAACAGCGGGAAGCATATTGGATAGACTTACTTAGCTAAACTTAACTTTAGCATATTCCTCTAAAAAGTATATATTGTATTGGTTCCTATTTTTATCTCAGTTCTTGAGCCAGCGTTACGTATGAAGTACTCCTCTCATTACAATGAACTTTTAAAGACAATCATATTAGTTTATAACTGCCTTGAACCAAGATTGTGGGTTTATAAATAAATAATAATATTAAAAAAAAACATAGTGCTTCTCCTTTAGCTGTGCTCAGTTTGTCATGTCCAGGTTGTTGTACAGTATGGATTATTATCCATCCTGTACACTGACTTCCTGCTTCTGAAGAGTGCAGTCGCACCTCTGCTTGCTCACGCCTGCTTTACTTTTCTTTTTTAGTCATCTCTACATTTAGATTAACTTTTTTACATTACTTTTTACTTTCTTTTAACTGGATTTTGCTTTTATGTTTTTACTTGGGTTTTTTTTACCTTTTAAACAACACGTTGGACTCGCCGAGCGACTGGAGCCTTGGTATCTATTTTTCAACATGTCTGGGGTAAAAACTACTACAAACTCTTTCTGCCAAAATTGCTGGAAATATTAACAGGAAATCAGTGTGCTACAAACAAAGATTTTTGCTTTGGAATCTGAAAGAGGACTTCAGGAGACAATACCGATCACACAATGTGGTAAGACTGTGAATTTAAACTTGGATGATACAGTGTCATTCCCAAAACTGAGCAAAGCAAAGGGATTTAAACAAAATGATACCACCTGGCATAAACTTGGTGCCCAGCCAAAGCAGCACTGGATTAGAAAAAAGAATGCTGGCATCACAAGAGCCTATGTAGCATCACCAGACATCCAGCTAAAAAACAGATTCCAACCACTGACTGAGCTAAAGGTGAATGAACCAGAAAACTCTGCTGTAAATGAAAAACATCGAGTAAATCAAGCTTATTCTATGAAAAACAGGAGACATGAATCTGTGGAAAAGCACCAGGCAAACAGTGACAGAGAATCTATGCCAAAAGTGAAGGTCAGAGATATCTTGCTGCTTGGAGACGGTGCTATCAGAGACATAAACAATAGTAGATTTGCTACATACAGCTTTCCAAGTGCTATGGTCACTGATATAACAGCACTCCTCCCCCAAGTCATGTCCAAACACACAGAGATTAAACAGCTGATGTTACACGTGGGTGCAGTTGACACGAGGAAGGGGGAATCAGAAGTTTTAAAAAAGGATTTCTCCAGGCTTTTAGATAAACTTGAAAACCTGGAAGTGCAATCCTTTATCAGTGGACCACTCCCAAACATCGACAGAAGGATCAATAAATTCAGTCGGCTGCTTGCATTGAATACATGGCTGTCCAAGGCCTGTGAGACAAGAGGAGTGCACTTCATTGATAACTTTAACTTGTTGTGGCAACGTGATGACCTGTTCAAAGGAAAGGGCCCACATCTAAACAGGGAGGGGTCAGGAGGCTAACGGATGATCTCCTGCACTCCTGAGACACCTAAATGGTTCTGGGCGCCTCTTGAACAGAGAAAGGGTCCTCAGCCACTGAATGAAAAAAGCACTCCTGCCTCACCAGCCAAGGATCCTCCTCTGACTCTACCACCATCAACACCTCCACCACTGAAATGGACTCCCCCAATAGGACCATGGACCCCAGTAACATCAACACCTTCTGCGGACCTCAGCATCCCTGTCCCATCTCCGGATTCACCAATGGGATTTCCAGATCACCTGGAAACTTTAGTTAAATCTGGAATTAAGATGATACCCTTACACCTAACTTGGCCAGGTCACGGTTCTATCATCATCACTAAAAACATCACCCCAATACCACCCAGGAGTACCACTGCTTCACCTCGGCCACTACCTAGAGTCCAATGCACCCCTGTCAGACCCCCTCCACCCCCTCCCAGACCAGCTCCTCCCAGACCAGCTCCAAAAGCCTTGACTAGCATCAAGGCTACTATCAGTGATTAGGACACTGAGGGCCTCTGCTGTTCCAGGACTTTTCGTCATAATAAACCACTTATCAACCTGAGGCCCTGGGAGAGAACACTCCCTCCTAGCTCCATAGCTACAGTCAGAAGTCGCAGATTGAAGAGGAGAATAACAGTTAGATTGTCTAATCAGACAAATCTGATTCAAATCCTGCAAACAGATAAAGTCAGGTCCTGCTCAAACGGACTTAAAACTTGCACTGTTCAATGTCAGGTCTTTGGGAAACAAATCTTTTTTAATTAATGATTTTATAACTTCAAATAAGCTTGATTTTATGTTTTTAACAGAAACATGGTTAGACAGCAGTACTGGAAATGCGGTCCTTATTGAATCCACCCCATCGAATTTCACATTTTTATCCAAAATGCAGGAAAACAAAAAGGGTGGTGGTGTATGTGCCTTTCTTAGGGATAATATTCTTATCCAGAAACTTTCACTTGGAGAGTTTTTATCATTTGAGTATGTGTCATTCAAAATGGAGTTGAGGTTTTCTCCATCTATTTTATATGTAGTTCTTTACAAACCACCCCAACAATGTCATGATTTTATTAATGAGTTTACTGAAATGCTTTCGGTTATTTGCACAGAATTTGAACAAATAGTCATATCTGGTGATTTTAATGTGCATGTGGATAATGTTTGTGACAGAAATGCCAAAAAACTTTCTACTATTCTTGATACTTTTGGTCTTTGTCAGCATGTTAATGAGCCGACCCATAACAGAGGTCACACTCTGGACCTGGTCATTACTAAAGGTGTTCATATTTCAGATGTCACTGTGATTGATGTTGCTCTATCTGATCATTCATGTGTCTTTTTTCATCTGTCCATAATTCCAAAAGTTGCTGTTGGGCCTACTGTTGTAAAAAGAGATACATTAACGATAACACCAGGACACAGTTTATGGAGGCAATCAGGTTTGAAAATGCCTCATCAGGTCAGGTTGATGATTTGTTGAATTGTTATACTTCAGGTGTTTTAAATGTTATGGACACCATTGCTCCTGTTAAGGTTAAAGTGATCAGGACGAGGCAGAAGGCTTCGTGGAGCAATGCTCACTCTGTCAGGGCACAGAAAGGGAATGCGAAAAGCCGAAAGAAAATGGCGTAAATCGAAACTCTTAATTCATTATGAGGTATACAAAGAAAATTTGCATGTTTTCAATCAAACTTTGCAAAAAGAAAGAGAAATATTCTTCTCAGAGATCATCAACAACAATAGTAACAACTCGCGTGTCCTGTTTGCTACAGTGAACAGATTAACAAACCCTCCAGCTCCATTTCCTCCAGAATTAGTTTCCACCACTAAATGCAATGAGTTTGCAATGTTTTTCAACAACAAGGTTCAAGGCATTAAACATGTGATACAGTCCAAAGGGCATAAAACAACACTGCAGCCACCTAGGAGACACTTGGTTGGTTTAACACATTTTACACAAATTAATGACAGAACGGCACAGTGGCAAAGTGGTTAGCACGCCTGCCTCACAGCAAGAAGGTCCTGGGTTCGATTCCCATCCAGGGCAGGACCTTTCTGTGTGGAGTTTGCATGTTCTCCCTGTGTCTGCGTAGGTTTCCTCCGGGTACTCCGGTTTCCCCTACCACTAAAAAAAAAAAACATGTACAATATAGGACTACAGATGGAAATTAGCTGTTAAGCTATAATCTGGTACAAGCATCTCTGCTCCGGCTTAATGTAGACTGTACGTTGTCCTAAAGAAATAAAAAAAATCTAATAACAATTGAAAAATCTGTCTCCAGCCTGAGTTCATCCACCTGCTGCCTCGATGTTCTACCCACTAGATTTCTAAAATCAGTACTAAGCAGTTTGTTACCACAACTCACTGATATAGTCAATAATTCCTTACAGTCTGGAACATTCCCAAGGGCCTTAAAAACTGCTGTCATTAAGCCTCTCCTAAAGAAGAGCAGTCTTGATGCTACAGTGCTCAACAACTATCGGCCCATATCAAACCTGCCATTTTTAGGGAAAGTCATCGAAAAAGTTGTATATCAACAACTTAATGACTTTCTATTACTTAACAACTGTTTTGATCCTTTTCAGTCAGGATTCAGGCCCCATCACAAACTGAGACTGCACTTATCAAAGTCACAAATTACATCTGTATGAACACTGACGCAGGCAAAGTCTCTGTCTTAGTTCTGTTGGACTTGAGTGCTGCGTTTGATACAGTAGACCATGAAATCCTGACACAAAGATTAGAGGAATGGATAGGTATCACTGGAACTGCCCTTAAATGGTTTCAGTCCTATCTTGAAGACAGGAAGTACTTTGTTTCGGTTGGTAACTGTGTGTCAGACCAAATGGCCCTGACATGTGGGGTTCCACAGGGGTCTATCTTGGGACCTCTATTATTCAATCTCTACATGCTTCCTTTAGGTCAGTTAATACGCAGCTGTGGTGTATCCCACCATAATTATGCAGATGACACTCAGATTTACATTTCACTCACAGCAGGTGAAAATGGACCAATCCATTTACTGTGTCACTGCATCGAACAGATTGATGTGTGGATGCAAAATAATTTTCTCCAACTGAACAGAAACAAGACTGAACTAATCAGCTTTGGGCCACAGAAACAAAGAGAAAGTGTCAGCAGTCACCTTGAGTCTCTTTCTCTAAAATCTAAAAACCAGGTTAGAAATCTAGGGATCATCATGGACTTGAATTTCCACAGTCACATTAAGTCAATTACATCATCTGCATTTTATCACCTTAAAAACATTTCCAAAGTCAAAGGGATGATGTCTCAACCAGACTTAGAGAAACTTATCCATGCTTTTATCTCCAGCAGGTTAGATTACTGTAACGGCCTGCTCACTGGTCTCTCAAAACGAGGGTTAAGACAGCTGCAGCTTATTCAGAACGCGGCTGCTCGGCTTCTAACCAAAACCAGGAAGTACAACCACATTACGCCAGTTTTAAAATCCCTGCACTGGCTTCCTGTTGCTCAGAGAATAGACTTTAAAACAGCACTGCTGGTTTACAAGTCTCTAAATGGTTTAGCACCAGAATATATCTCTGACATGCTAGTTACTTATGAACCTCCTCGGACTCTGAGAACATCTGCGACAGGCCTTCTGCTCGTACCCAGAGTTAGAACTAAACAAGCTGAAGCAGCGTTTAAGTTTCATGCAGCAAAAACCTGGAACAGCCTCAACTTTAACAATGTTCAAGGGGAGGTTAAAAACCTTCCTCTTTAGCTCCGCCTACACTACAACCTAAAGTGTTTGTTTTTTCTTTTATCTGCACTCTTCTTTTTAAAATGTTTTTATTTTTTTTTCTTATGCTTCTTAATATAAATCTTGTAAATTGTCTTTTATTCCTGTAAAGCACTTTGAGTTACCCAGTGTATGAATTGTGCTATATAAATAAAATTGCCTTGCCTTGCCTTATTTTTCTTTTAAGAAAAGTTAGAGATAGAAAGGAAGTACATTTACATTTAGTCATTTAGCAGACGCTTTTATCTAAAGCGACTTACAAGTGAGGAAAACAATGGAAGCATTTTTAACAACACAAAGTACAAAAAGCATAAGTGCACAAAAAACTAGTCAGTTTAAACACAGCACAGTATACAAAGCTGAAGATAGGAGAGAATTTATTTACTTTAAAAAAATTTTTTTAAGAAAAGCAATCAATAGAAAGGAAGTAGAACTCAGTGTTTGTCAGTCAGGTGTTGACGGAAGAGGTGTGTTTTCAGGCGTTTTTTAAAGATAGCTACAGAATCTGCTGATCTTGTAGCAGCAGGTAGATCATTCCACCAATGTGGAACAGAGCCAGAGAAGGTACGTGAGAGTGATTTTTTCCTTTTTGGGACGGTACCACCAGACGTTGTTCATTTGCAGAGCACAAGAATCTGGTAGGAACATAGGTCTGTAGAATTCAGTGTTTGTCAGTCAGGTGTTGACAGAAGAGATGTGTTTTCAGCCGTTTTAAAGATAGCTGCAGAATCTGCTGATCTTGTAGAATCTTGTAGGGAGTATTAACCTGACTCTACTAGATAGAACTGCTCACTAGTACATAAGCTCCTTTACCACCAACATAACCAGGAATTTATTTAACTGAGTGAAAGAATTCCTGGTAATCTGGGTTGTTTGCATTTCCACCGCACTCCAAAGTTCAGGTGCTCTTGCTGTAGCATCTTGAACGGACAATGGTAGGCTAACAGCACAGCAATTCACTTACAACTACACACAGCACAAAGCTCCGCCTCTTAAGAATTCCGTGGAATCTGAAAAGTTGTACTCCTCTACTGGATACATTTTTTTAGAAAAAGTTTGGGGTGGAAGAAAAAAATTCCCAGGTAATTTTAGTGGAAACGCACTAAGGTTTTTCAAAATATGGGGTAAATGAAAAAAGTGGGTTATATATTTAGTTTCACAGTACAATCTGGGAGGGCTCCCATTGAAAGCATTTGCAAAAGAGCAGGTACTTTAAATTAATCCCTTGCTTGAAAAAGTTCAAGATGGATTTTTGTGAGTTTGTAAACTCCCAAATATTTAGAGAATTCAGCTGCAGTGCATGGTTAGTCAATTACGTTTTATATAACGAGTAATGTTTCTAGTTTCTAGCTTTCCAATCTTCAAACAGAAAAAAGAGAGATAGATGCTTGATTCTTATATTTTTAGGTGAATCAATCATAGTACTAGTGTTTTTTTTTATATATAATGCAAGATAGAACACAAAAGCAGATGTTATATCCAGAGCCACAGAAGCATACCAAAGGTCTGTTAGTAATAAATATATTTGTTGTTTTTTTCACATTTTCTTGACAATGGAAACCAAAGTAAAAGCATAACTGAATCCTACCGTACCACAAGGCTGTACTGAGCTTGTACTGACCCCAATCCTCGAACCACAAAACACATAGCAAACTTATCGCAGTCTTGTGCAAACATCTGTCTGTGTCATATTGTAAAATCAGAAACTTTGATCACTCCGGGCTACTTCAAGTGTGAAACGCAAAGTTCTGATTCGATGGCATATTATGATTGTCTGTATGAAAAGCATAAGTCTCAAACAGGAAGCAGATGATGTCATTAACCAGATTCTCCATACGTTGTTCCCACTGTATCCACGTCCTCTTTTTTTCTGTCTTTTTGTGAATGGTTTCCCAGTTGCTGCATCGACATGGATTTCACAAACAATTTATTCCAAATTGCAGGAAAATTGGCTGCAGAACTTAGCGAGAGGACACAGGGAAGTAGGATGAGTTTAAGATGATCCACTGGGTATTTATTCACTATGGCTCTCATGGCCGTTCCACAGGGTTCTCCGCTTTCAAAATAACCCAAAGCTTCCAAGCCCCCTCCGCTCTCTTTTTTATTCGCCGTTTCAAATGTATTAATGGGCCGGAACCTTCCTGGATGATCTTGGCCCTCTCCCTAATGAAAACTCGCTGCAGTGGGATCTCGGTGCAGTAATCAGGGCCTGGCTTCCAGAGCATTGGGCCATGTAGAAGAGGAAAACCCCTGGAGTGACCCCAAACAGTGTCCTTCAGTCACCCCGTGTTGGCCTTTCTGGCCCGGGCCTCTCACTTAAGCCCCCAACGCCAGAGGCCACAAGCTCGGCCTATGGACTGGACAAGGAAACTTAGGACTTTGATAGACTAGTGCAATCACATGTGACAAATGAGTTGTTTATGTAACTGGAAATGAACAGCAGCCACTCCATAGTGGATAATGTTTCAGCATTAACAAATACTCAGCCTAGACTTCTAAAATTGTGTGCACCAACAAGGGTTTCTCACGTAATAAAAAAATAAAAAATTAACCTGTTTTGTATTTTTTTTCTTGTCTCAATGTCATACATTTTGTTTATTTATTATCATTTAATATATTGGGATTACTATATTAAGACTTTTTTGTGGGGTCTGGTCTGGGTAAAGAACTTTAGGCTGCTCATGCTATAATACATTTATAAATAAACTTGACCTTGCTCTTAAAAACTCATTAATAGATGGTGATATGCCTCATTTAACTCATTAAAAAACAATTTATATTTTTTTTATTAGCACCCCTTATATGAACGTTGGTCCCCACAAACTTGCCACTATGCTGTTAATATCCTGCTGGTCCCAATCACTCTGCAGAGACTAATTATTTTTCTTTGTGCATATAAATGATTGAATAAATGATTGTGTCTTTCAGTCAGTCTTAAGAATTGGTTGCCCAAGAAGTCGGTGGGTGTTTCTAGGGAGCTTGCCCTCGCTGAAGTGGTAGGAAAGGAGATGTGTATAAATGAATTTGTGAGCATTGTGGATGTGAATGGCTGTTCCAGTTTCTCTTACAATACTCTAGCACCCCCAAACCTCCTAAAACCTGATACTGAAACACTAAGATCTTTTTGGATCAAAAGCTAAATAAATATATCTGAAAACAATGGAAGCTTCATAATTGGAAAAAAAAATGATGTTGCCCAAGAATCCATCTATATTTCTAACAGGTCTGGTGAAGATACAGATTCTTCTCGTTCTACAATTTCAAAATGGAAAAGCATTTCTGTGGCCATAGTCTAATACAACATAGAAAACAATATTTTATGCATTTTATCTTCTAGCTCTGCACTCTGTAAGTGCTGTTTAATTGGCAAAAAGTTCTATCCTTAGACCGATATAACCATGTGTGTCTCTGTGGGGTCCACTTTTGAAAAGCTGGTGGTGACAAAACAGAAGTGGGAGCCATGTTAAAGGTCCCCCTCCATTTAGCCTGTTGTAGCCTGAAAGCCTTTGTTTGCTCTGTTCTGACAGCTCTCTTTTAGCTCCACTCTGTGTCCCCCCAGGCTCCAGCCTTTAGCCCCGAGGTAAGCCCGGCCAGATGTGACGACCCAGGGTTCTTTGCAGCTGCCTGTGTTGCGGGGCACCAAAATGATGGGGCAGTCGCCGGGACGTGCATCATCTGTTTTAACTTGTCTGTCTTGTCTGACAGACCCGCTGAGTGCTGTTTTCATTCCCCTCGGATAATATCTTTTACAGTTTCTCAAAACTGTCAGCAAACCTCAAGCACTAAGCCCCACCTGCCTGTACTGTTGGCCATCACCCCTAATGACAACCAGACAAGCTCTAAGACAGGCCACTGAGGTGCTAACTACCCCACTGAGCTATGGCTAGTCCAGCTCTAAAGCAGATTTTTACTTTGCCTTGTTCCCTGGTACGGGTCATATACTTTATTTGAACTGTAAAACAAACCCTTTCATTGAAGCGCCAACACAGTAGAACTAATGATACTCACTAATGTCAGAGAATTGTCATTTCTGTGGAAACATGAATGAACAAACAAACTTGTTGTTGGTCTGTTATGAACAGAAACTTTCCAACAAGAAAAAAGGTAAAAACATATGCCTTTAGATGTTGCTCATGTTTTACAACCCTTGTTTTGTAAATTATTAGCCATGTGCTTTTTGGTTTAGATTTTTTCTAGTTGCTTTTTTCTGCTTGGTTTATATGTTTTTTGTTCCTATTAGGAAAAGTGTACATAATACGTCAGACTCAAGCCTCTCCCATGGAACCTCTTAAATGGTCGTCGTGTAAGGGCGCCGCCATACGGTGATTTTACAGCGAAATACAGCAATATACCTCCGTCCACCAGAGGGCAGGCTCCAAAAGCGGAAATATAAGGAGAAACCCAATGGCGACTTTACAAGAGTAAAACTCATGTTTACAGCCTGGTACAAAAGATGGCTCCGGTCTCTAGAGCTAAGATTTTACTACATGACAACTCTAGGGGGGGTGAATTTTTGATTAATATGTTTGTTTATGCTATCTAAAAACTATTGTTTTACTATGGAAAAAGCCCGGATGTAACGGCCATTTTATTGCCCATTCGTAATGACAATATTGGTGAATAGGGGACCAATGGGCGGATATCATCCATATTTATACTATCTATGGTCAGACTAGAAGCAGGTCAGCTCTTTAAGGAACACCATGATGCAGCAAAAAAAAGAAAGTGACAGTGACTTACTTTTTGTGGTGTTGTTGGTGGAGCATACATGGGTCACATGCTGACTGAGATGGGATGTTGAATGAGAGAAACTGTAAAACTGTACTGTGTTGAGCTAGATCTCGCTCTAACACTTAAATGAGGCTTTTGTAGCTTCTTCTACCACAACAAACTCACATCATTTATATTTAGCTAACTGTTTCACTTTGGAGGTTATACGTCTAATCCTATTCTCTCTTCAAGCACTTTTACGTCTGTCTGAAAAACTCTTCCAGGCCATTTCTGGAAAACACAGCCCATTTTAGGTGTGTAATAACCTAATGGAGCAGTGATGTCACTCAACTCAATGACAATAAAGAAGATAAACTCCAAGGACCATTTTCTCAAATCGTGAAAAATGCCCTTTTTACTCGAGTTTATGCAGGACACATTTATGCGTGAGCACTTCTTCAGGGCAATTTATTTGAGAATAAAAGAGGAGGCTGCTGTCACATGTGTTAGTGGAGCGTGTGACACCTACACTATGCTGTGCATTTGTTTTTCTTGGCCACTTCCATTCTTTTTCTTTGACCTTGGGGATAGACGGGACCGGCGGGCAATTGTCTGGTGCCTCCAACAGTTAAGTCAGACACTTTGCGGCACCACAAAGAACCCCACTAACTACTGACGAAATTATGGTGAAGAGATAATGAAAGGAAATCTGTCAGATATGAGGAAGTTTCAGCTTTTTAGTGTCAGCGCTCATCCAGGCATAAAACGCTCCATTTAAGAAGCCCTTCCCAGAAACAAAGCATTCTGGCACAGGCTCACAGGTACTGATTGTCTGAGAATGTAGGCAAAGATTTCCATTCCTCCCAACCCCCTCCCTCTTCCAACCTTTTATTCTTTACAGCCCTCCCCGTTTCCCTTTATATGAAACCGTAGCATTCCACAGCTAACGTTGGAGTTGTGAAGCAAACTTGGTGAAAAGCAGCGGGAGATGAATGTCTTTAAGTCGCCTTGAACAACATAAAACAGTCCGGGCTTCCATTATTCAGGGTCTGGGCCGCTTGTTTACAGTGGAAGAGCCCGCTGCACCTGCACTCCGGATGGCCTGACAGCTTGATGGGCACTTTAATGGTGATTCACTGGCCAGATCTGTGTGGATAAAAATGGAATTCTGGGAGAGCAATCTAATAAGAGAATAAAGTGCTGAATGGTTGCCATGGCTGTTGGATGGGCTCGTTGGGCCCTGTTCGCCGGGCCGTGCTGCAGGGAAATCAAATCCAAACTTTGATCTCGGGGCTTTATTATATACTATCACCACAGCTATGGGTCTCTTCAAATAGAATGTCACAGGGTCAAGTGTATGGTGCTTGAGTCTTAGCTTTTAAAACTCCGGCTATAACCTTGATGCTCTGTAAACAGAAATTCAATCCCAGGCCAGACATTATTTGGACGTTCCAGCGATAGTCAACCATATATTTGACACAGAGCTTGAATAAAAAAATCAGACTTCATATCTGGAGGTTTTTTTAATACCATACATCCTATAAATAATACACTACACAGCCCTATACTTCACAAGGAAAAGCAATGCAGGCGAAAAATATATAATGAACTATCTTGGGGGAATTATTACCCACTATTTTTAAATTAATATACGTTTAATCACCTAAAAAAAAACTTACTTCCCTAATGATAAGTCACATGTCTTTTAAGAAAATATTTAATAAAATAATTCATACAATAAAAAAAAAAACTAAAAAACACTTGTTGCCAAGATTGTGACGACAAAAACCTGACCTAACACTTTGGGTTCACTTCAAAAAATGTATTCAAGTAAACATGTAAGTTAGAACAACCTGACTACTTTGAGTGGGCATCACTTAACGTTTTAAGTATTACTACTACAACATGTACTTTGGTAGTGTGTGAAGCTTGACACCAAATGATCAGAACCTTTATTGTTCAATCAAATTATAATTTTACAAATCTATTTTTACAAAGTCAAGAGAATTCTAAAGGTTGCTATTCATAATTTGTTTATTTATTTAACCTTTATTTATCCAGGTAAATGTTTGAGCAGCTTTAAAGACAACCACTGCCCACAATCATAGCAGGAATAATTTCATTATTATATAATTATACTATTTAATCAATTATTTAAAACATAATCAATATTTTGCTGTACAAAAAAATATTACATCAAGGTTACCAGTGTCTCCAGACAGAACCTGAACAATGGGGATTTAAGTTAAATATATGGTAAAGTTTTTATATCAATAATAAGCTTTGACCTCTAAAGCATCCCCACCTTCTCAATGACGTGTAATGTATCCAGCGGCAGTTGGGTCTCTAAGATGTTCAACAGCATGTACCCATTAAAGGCAATACACACACACATGCATGCACACACACACACACACACACACACACACACACACACACACACACACACACACACACACACACACACACACACACACACACACACACACACACACACACACACCAGCGACATGTGCAGAGATACATACACACCGAATGAGGGCTCTAAGTCAGAGCGAGCATTGATCTCTCCTGTCATATATCATTAATGAGGGTATTAAATCCATGTTTAGGAAGCAGAAGGCTGGCTTTAAGTGGGCTTTGCTCAAGCAGCTCAGAACACAAAGACCCTCCTTGAAATCTCCCCCAAGGAAGGGCCACTCGTTAGCTCTTTAGGCTGAGGAGCACATTAACAGAGTGATGTCATAGCGGTGTGTATCACCGCTACCGTCCAGGGACAGAGAAGAAAATCAACTGTGTGACCTTTTATATGACCCTAAACTGGCTAATGATGATGACAACCCTATTTCCCTATCACCAAAATTTAATGTGTCTATGTAATGTTTGCATAATGATGGATAAGTAAAATGTAAAAGGTTTGTTACATGACAAAATCATTACCTTCCACTGACTGTTACCTAAACACTTCCTGACCAACTCAAGAATGAAGTTTTCAGACATGGTTTCCTTTGTGTGGTGGATCCTTTGTTTTATTGACCCATCCATTGCCCCAACCTGCTTTGTGCCTGTTCAAGAAAAGCTTACAAATTCTTCAACAGTTGTGGTAGAAATGTTATTTTGTGCATTTGGCATCTACTGGTGACATTGCTGATTGCATACCTCACACCCCTCCTTTCTACAGTCTGTTAGCACCTATGGAAGCCCTGCAGGGACATACTGTTAGGGCTGATTATTATTTTGCTGTACAAATTCACATTCTTCCATTATGTTTTAAGGAGTTTGAAATCACTATTTTTGAAAGGCAAGCAAATGCAGAGTGTTATTTTAATGCGAATGTACACTATTTTTGTTGATTGAATGGTATAAATGTATACACAGTGCTTTAACATATAAAAAAAAATCTTAAAAATTCTCAGAGACTAATTTGCAAGAAAATACAGATGTTTTGACAATATATTCACCTTTTTCATTCTTTTCATTGTCCCTATGTCTATACAGTACTTTTGGCTTTGTCTTAGCACCATTTCAGTAGCATGCTGTATCGGTCCTACAGTAGAGCCGTTGTCATATTGTACACCAACGTTATTGATCAGTCTAAAATACTCCCCTCTGCGCCTCACCCCGGGGTTATCATCGCGTCATTACCATCCGGAGTTTGGTAAGACGGTACAGTATGATATGGCAAATGGACTCGCTATTGATTTGGTCAGAGAGCGAGAGTGGCAGATGGAGAGGAGAAGCCAAAAGAGAACATCTGGAAGGGGACAGAGAGAAAAGGTGACAACATGGAATGGACCTGGCTGTGTTCGGCTAATTGTCCAATCTTTATAAGGTAATTGTATTAGCACCATTAAGTAGCATAAGCTATTGTTTTGGTTATTGAGATACTTGAGTTTAATGTCATGTTGCACTTGCATATAGGATCTCATTATTTTGATAAAAGCATTAAATAGCTGTACATTCATCACTGTTTTCATGACTTTATAGTATCAGCTGTCTTTAACTCAAATTACTCAAAATTCAACAATTAGGCTGTCTACTCATTCACAAGGTTCATATAGTGGACGAGAAGCGTCACTTTCTGATTTTATAGGACATGATGTATACAAGTTACTGCAATCATTACTGGAAAAACTTTTTTAGGCTAGTCAAAAAGGCCAATTTACTGATTATTCTTTCTTTTTTGCACATTGGCATTTTTGAAACTTGCATCCACTATAAAGTTAAATATTGACAATTCATAGGTTTATGTCTTTGTAATATTTTTATATTTTATTTTAAAGATGAAATGTTTTCGTGTAGTCTTCTACCTTCTACATCTGCGTCCAGATGCTTTTTTCTTGAATTTAAGAAATAATATTGCAACAATTAAAAATACTTTTATAGTTATGTTAATGTTGTAGCTTACATTCAGTATTCTCAGTCTAATCCTATTATGGACAAGGCTTTTCTTAAGAGTGTATCTTATGTGTTAATGTGATGAGCAGTACAAGGGATGAAAAAAAAATAAATAAAATGGGGCAATCCTTCCTGTCGGGAAAGGGATATCCTGAGGCACAGCTATATAGACCTTAAGTGCTGACAAAGAAGATATTGTATTTTTTCCAGTAATCCTTTTGAACACTGCAGGGCAAAGGCATGCAATTCATTTAAGAGTAATGCTGCTTAAAGGACTTTCTATTAAAGCGATCATTTATTACACATGTAGCAAACTGATAAGAACAGAAACCTTATATATATCCTTCAGATTCGGGTCAGCCCCATTAAAGGCAGCGTTGTTTCCCCATTTTTCTTTCCCACTGACTCAGTTTGTTAAGTTCTGCTAGATCAACCGAGAACGCTACAAACTGTATGTATTGTTTCCGCACCACGAGCAGTGTCTAAAATATTTGCTGTGCCTTAAATACTTTAGCAGACAATCAAAATCCTTTCAGCACTCCCCATTACAGTGAATAGGCTTAAGGGAAAATAATGTGCTGGGCATGCCCGTTTTTGGAAAAACATGTCAACAATTCCTCGTCAGTGGAGTTTCTCTCTGTCAGGTGGAGCTTACTAGGGGCTACGATTAGCGCGGATTTGTGTGATGCGCCGTAACCTTGACGCTGAACTGTGAAGCGGCTTCACACAATATTCCAAAGCACCTGTCAATCACCTCGCACCTACAAGGATAGATATCCGTCCGCCATGACAGTGCTTTGAAAGAAGTAGCACAATGAGCACTTCATGGTCGCTCCATTCCTCTTCAAAGTATAGCTCCTGAAATATAGTATTTTCTGGTCGAGCATCATGTCTTGACATTGTGGCGAGCGCAAGTCAACAATTCTGACAAACTGACCTACACAGTTGCCCATAGGGGTTAAGTTTGGGAATGATGGTTAACTTTTACTGACACCAGGGAGAAACAAAGCATTAAGTATATAACAAGCGGTGCCTTAAGGGCTTCAGTGCTGAGTGCAGACCTTGAAAAGATGCATCCAGCTGTTGGCAGGGCTCATCATACACTTCCGTGGCTGTCTTTTTTTCCGAGCAGCACTTTGGTTGAATCCTTAGCAGAGGTGGAACGACTACTTTTGTCACAGTACTTTGATATGAGTACAGAGTTTTTGGCCACTCTCTCCACCCTGTCTGCTATGACGATGGCATTAACGTATGAACAGCAGAGGTTATGAGAAATGGGAGGGAAAAAAGGAAGCACATTATTGACAGGAAGCATCTTTCACAAATGTCTCCGTTATTAGCTGACCTGCGCTAAAGGGCAGAACGAGTTTCACCCAGTGTTCAAGGTAGAAGGGCAACATCTAGGAAGGGCAAAGGTCAGCCTCTATGTGCTTTTAAAGGTGTTGAAATGGGAAACCTAGTACAAATAACTTAGCTTGTAAATATTAATTAATCTTAACATGAAGTAGAGGGTCAGCATATAGACAACCCTTGTGTCATTGTTTTCCCAGCTGGCCTTCATTCTTTAATCTGATGTGCAGAGATTGCAGCTCAAAGATATTTGGCCAGTTAAATAAGTATGATACTCAGTATGATTAAGATGGATGAAGGAAATGTCAGTCTTTTAGCAGATCCAATTTTTGAGGCAGTTCTAAATACCCTGTTCAATTGTTGTTGTTTTTTTCATCAGCAGCATCATCATGTGGTGTCTTTGATTGAGATATGTCAATGTGCCTTCTTGTGCCACTTGCTGGCCAATAAATCATGCAACTCCTCTTTTGAACATAATTTATTTTCTTATACCGGAAAAGGATTGCCAAAAGGCAGTGACAGCAAAACTAAACTTAAAAACAGAATAAAGGTTTACCACACAATCCCTCCACTTCTCTTTGTTTCCCATTGTACTGTATATCTGTGAACCAAAACCCTTTCTAATCATTCTTTATTCACTCAAACTATCTTGTATTATACGTGATACAAAGTGCATTGTTAACATTATCTTTAAAAATACTTCTGTTTCCCGTTTTACAAGACAATGTATTACAATATTAAAATGTGTATAAATAAAAAGCCAGCTCAGTTTTATTGCCTGGGTCTTTTTGTGTGCCGTGGCTGTGGCTGGACATGAGGAAGTCTGGCTGCTTGATGAGGGGAAGCCAGAGGTCTTCTAGGGGGAGTCCCGCAGGGAGGAAGACAGGCCGAGGTGTGCTGGTCCGAGTGGTCCGAGCGCCTCACTGGGGACCAGAGAGGATTTCACACCAGTTATGGCCAATTGTTCAGGCTTAACCCAGAATTTATCCAACTTATTAACAACCCCACCTCATTGGCAGCAGTGCAAGGAGAGAGCAGCACCTCTCAGAACTGTTGACAAAGAATATTTCACTGAATCAAATCAGTCTGTGAAAGTTTTCATTCCATCAGATCATAATTCTGCAGTTTAGAAGTGGCCATTAAAGTTTTTTCTAAGCCTGAGGACATTTAATTCTTTATCCAAAACTTCTTCATGTTACTTTTGATTTTGCACTATATCTGGATGTCTACTTCTGAACTACTCATCAGTTACTCAGTGCTTCATTTGGATTCTACACTGAAAAAAATCTAATAATATTAAAAGAACACTATGTGACTTTTTTACATTATAATATTGAGCCTGACAATCCCTTTAGATGTTTTTAAACAGAGAGAATAACCCATCTTTTTTAACCATATTATGAGAACGCATATCTGTAACACATCTCTTACTAGAACTTCACATCAACACCTTTTAATATATAAGATATTTATTAAGAATTAAGAATTAATTGAGGTTAATTTAGCGAGTCCTAAAAAGTTCAAGCTTAATCCCATAATGATTATTTCAAGTGTGGAGTTTGTGCCAGACAATGAGTCTTTAATCCACTGTATACTGTGCACTTTTAGGTGTGTCTGGATACAGCCATGCCTTACCAATTAAACAATTTACATGAGTCATTTTTTACTCTAAGGCACACTTCATTATGAGTCAGTAAGGTTAATTATAAATGAATCTTCTTAACTTAATTAACATAGATTAAAAGAGACCACTATGTTGTGTTAGAAAAATGCTTAAAAATGACAATGTTTTATCCAACAGCTTTGACTGACAGTGTCAAGAAGCTAAAATAACAACCAGCACATTAAAAACCAACAAGCACTGTCCTTGCCAATAGTTGAATCCTTTATTTAATTAATACCATAGAATTACAAACACTGAATGGAGTTAATGTTGTCATGAGGCTAACGCTCTCTGGCCTCACCCGTTCATTCCTGTTGGATTAAGCTTTTGGCAGGCGGTGATGCTGTCAGTCACCAACATGTCCGTACTCATCCTGCACTCATCGTGAGAGTTTATAAGACAGTACCCAACCGGTGACAGGTTAGAATGACTGATACCTCACACTACAGCCGGCCCTGCTGTCTCAACATGCTTGTCACATCCCATCAGCAGCCTCCGAATCAAAACACCATCAAATAGCCACACAGAGTTTAGGAGCAGTTAGGAATAATTGCCCCGTGGGAAGATGAATGACTTTTGTGTTCTCTGTTCTCTGATTGGTGCCTTGATGGAATTCAGCGTCTGGAGCAGAAGTGTCAGACTCAATTGATTAAAGGGTCATTTTATTAAAGGTACATTGTGTACAGCTGAAAGGATCTGAACATGTCAGTTAACACTATATTTCTTGTGTTCCACTGCCTCAGAATAACAAACTGAGCACCGTTTCTTTTTGAACATACATCTTTTATTTATGTAAATATTGTGACTAAATGGATTTTCACTGCTCACCAAATTAACCACATTAACTAAATATATATATATATATATATATATATATATTATGACAGAAGCTTCAATTTTAATACTTTTTTTTTGTATCTATTTATTTTTGGTTTGATAATAAACCGCAACATGTCCCTGCAAGGCTACCGTAGATGGGCTAGACAGGGGGGTGAGCTTTAGAATTGCAAGCTGCATCTCTACACACCTAGCGTTTAAAAAAGATTTATAACAGAGACTACAGCTATTGGCATTCGGGAAGCTTTGATATACATGTTTATTATTAGCTTTGGCCAGCACAATAACAACCAAACTGTATTCAGTGGCCCTATAAGACAAATTGCAAATGGTTGTGTTTGGCCTATGGGTCTTAAGTCTGACAAAAGCTGGTGTTGTCTTTGATGCGTGCAGGTTTGGTGCTTTGTGGCATTGGTGGTCCAGGGGCTGTGGATGAGTGGCATTATGTCTGCCAGTGTGACGTAAGGCCAGTGTTTATGCCACATCATAAATATGCATGCTGCTTTGTATTACACTACAGGCTTATGACAAGGGAGTGACAGCATTTGCACTTTCAGAGGTCATTTACCTGTCATCCACTGTGACAGGTGGGACTAACCAGCCCAGGACAGACACACATTAACAGGACAAGGTTTTAAAGGCTTGGAACGACTGCATGTGTCCAGTAAAATGTAGAGTGGTGTAATTAAATTTAATGCACCAATCACATAATGAATACTTGTGAGAAGGAATATTTATTTGCCAGAACCTTAAGACATTAAATATGAGTTTGAAAAAGATATTCAGAAATAGTTTAAAAACATGTGTTTTTTTTTGGACTTTCTACAGTGTACTGACACTGAACATCACATAGCAAAGTCTGACCAAAATGTGTGGTTTAGTTCTACCACAAAGTGATTTGGTTCCGTCACTCACAGTGTAGTTTTGTTGTGTATAATAAAACACTGGTTATGAAAAATAAAAAATAAAAATAGAGTAAAATAATAAAAATAATGGAAAAATACAAAAGGTCCGAGGCACTCACACTTGTTTGCTCTTTATGTTAATGCATTTCGTAACGCGTTGAGATAAAGAACAAACAAAATTCAAAGTGCCTCGGACCTTTTGTATTTCTCTCACAAATTGTTACTCCGCCCTTTGGGATTCAAAAGAGCCCTGATTTGCCTCAGAAAGTTGAACTGGTGAGCATTCCTAACACTTAAATAAAATAATAATAATGGATTGGATTTATATAGCACTTTTCAAGGCTCTCAAAGCGCTTATTCATTCACTCCACAGTCACACTCTGGTGGTGGAGACATGGCAGACATTTGCACCTACAGAGTCTCCGACCTCCAAACATTCTCACACATTCACACATCAGTACCACTGACACTGGAGGCAAGGTGGGTGAAGTGTCTTGCCCAAGGACACAACAACTGTTTGAACTTGGAAGAGCAGGAATCGACCCGCCAACCTTTTGGTTATAGAAGGACCACTCTACCACTAAGCCACATAAAAGATATCCTAGTGTGTGTTGTGGCATGTCGACAGAGATGAATAGTCTCTTGCCAGGTCAGAGAGGGGTCATTCAGTGGAGGTGCTTCTCTCCGGACATTAACATGGTCCGCCCCCTTATCCCCCCTCCCCACCACCACCATCCCACCTCAGACAGATCATGTCTAAACAAACACAGGTGCTCTGATTCGTCCTGCATGTTCCAGTACAAATCCAGGAATCTGGGAAAGTGCCGTACCCTTCCCCAAAGACCATCTGCCTTGGGGAGACGCTGATCCTGTGGGTGTAATAAAAACACTGTGTGTGTGGGGGGCAGGGGGGCAGATATGCACAATACTACAGGGTGCATAGGCCTGGGGTAAGGTTTCTTACAAATTTCTGAAAGGTATCAAAAACAGATCTATCTCAATGTATATGTTGCTATATGTTTCTGGAAAAAAGCCGTTTGGTGCATTTATAACAACTTTTTTTTAACCAATTTAGATGATCTGGAGTGTACTTAATTACATTTCATACTAATGACTATTTACCACAAATGACATCAACAATTCTCTACCCACTCAGTAACATCACACATGTTCTCTGTCAGTGGCTGTTTGTCAATGCAATCTTGTTTATGCATAATCAGTGGTTGATCTTTAATTTATTAAAAAATTATTGTTGTCTTTTTTTGCCAAAATCTGTATGCAGCTCATAATGTATTGTAAAAAAAATCATTATTAAAATTCCTACTTTATTGTTTTTTTGCTATTGCTTACTATATTTTATCAATGGAAAAATGTATACTGTATCAAGTTGAATGAATGAATCAAGTTTGGACAAGCTCATAGGTTTAGACACACTCCCCATTACACGTGTAAGTAAGTTGAGAAAATTATAAAAACCCACCAAAACCGAAGCCTGCTGTGCTGAGGGCTACAATAAATCACAGTTTCCTTCTCAAACACAAGTCTCAACAGTTTGGTCTCAGTGGGTCACAGTGTTACATGGCACAAGTCCAAACTCTGGTCCACAGTAAACACAGAACTCTGCAGACGTCTCATTCCTGCTGCGAAGGGACTGGGCCTTGACGGTCTCATCCAAAATCAAGCAAATGTGCAGTTAATGAGCGCTTATGTTCACATTATTCCATAGAGCTGCGGCCACTGTTCTGTTATGTATGTATGCAGAAGAAAACATAAAGGCTGACCAACTTAATATTAATACAAAGGCACCACACACAGTCGTTGCATAAAGGAACACCAGGAGTAATTTATGTGTCAAAAGCGGTTAGTGATATCATAACTGCACATGGCCTGGATGAATCTATGCACTGTTAAAACACTGTTTTTGTGTTGGAAAAAGTGCATACTACTTGTAGCAATAGCAGAGTCAGGGTTCACAGTGGACAGTCACTACTGGCCCAGCAGACATACTATAGAATTTTCATCAATGTGTAGAAAAAAACCGAGGAAATTGGCCTGCCTTAGGTCTTGTACAGCCTTGCTGCTAACTTTAAACTACTTATGCAACCTTCCCCTGAACCTGACTCCGTGACAGGCAGCAACATTGTCATAATGCCGTTTTTGTCAGTGTACCCTTGTTTGCTGTGCTGGGAGGTAGGCAGCGGTAGCCCGGGGTTATGGTTGGAGTTTGTCCATTGTCAACAAGCTAACAGGATTAGCTGTCTGTGTGTGCTCACATGTGTGCATGTGGAGGGTAAATTGTTTTTGAGGGGAAAAAAATGAAGTAGGGAATATGCCTATGGGAGAATGAGGTAATGTGCATGTACAGTATGGTGTGTCTATATTAAGCAGAAAGAAAAACTGGGTAAAGAAGAGGTGGATTCCTATTTGTTTGAAGGCCATGCCTGATCTCTGACATGGGTGTTCAACAGAGGTCTATTAATAATAGAAACAGACTTCAGTTCTTCAGTTCCATTTTTTTTACTACATTAAGATTTGACTACTCTGTTACCCATTAATTTTAAACGTCCTTTATACAATATGAAATAGTGGGTTGTTTCAAATATCAGCTACAACAGCCTAATAGTCTTAACGGGTATACTATAATCCAACTTTATCAACAACAGCTAAGTTAATTTAAGAGTACTCTTGGAGTATTGTGCCTAACTTTGGCCCCTGGTGCTGAGAACATCAATACTCTATCTGAATATGATCGGGCTTGAGAGAACAAACATAAGTCTGTCATGGATCAGATGAAAGACTCATTATGAAGGAGCAGGCAGAGGAAGATGGAGGATTGTGCAAGTTTTGTTTTGAGTGCACGTTCAGGCAGAATGACACGGGCAGGAAATGATGCAAGACTATAAAAAGATGAACTGCTGCCGATGCTTATTTTCACTGCACTCACTGCTAAAAATGGATGAGGCCTGCAAAAGGTTGGGGCTGCTGCCTTGGAAGTGACCCGACTCTACAAATAGCCTTTATGCCCGAATGTCCCAGTGTCATTGTTTGAGTTCTATGAAGAATATAGATAGTTCCTATGGGGTCGGGATCCCAGGAGATGGATACTTCCTTCACGTCCATATCAACAGAGGAAAGGAAATATTAAACAAGTCAGACGCACATTGATATTTCTGCCCGCTGCTGTTTAGAGAGTTTCCTGGATGAAAACCGGCCGGCCCCAGACACATGGCCCGAAGGTGTGACGGCAGTGCTAGCATAAGCAGAAATACAAACAGATGCATTTTCAATAGTCGGACATAACTACGTAAAAACAAAACATATTGCGTTGTTTCCATTTTTTATTGAAAACCAAGTGTAGTCCTGAAGACAATATGTGTGGCTTACTGAGCTTTAAAATGAAAGCTATTATTAAGACTAGCTACAGTTGTGGTACCTTTAGTGTGTTAAAATTCTGCCAAAAGCGCCATTACGTTCCCAAACAATGTAAAATGGTAACTGCCTATTTTTTTTTTACTTTCCTAAAATGTTCAGTGGATGCTATAAAGCTGAAGGCGGTTACATATCTGTTTCAAGATGTAGTCTAAAATAATAGTGTCTTGGTTTTTCCTGTTGATATGTTGTTTTTGCATAATGTCTGATTTACTGCTATCTTATCTTCAAAGTATTAGTAGTATTCCCAAAAATGACTTTGCAAAAGTTTGTGCCATTTTAGGATAGTTTTCACTGTTTCTTGCAGCAACTCCTTTAACATCAGCAACTAGACAGTCTAACTCTAGATTCATTTTGTGGAAAGGCCTTCAACTCTGAAACCATTCAAATGGCACACTTTAATCTAAGTGAAATAAAATGTGTTTTAATGTATTGACTATAAAAGTAGCAAAGTCTTTATT